>BPTQ01000005.1:207773297-208182802 GCA_019973895.1 Chrysanthemum seticuspe
TTGAATCCTTACTGTAGAACTACAAGGTTGTTGTAGTTCCGCTTTGAGACATGCTCCGCACCTGAGCTAAATTCCTGAACGAGGTGTTTCAGGGAGTAGTGCCGTAGCTAGAAACCGAAGTTCAGGTTTAAAAAATGCTAGCACAGTTGAAGAGTTGATTCTTTAGGTAGCTGGTTCGCCGGCCACCATTTGAATCATTTGAATGGCACCTTCTTAGCACCCCATGTTATCTCCTGGAACGGGAGATACTTTTGCTTACAACCTTACTGGGGGCACTCAACAGGTTTTGACTATTCCGTCAGAGAAACGGAGGGTAACTGAGTGTTGGAAGGTTAGCATCCTACGAGCTTGAACTTCTAGTTTGTAGGATTTTCCTAATTTATTTGGCTCGAGCTTAGGAGTCTCGTAGGAGCTCATTAGGAATTTGACTTGATCTTCAAGTTCGAGCATCCTACGATTGGAAGGTTGTGAGTCAATGGGAGGCAAAGAGACTGCCTTATCAGTTTTGGACAACTCACGGGGGTCATTCCAACATTCGTTTTCATAGAGGGCAAGGTCCTCTATTGTACCCCACGATTCTTCCACGGTAAGTTTACTAAGTTTACCACCGGCCGCTTGGTCGATGGATTTCTTAGTTGAGAAGTTGACACGATCGTAAAAAATTTGGACTTGAAGCCAAAGATCGATGCCGTGATGAGGGACTTTGTGGAGCAAGTCCTTAAATCGAGTCCACGCCTCGTACAGAGTTTCGCCTTGATGTTGTTGGAACATCAAGATGTCATTCCTAAGTTTGGTAGTTCTCTCCGGTGGGAAAAATTGGGCGAGGAAACGAGTGGTGAGATCATCCCAGCTTGAGATGGATCCGGCGGGAAGTCGATCAAGCCAATTACTAGCTTGATCCTGTAGAGAGAATTGGAAGAGACACAGACGCGTGGTCTCCCGAGTATTAGCATCAAGGTCGATGGAATCGACAATTTTGAGGAAATCCCTCAGATGCTGATTTGGATCTTCGGAACGAAGTCCATGGAATGCACATCCATTTTGCACCAACCGGATGGTGTCGGATCGCAGGGCCGTAATTTGGGCTAGGTCGCGAAGCTCAATGGTGTTCGTATAGCCTAGGTGGCTAGGTCTCGAGTATTCACCAAGAGTACGGTCTCTTGGCGGGACAATGATTTGAGGGTGGTTTTCACCTTCCATGATGAAAAGTGATGGGGTTACGAACAAAGGTCACGAAGAAGGGGGATAGACTAAAAGGAAGCTAAAAAAATGAGAAAAAAGTTTACTTGATAGGAATCAAGCAAAGAAACCTAAACGAGGTGGACTACTAACTAGCTATTCTATTCCCCGGCAGCGGCGCCAAAAACTTGATAACGCTACACGCGTCGTTCGGGGTCAAGGAAACTTCATTTTCTTCGAGCAAGTTTTATAACACCCTAGGCAGTGAACCTAATCGTTGTAGTGTAGTAATTAGGGTAAGCCACGGGTATTGATATCATTCTCTAGGGGAATAGGAATGCTAGTAAGAAGTTACTACGCTAAGGTTAAGGTTGAGGAAGATTATTTTTGTATTTTTATATTTTATGAAATGGAAAGGTACGAATCTCGGGTATTGGATTTGGGAGGGGGGGGGTTGGTATTTCTACCGATTACTCTACTATTATCTAATTATCTAAACTAAGGTTGTGGGAGTCTATGTCTAATTAATGTGTGCTCGTATGATAGTTTAAAGATGTGTTTACTTAGGTTGTACTACTCCTTAATTATCTCCTATTGATGGTTGAGTTGTCACGTCCTTATTCTTAGTTGCGTTGTGTGTCTAAAGTTGTAGGGTATGCGTTTCTCCCTAACTCTTTGAACTTACCAAAGGGTCTCGTCTACAAAACCCACTAGGGATGATAAACTCTTACTCTAAGGCACTCTTTGGATAATTTAGCCTACAACTACTCAGGTAATCATATTCTAAGGTTCACAAAGATGAATCAAGCATTAAGTACACAACGAATGACCTATCGCATTACTAGATCATTGATCAACTAAGATAAGAAACAACCAATCAATATTCAATAATTAAGTTTCATACTTCCTAAGCAAACACACAAATAAATTAGCCGGACATGGAGAACATGCAAGCATACACACAAATAATCAAAGACATAATTGAATTAATGAAGTAAATACTTATCTTGATGTAAGATAAGGTTTAAAACCCTAAAATACTGTACAAGACACCTTAGGTTCGGTTTTAGGTTTTTACTCCAAAAGACTCTCTAAAACTGAAAAATTCGGATTCTATATATAAGATTACATATGCGACGGCGTCACCTTATGTTTCGTGACGCCGTCGTGTCGCCGTCATTAGGGTTTCGTCTTGGCCACGTTAACCTTGCGACGGCGTCACCTTATGTCCGTGACGCTGTCCTCTTCAGCTTCTGACATCGTCTGGGTTGCATCTAGGCTGTCTGAGTAGCAACGGCCTACTCTTTTAAAGCCCGACGTCGTCACTTGAAAATAGGGTTTTTTTCTACTGTATCGTCACAAAAAATCCTCTGACGGCGTCGCAATTAACACCTGACGCCGTCGCCTTCTGTTTTCAGCAGCTTTGAGTATCTCGATTCTGACTTTGGCCATTTTCTTCATATATTCGCGCCTTTTCGTCCAAATAAGTGCCATTCCAGCATTTTGCCTTCAAGAGACCTAAAAAGTGAAAAGGAACGATGTTAAGCAATAACGGATACAAAAGTGATCAAATAAGGACTTAAACGACCCCTCAAAATGGTACCTTTTAAAACCTTATCACATTCCTTAGTCCCTGAGAGAAATTCAACCATTTCTCAAGGAGACTGTTTACAAAACCAACATTGATTTCATGTTTGGACAATTTTACACCATCATTTAAAAGTTCATTTAACAAAGTTTTGTACCGGGTGTAAGTTTGAGACAGAGTTTCTGAGTCCTTAGCCCTGAAGGTATTATACTCAAGTTTCAGGTCCATAATCCTGTTTTCCTTGGTATCAGATTGACCTTCATGACTATGAACCAGGTCATCCCAGGTTTGTTTAGTTGTACTACAGCTTATGACTGAATCCATAACATCATCAGGAAGACATGATATGATGATACTTTTGAGCCTTTGGTCCTGATTGACCACTCTTCTCTCATCCTGAGTCCACTGAGCTTCAGGTTTAGGCAAACCTTCAGCAGTCTTTGGGATAAATGGACCTTCATTTATACACTTGATATAATAAGGTTCCATCCCAATCAAATAGCAAAGCATACGCTTTTTCCATTTGTTGAATTTTCCAACTTCAAGTCTAGGGGCAACAGCTGAATAAGCTCCACCCTTTTTATCGACTAGTTGGGGTACATCAATTTTAGCCATTAGGATCCTAATTTAAAAACTTTTAGAGCGGCCTAAAAAACGAGTTTTATAATTAGCCTTGCTCTGATACCACTTGTTGTTCCCCGTTCACTATCGTTTAAAACAGTTTTGAAATATAAAAACAAGTTAGTAGTGAACAATGACTGAAATTAACGTAAGTAAAACACACTAGATAATTTTCAACATCATATTCTTATTAGAAATGAATCGTAAAGAATACGTTACCCAAGTACTTGCGGAATAGCACTTGGGATTGAAATGACAAAGGTTGGTGACTCCTCTCTAAGCTCAGGCTAAGTCTGAGCACAACTCTTAGAACCCACTGAGCTATCTCAGGGATAAAGTTGTATTTGGAGGAGTGAAAAGAAGGCTTGCTTGTGTGTGTGTTTTTATAATTCACAAGCTTATTCTTTTCACTCCATCTCTTATGCTATTTATACATGTATGATATTTGACTCTTTCCTAAGTGACAAACTGACATCATACAGAAGACAAAATACTGATGTATTTTGTCTCTGTTTACAAAGACAATTCTAGGTAAGAGACAAGACTACTTTCCTAAGTTCAGTGATGACACTGAGCCTGATCTTTTGCTATTAAGGGAAAGTTGACTTTGGTTGATAAGGACTTCGTCTTATCTGATTCAAACTTATCCCGCCTTGTCCCGCTCATTCTTCAGTCTTTACATCCTTCAGTCTTCTACTTCAGTTTGTCTTCAGTGTAAGTAGTTGGAGAGGAGTCTTAGGGATTCAGTGAGTTATTGTCATCACTCACTGAATCCACCATCTTCTTCTTGACTCAGTCTTTACCCATTAAGTTCCGCCTTACTGAGTGGAGAGACTTCTTCTTTGCATCGTACTGAGTATCCTAAAGATGACTCACTTAGAGACTATGCACTCAGTGACCTGTTAGTGTTTAACGGACTAAACACCTGGGCTATTTTCTATTCAAATCCTAGATTAAGGGGTTTGGGTATTTACTGAACCCAACACCTTTGTTTCCACCAATTCAAAACATCAAAATTCTTGAACTATTCGGGTGTGATAGTGTTTAACCAATCGGTTCCTGTATATCTCCCATATTCGTTGCTCGATAAATTCTCACTCCTAGCCTGTTTACCGCTTTCCTGTCTTAAATTTGAAAATAAGTCCAAATCCGGATCCACATTTGAAGCCGAAGTCCAAATCGTTGAAGGCAAACTCGTTCCCACTTTTCTTGTACCATATTTTTCGTAATAAAATCAAATAAACGTTTCAAATTATATTTAAACATGTCTTGTGCTTTTGTTACATAAAAAGGGTTTATTTGAAGCAAATCAAAAGTAGTTAGAAATCTTATGATAAGATATTTCACCCCGCTAATGTTCAAACATGGGTTCATTGTGGCGGCACAAGTAATTACAGGTGAAATTTCTTCAAAATATTTTCTAAGTTCTTCTTTCATCGGTCCAAATATAGTCGCAAAAAGTGCACCATCATAATCGTATGATCCTAATTTTCTACACATCATAAAAAGTTGATTGAGGACCAAATGACTCGTGGGATAATAAACACCCGATAACATAGTTGTTGCGGCTTTAAAAACTTTGAGTAATTCGGTTATTTTTTTTTTTAATAATATCCCAATTTTAAACCGAAAATGGTACCTAATCCCGATGCCTAGATCTAGAGCAAATTTCATCATAAAAATGTTGTAACGTTAATTTTTGGCGTAAACCACAAACAAACATGTTATAAGTCAAATTCCATCTTGTAGGATGTCCCAATTTGGGGATAAAAAAGGGAATTCGGTTCATGACACAATTTTATATAATCCCATATGTTTTGCTTCCGAATTGAAAAATATCTTGTAACATTTTTCTAAGCTTCTCTTAAATTATACATTCGCTCGGTCGCTAATCCGTTTTGCACAACCAAGTTAATGATGTGTGCAATACATCGACTATGATAAAAAATGCCATCAAGAGGTAGTCAGTATTTTAGTATTAACTTTTTAACCGCATTTGTATTATTAGAAGCGTTATCAAATGATATTGAAAAAACTCATTTTTTTTCTATTTTAAACATTTTCATAACATATCGCAACATCATAATTAAAATTTCACCCATGTGCGGATATTCAAAGTTTTCAAAACCAATAGTACGTTTCATCATTTGCCAAGTATCAGGATCAACCCAATGTACGGTAACACAAATGTACGAACTGGGCAAACCATGACCCGCCGACCAAACATCGGCTATTAAGTTTACATTAGTTTTTAAATTATCAAAACCAAGTATTAGTTCCTTTTTAACCTTTACCCAAGATTTAATACAACATATTTAAGAGTTTGACGACTTACATGATTATATAAAATCAAAGTTATATATTTTATATTTTTATAGGCTCATATTTTTAAACGGGTTCACGAGTTGATCTGTTTAATACTTAACTCAAACACGACTTATTTATTAAACAGGTTAGATGGGGTGACCTGTTTTTTACCCAAACATGTTTATCCTCAACCTTAATCTGTTTAACTTCGTGTCAGATTTGCATTTTTTATCGTGTCATGTCGAGAACTGCCATTCCTAATTTGTGGTCTTCATTTTCTAGATCATGTATACAAGTTGAAGAAGATACTATTTTTTCTAAACAAGCATGTAGACGTGATATTTTAAGTCGACTTTGTTGGTGGTTATTATGTTATCACTCATTCTATGTAACTGAGAAATGAGTAAAAAAACAAAATCAAAGTTATATATTTTATATTTTTAGAGGCTCGTATTTTTAAACGGGTTCACGAGTTGATCTGATGAGTTAATCAGCTCCATCACCCAGGTGGTAAATCTTTTTCTTGATGGGAAGTGCCCTAAGGTTTTGGGCGAGTATATTGCCAGTGCTCCTCTCACGCCGCTGATCAAACCATGTGGTGGTATCCGTCCTATTGCGGTGGGGACCGTCTGGAGGCGGTTAGTCTCCAAGGTGGGAGCACCTATGATTAGCCATTCTTTAGATGGTTACTTGTATGATCTACAGTTCGGTATTGGGGTTTCTGGAGGGGGAGGCCATTCTTCATGCCGTGAATCAGTTTATTGAAGACCGTAGAGATGATGTGGGTCTTTCGATGTTGTTGGTGGATTTCAAAAACGCCTTCAATTTGGTAGATCGTGAGGTTATGTTACAAGAGGTTCGCCTCCATTGTCCTGCCATATCACATTGGGTTGAATTTTGCTACTCCAGCCCAACTATATTATATTATGGGGAACACACTTTATGGTTGCACCAAGGCGTGCAGCAAGGTGACCCTCTTGGACCCTCTCATGTTTGCATTAGTGCTACATCCTTTAGCTCGCAAGATCAAAGACTCCTTTTCTATCCCCTTTCAAGCTTGGTACCTAGATGATGGAACGATCATTGGAGACACTATGTTAGTTGGGAAGGCCCTGGAGCTCATTATGATGGATGGACCTCGTTATGGTTTACACCTCAACGTCGATAACACTGAGGTTTTCTGGCCAAGGGAAGATCCTAGAAGCAGACTTGCAGGTGTTTTCCCGCCTAATATTGCCCGACCCCTACATGGTGTTAAATTGTTGGGTGACCCTGTTGGTGCAGACCTTGAGTTTAGCAGTAAGCTTGTTTTGAAACGGGTTTCTAAAACAATTGAACTTATGGACGTTGTTGCTAAGCTTAATGACCCCCAGTGTGAATTGCTGCTCCTTCGGGCATGTGTTGGTATTTCCAAGTTATATTTCTCTATGCGTACATGTTCCCCTCCTGTTTTTGAACGTGCTCAGGTTTCTTTCGATGCGGCACTTCGCTCTTCTCTAGAGCGTATTGTCACTGCCTCTGGGTCCGGGTTTAGCAATTGGCAATGGAGACTTGCCACTTTACCTTTTGAATTTGGGGGGCTTGGTGTATACGTTGCTGGTGATGTCTTGAATTATGCCTTCCTTGCTTCTAGACTCCAATCGGCCAGCCCGCAGACTGAACTTCTCAGACAGTCTGGCGTTGGTAGTTCTGGATCGTCTTTCGATGATGCCCTGTATGTTATTAATGAGAAATTGGAGACCGACCTTCTGGGTAGCTCTTGTGAAATTGATGCCCCCAAACTCATGAAGAAATTAGCAGATCTATATTTCACACGTGTCACCAAAGAGGCTGAATCCACCTTCTGCTTATCTTCTAGACAGATGGCCTTATGGAGATCGCAAATGGAAGACCATACTTCAGACTGGCTCAGAGTGGTCCCGATATCTGGGTTGGGGCAGACTATGAATGCTAAAACTTACCGATGTGTTCTATGCTATCGCCTTGGTGTCCCCCTTTTCTCCACTCAGGTGCCGTGCTCTGCTTGTTCCAAGGTGTTTGTGGGTGATATTTATGGAGATCATGTTGTATCATGCGCAAGTATTATTGGTATTAAACATCGACATAATGTGGTGCACGATACTCTTGCTGATATCTGCTCTCGGGTAGGGGTTTCGGTCCGTAAAGAAGTTGATATCGGGCTTAGCGGAGAGGGGGACAAACACCTATGCCCAGTTGACTTGTTACTTTACTCGTGGGATAGAGGGCTTGATGTATGTGTTGATCTAACAGGGTCATCGCCCTTGACGCAAACTGGTATGACTGACTTCGTACCAGGACGGGTTGTGATTGAAGCTGCACAGCGCAAACGTGCCAAGTACGAAACCAAATGCACTGATATTGGATATGGGTTCCTCCCCTTCTCTTTCTCTTCCCTTGGTGAACTTGAGAAGGATGCGGTGACCTTGCTGAAGCGGATCCGAAAGCTCTCTGTCACCCAAGATATTGGGGCGCGTGCTGCTAACTATATTTTTAGTAGGGTTTGTTTTGCTATAGCTAGAGGAGTGGGAGCCCAACTAGTTTCTCGGCTTCCCACTAATTTCTTGTAACCCTTTTTGAATTTCTAATGAAGTGATGTTATTATAAAAATAATAATAATAATAATAATAATAATAATAATAATAATAATAATAATAATAATAATAATAATAATAATAATAATAATAATAATAATAATAATAATAATAATAATAATAATAAAGTGGGGGCTCAGCTAGTATCGCGGCTCCCCACTAATTTCTTGTAATTCCTTTGAGTTTATAATAAAGTGATGTATAATAATAATAAAAATAATAATAATAATAATAATAATAATAATAATAATAATAATAATAATAATAATAATAATAATAATAATAATAATAATAATAATAATAATAATAATAATAAATAAGAAAAAAAAACAAACACACACACTCTTGTGAGAAGTGTTGGTGATTTTAGTGTCATCACTTATATTTTGTGTAATTGTGATTTACTTGAGATGAAGGTGTTAAAATTGTGCAAAGACTTGATTTAAACAAACAAACACAGTGATTGAATTTAACCAACCTCTATTTTTATTTTTTAATCACAAATCAGACATTCACTTCAAATGTGAATACTGGTTTTGAGCTCAGAAACTTACAAAGAAAAGAAACAAATTACAATACCAACGAATCAATCTTTGAGAGAGGGAGAAAGATTGTTGGTTTGGTATATTCATGCGACATCATGAATTGTAAGAACAAAAGCTTGAGCAAATGAAAATAACTCATGTTCATTATAAATAAGGGCATGGTTACACAATCTTGACCATGATCAACTAATAATACCCATTTGTACATTACGACTATATTAGTCTCACTATAGAGGTTGAAGGTGAAGGCTTTTATAAAGTATAGTTGCGGAATACAATCCCTAGTAATAACAAATGCTTCTTTTCAAGTTATGAGAGGAAGATCCCACTTAGAAGAGGAAGTGTCTTCTAGAGGTGGAATCGTTACCTATTGATGAGTGCTTATTCACTCATCCTTTTTGGTCAAATCTGAGCTGCAAAACATCTAAAAACACTCCGAAAAGCATCAAAATACTGAAAATATCTCAAAATTGTGTTTTATATGTTTCAGATGCAAAATTATTGAAAAACGAACAAAGTTTGCATAATTGGCAGTTTCAGTCCCCCAACTTTTAAAAATGGCAACTTTAGTCCCTGGAATTTCAAAGAATGACAGAATTTACCCCTGGACACTTTAAATTGGAAAATAAACATTTTTAGTCCTTTGGTAATTCAAACTTGTCAAAATTGATCCTTTTGATAAATTTTGGAAAAATACAATTTTAGTCCTTGGAATTTCATAATTGGCAAATTTGGTCCTTACACTTTCAGAGATTATCAAGTATGGACCTTGGATTACATTTTCAGAATTTCATAAATGGACCCTGGACTTTCAGTTTTGGCAGATTTGGCCCCTATGTTTACCAATGGATTCAAAACTTATCATTAGTCCAATAAATCCTTTGGCCCAACAAATACCTGGTCCAATCCACCCCCTGTACCCGGTCAAACCCAATACCCACCCGGTCAACAAATATATCCAACCCATCCCCTCTGTCTTCCTTCTTCCATTTCCCGCCCAAGGAGACCACCAAACCCAGAACCCTAGAAAACCAAGACCTCCCTTTCTCTGCTTCCCAGGTATCCCACCTCCCCAAACACTCAACCTGCTGTGACCCTTTTACCCAACATCACCTTTTCCCAAACCCACTGCCCTTCCCCCAAGACTTGCCACTGTGGCAATCCAAGCTTTAAAAGACACAGTGGATGGTCAAGATTGATCTCTTGTGTACCTACTTAATCAATGGCTCAGATGTAATCTTTTGCATACCTAACTGTTGGATGGCTAGGATTGACTCAAGAAAGCACAAAGGATGGATTTTACTTGGCTGCTCACACAAAAAGAAACACATGAAGAAAGTGAAGATTTGAAGACCTAGTTTCTAAGTATAAATAGCATGTATGCCAAGTTATTAGGAGTAAATTTTTTTAGTCATAGTTTTAGTTAAAAAGTCAGCTTTGTATCAAGTTTTAGTTAGGTCTAGTTTTAAATCAGTTTAGTATTTTACTTTAATGTTGTATTCCTGTTTTTAGTCAATGAAAAGTTTTCTTGTTGTTAAATTCCTCTTGTTCAGTTATTTGTGAAGTAAGCACTTGAAGTGCTTATTTCACTGTGCTTATTTCGTTAGTTAATTGTGTCATTTACAACTCAAGTTCATTGCTAGAACAGTTTTGAACATAAAAATCCCAAGTTTTCTTTGAGAAAATCTGTTTTTAAGAAACACTGATATTAAGGGAGTGTTTGGGTTAAAATGAGAAAAGTGGGTCAAAGTGGTTTAAATCACCTTTGACCTAAGAAGTCAAACACATTTTAGTGCCTCCTAGTCAATTTAGACACATTTGAGGTGAATGCAAAAGTTTTGAAAAGATTTGGTTGTCAAAAGTATCTGTCAAATTATCTTGCTAGCTTGATTTGGTCATAACTTTCATAAGCAATTCAGTGAAGTTTTTGTTGAGATAAAAAATTCAAAAAAATAAAAATCACAAGTTCACCAGCTTGTCCAACTGTGGTTAAGAGAAAAAAATTCAAAAAAATCGTTTACTATGGCTGCTAGGTGGTGAAAGTTGCTGGTTTGGCCATTTCCAGTTCTGTGCACAGGACAGTGGTTTTGCAGAGGTCAACTCAGCTTATTTATAAGCTGTATTGAGCTTTTCAGTGACTAGACAAGGGGGCAAAAGGCAGTTGGCTAGGTGAGCTTTGAGTGGCCAGAAGCTCAGAGGCTGTTTTAATCTCTAGCTTATTTAGATTAAGCTCCAAAAATGTCACTTGGCACTGTTCTGTCTGAATTTACCAACAGCAGATTTGCAGTTCATTCTTTGTCAATGCTTATCAGGTTTTTGGTTTCAGCTTATTTAGATCTCATTAAGTGCTTTTCATTTATTTAGATTAGGATAGCAATAATATTGTTTACTAGGAGCTTATTTCTTACTTTCTTAGTGCTTATTTTGCTTAATATAAGTTTAGGATTCCCCCTAGCTTTAGCTCTAGTGCCAACTGTTTTTCCCATAGTTAGTGTTTTAGCTTATTAAGGCAAACTTGGTTTAGTTTTTTTTTATCTCCACAGTTAGCTTATTAGATTCACTGCTTATTTGAGCTTAAAATGTATAAGGAGTGTTTGGTTGTATGCTTTTAAAAGGTGTTTGGATGTGTTTATGCCCACTGTTGGAATAAGCAGTTTCCAACTGCTTATTTTAAGCTTTTCAAGAAAGTAGTCTTTATTAAAAATCTTCAGTTTGATAAGCCTGTTAAGTTCCAAAAGGAGAAAAGTTGAAAAAATTGATTTTCAAAAATAAGCAAGAGGTGGGATTCGAACCCCTGACCTCTTGCCTATTAAAGCCTCAACACACAACAACTTCACCAACTGCGTCCTTGGGACTTGTCTCACAAGTTTTTCACAAACTAACCTTTTAAACCATTAAACAGTTTTGCTAATAAGCCCTTTTTGGCTTATTTTTAGCTTATTTTACATAGCAACCACCACGTTTTTCAATTTACTTAGGATCAGTACCCTTTAAAATAGTTTTTGTGATTTTTTCAGATTTTTCCCAATTAGTTTAATATTTTTAATTAATTAATTAGTGTAAAATAGATTTTAATTCGTAGTAATTATTTTAAAAGTCGAAAAAAATATTCCGCTTTTTCCTAAAATTATTTTTAGTCGAATAGATCGTAGGAAAATTGGTTTCACACCCGTAGCCCTTAAATTGCAAAACTTTTACGTTTATGGCTCGGGTTGTTTTACCGTTTTTACGTTTTTACGTTTTTGCACCCTAGGACTTAGTGTAGCTTCGTTTTATTGTTTCTTAGGCTTGGTCGTATTTTATTTAGTGTTTTCTTTGTTTTACATGCTTTATTTTCATTTCCGTTCTTTAATTTGTAGATTAGCGAAATCAAAATCTGAATCTGTTAAACCAATTCAAGTCCGTAATCACGAAACTCAACGATCCCGTCAATTTCACACCTCGTTGGGACACGACCCGGGGAAATCACTTCCCGGTATCACTTTTATCACACCCGTGAGGTTTGGCACGTTGACCTTTTTCTTAAAGGGTCGATTTGTCGAATTTTACGGATATTTTGATATACGTTGATATTGTGTTTTTCACCACTCACTTTACAACGAACCACCTATCACTACTACTAACCTCCCTTTTATAGACAAAGGGAGATACATTGTTAGTAGTTACAAGAATAGTAATAACTAAAATAGAAGCAAACTGGAAGTAAGGTACACGTGCACTTGTGTGACTAGGGTTGCTTTACTGTGTCGGCAACTCTGGTACATGCAAGTTGCTTTCCCTACTCTCGATGCATCCTTATCTTCCCAAGGGTTTTCCCGCTTTGCTTTAGCTCAAATTACTCCTGCCTAAGCGTGGCTGAGTACTCCAGTCAGCTCCAAGAATACACTTTGCAAGTATGTTGAAGAAATACTCTTAGTGTATCGGATAAGTGAAATTGGTTCGTCGACATGGCTTAAGATAATAAGTCATTCTCAGAGACCTAAGGGCATTTGTCAGTCCTTGAGGTCTTAGGGGTTTGTCACTTCATTGCCCTTTGTTTTAGCTGACTCTGATATCAGGAAAAGAGAAAGAAGTGAACCATGTTGATCAATTTGACAATACAAACACTGAGCTGAATACCTTATACCTTTTTAGTAACTTGGAACTATGAAAGAAATGATGTTGGATCTTAATAACTATGTATTTCCCTTCCGTAACTTTGTCTAACTATATTTAATTAGTTTTTCCTTCGTGTAAAATAAATCAATAAATGAATCTTTTAATAACATCTTTTATATGCACTAATTATTTTTTTTTATGTTCACATTAGAAGCTTAAAATGAGTCTCAATGGAGCACATCATCAAGCAAATGATGGAGATCTATGCATAACAGATAGTGGTGCCACACACACTATCCTTAAATCCAAGAAATATTTTTCAGAATTAAAACCAACAAAGGGAACCATTGATAATATTTCAGGTCCTACAAACTTAGTTGAAGGAGTAGGAAAAGCTAATTTAGTGTTACAAAATGGTACACAACTTTTGATAAAGAATGCTTTATTTTCCCCAACATCCAAAAGAAACTTGCTAAGTTTCAGAAACGTATATCATAATGGATATGATACTCAGTCAAGGACTATTGAAAGCAAAATGTATTTTCATATCGTAAATGAGAATCACGTATTAGAAAAACTGCCAATGCTCCATTCTGTTTTGCATTATACACATATTAATGTGCCACAAGCACATATGGCAGCCAAAGGAAAACATTGTGATCCTGGTATATTCAATTTATGACATGACATATTAGGCCACCCAGGATCAACAATGATGAAAAGTATAGTCGAAAACACACATGGAAATCCATTGAAAGATCAAAACTTCCCTAAGATAGATAAGGTACCCCTATGTAGATCTTGTTATCTTGAAAAAACTGATTGTAAGACCTTCACCACTTAAAGTTGAAAATGAATCACCTATGTTTCTTGAAAGAATTCAAGATGATATATGTGGCCCAATTCATTCACCTTGTGGACCGTTTAGATATTTCATGGTCTTAATAGATGCATCCAGTAGATGGTCTCATGTCTCTTTATTATTAACTCGTAATGTGGCCATTGCAAAGTTTCTTGCTCAAATTATTAAATTATAGGCACATTTTCCAGATTAAACAATTAAAAGAGTGAGACTTGATAATGTAGGAGAATTCACATCACGTGCTTTTAATGATTATTGCATGTCTGTTGGAATTGTTGTTGAACACCAGGTTGATCATGTTAACACACAAAATGGTTTAGCAGAATAATTAATCAAAAGTATCCAACTAATAGCTAGGAAATTATTAATGAGAACTAAACTCCCCGTGTCTATATGCAGACATGCAATTTTACATGCGGCATCATTGGTTTGCATGAGACCAAGTGCAAATCATAACTACTCTCCCATAAAACTTGCTTATGGCCAAAAACCAAACATTTCCCATCTTAGAATTTATGGTTGTGCAGTGTACGTTCCTATTGCACCACCACAACGCACAAAAATGGGTCCTCAAAAAAGATTGGGAATTTATGCTAGATATGAAAGATCTTCCATCATAAGATACATTGAACCTTTAACAGGTGATCTCTGTTCAACATGTTTTGCTGATTGCCACTTTGATGAAGCAATTTCCCTAGCATTAGGGAGAGTAAAGAAAAATCAAGAAAAAGGATGTCTCATGGTGTGAACCATCATTGTTATATCCAGATCCTCGAACAAAGAAATTTGAGACCGATGTTCAAAAAATAATGCATTTACAAGAAATTGAAAATCAGTTACCTGATGCATTTACAGATACAAAAAGAGTGACTTAGTTACATATACCAGCTGCTAATCCCCTAGCTCAAATTGAAATATCAAATAAGCAAGTTGAAGATAATATCCCTCAAGAATCACAAAAAAGGTTGAAACATGGAAGACCAATTGGTTCAAAAGATAAAAATCCTCGTAAAACAAAAGGGCCTGAGAAGGAAACTGGCCTTGAGGAAAGTATTCTCGATGAAACAAAATATATCAAAACCTCACCCAAGGAAGAAATGAGTGATATCAATAAAGAAATGTCAATCAAATATAGTCAAACACATATATTATGGGACCGAAATGAAATAGGAGATATTGATGAGATATTGTCTTATTCTGTAGCAGGTGATATTATGAGCGGAGATGATGATCCCGAACCAAATTCTGTAATTGATTGTCAAAGTCGACATGATTGGATAAATGGAAAGAGGCTATGCAAGCTGAATTAAATTCACTTAATAAATGAAAGGTTTTTGGGCCTATTGTAACCACACCTAGAGAAGTGAAGCCTATAGGATACAGGTGGATTTTTGTACGAAAAAAAATGAGACAAATGAAGTTACGAGCAAAGGCCAGGAATTGACTATGAGGAAACATATTCTCCTATTATGGATGCGGTTACTTTCAGATATTTAATCATCTTAGCAGTCTCAAAAAATATAGAGACGCGTCTTAAGAATGTTGTTACGACTTACTTGTATTGATCACTTGATAGCGACATATATATGAAAATACCGAAAGGATTTAAAATCCCTGAAGCATTAAGTTCAAAACCCAAAGAAATGTGCTTAGTAAAATTACAAAGATCTTTATATGGGTTGAAACAATCTGGAAGAATGTGGTACAATCGTTTTAGCGATTGTTTGATTAGCAAAGGCTATTCAAATAATCTTATTTGTCCATGCGTCTTTATTGAAAGGAAAATGTCAGGATTTATGATCATAGTTATATACGTTGATGATTTAAATATAATTGGGCAAATAAAGAAGTCCAAGAAGTTATTGTTCTATTAAAGAAGGAATTTGATATGAAAGATCTTGGAGGACCAAATATTTTCTTCGTCTACAAATTGAGCATATGCATAATGGAATAATTATACATCAATCAAATTACACTGAAATGCTCCTAAAACGATTCAATATGGACAAGGCAAATCCTTTGAGAACCCCCAATGGTTGGTAGATCACTTAATGCTGATAATGATCCATTTCGCCCGTGGGAAGATGGTGAAGAAGTTCTTAGTCCATAAATGCCATACCTAAGTGCAATTGAAGCCCTTATGTATCTAACAAACTGTACTAGGCCTGACATTTCTTTTGCAGTTAATTTATTAGCAAGGTTTAGTTCATCCCCCACCAAAAGACATTGGAATGGAATCAAACACATTTTTTGATATCTTCGAGGAACCGTCGATTTAGGCTTGTTTTATTCTAACAATTCGAAAGAAGGATTGGTTGGTTATGCAAATGCAGGTTATTTATCAGATCCTCATAAGGCTAGATCCCAAACAGGATACGTTATATGAATGGAGGTACTGCGATCTCATGACGTTCCCCGAAACAAACACTTATTGCAACATCATCAAATCATGCTGAAGTCATTGCACTACATGAAGCTTCTATAGAATGTGTATGGTTGAGATCTATGACACAACTCATCTTGAGTTCTTGCGGACTAGAGAAAGATAGAAGTCCAACTTTAATCTACGAAGACAATTCAGCCTGTGTCTCGCAGATGAAAGAAGGATATATCAAAAGTGACAGAACAAAACATATATCGCAAAGGTTTTTCTTATATACACAAGATCTTATAAAAGATAATCAATTTGAAATGAGATATGTTCGATCTAGCAACAACTCGACGGGTCTTTTTACCAAGGCACTTCCTACTCCAATTTTCCGGAAACACGTTCACAATATTGGAACGCGACATGTTCGAATAATGTGACAGTTTACAAATGACAACATCATGCGGAGTCAACTACACATTGCACTCTTTTAGTTAAAGTTTTTTCCCACTGGGTTTTCTTTAACGAGGCAGTATTCTGAAGTTGAACTCCGATTTGAAAATTGCCATCCAAGGAAGAGTGTTATGGAAATATGGTAAAACACAAGTGTTCTAAGTTGTATGCTAGGTGTCACAAAGAAATGCTAGGTGGATGATCAATTTTGCCAAATCTTATATGTATACTATTTATTCCATGACTTAGATATGTTATATAATGCCATTTATAAAAAATGAGTAGTAGCATTATTACTATAAATACTACTCAAAAGTAATGAAAAACTTGCACCATTAAAATACACACAACTCTAGTGTTATTCATCTTATTTTATCTCCTTTAAAATTACTTCTAGATCTTATATTATGAGAGTTGATATTTACACCACTTTTTTTATTCTTTCACCACAATGTTACACTGCTAATGCATATGTTACAAGGTGCTAATTGTGATGAAAGAATAAAAAAGGTGGTGTGAGTATCATTAACGGAATTCTTATAAGTGCGAATCATTTGCACTCTTATAAATGCAAACAAATGGATCAAATGGACCATTAACGCAATTCTTAAAAGGGCCTAGGAAGTTTGTTTTTCAGTTTACATACAGTGCACTATCATATGTTTAATGTAGTCTGAATGTGGTTTTTTAGCTCATCCTGTTTCTGTTTTTCTCTGTTTTTCTTAAGAAAAAGGAATCACAGCGATTAGCAAGATACGTCAGTATGTATCTATGGGTACACTTGGTCAATAGTTCCTGATATAATTATGTTACTTTTATAAACCTTATGGCATCCACAATGTTATGGACATATGGTCGCAAATCCCTTACAATCTGTCAACCATCTGTGGCCTTTTTGCAAGGCACTCTTTCGTCACAGAAAAATCCCTTAGTTGTACTTTACTTATTGATGCCACTTCTTATTGGTGCTAGTGCTGGAAACCTGCATAGATAGGATGGCATACTAACATTTATAACACAAATACTAAAATGACAACAATTCCAATCTGTGGGGAAGTTAACATGTAAACATTTATATCCATACCCATATACCAAAACACAGACCGTGTTCAAATATACCGACTCTATACCGACTCGACAGTATAGCGCATGCGTCTCATCGTCTTGGGAGCACTCGTAGTTGTTTGAGTCGTTGCGTTAGGGCAATACAACTACGAGAACCAGTCGTCCTATCTTCCGCTACTGGTGGACTGTTGCACATAAAGGCCGACAGAAGCAACCTTTCTTAGCGCGCTTTTCAAGCGCTTAGCTTCTGCTAGAAAAAGGCGGCAAGGCCCATAAAGTAAGATTGTTGGTATGATGTGAGTTTTTAGTTTCTTGAACTATCGTCGAATGCGAATCATTTGCACTCATGGCATTTCAATATTAATTTCCATGGTTTTCACGCGTACACAATGAAGTTTTAGCAAGAGATAATTATAATTGGCATAGCACCTTCCAGGCGAAAGAACCAGGTAAAAATATTAACTTATGGCTTTATCAAAGTAACCTACACGATCTAAAACAGCAACACATGCAACAACTCCAAGACACACATAATTTTTAGGAAAGAGTAACACAAGGTACATATATCATTTACTCCACATTATCCAGTTTCACAAACAAATTTAACATGTTCCCCGCAACATATTGAAGAAGATGGCAGTTCCGTGAGTGGTCTGCTACACGACTCCCGCCCACCAGCTTCGATTTACTCAGAGTTGGCCTGTCATAGAGTAGGTGTGATATAGTGAGAACATTATACGCTACAGAGCCTCTGTGTTTTAACATTTTTCATGAACAAAAATATACCAATGGTGAACGAGAGCGAGAAATGCTCCGACTACGGCTCCTTCCTCGGATGCGGCGACGAGGCTGCCAGAAAAATAGTTCAGCAAGAAAAGGGGGGTTGTATTAGAACTAGATTCAGTTCCAGCTTTCAGAAGTAAATACAAGTAATTTGTGTCTCAAGACTTACAGATGGTGGTGTAGGAGACCTTGATGGAGACCTGCAAACATTTCCATGAAAAATAAAAGAAAAAGAAAGAAACCAATATATTAGCTTCAAACCCATAACGGTATAATTCAAAACATTAACAATAATATCTCCATGCATGTTCTGATCCAAGAAATTTCAATGTGATCCCAATATTAATACATACACTCTTAATAGATTCCCCGCCAAACCTTTGATGTGCCAAATGGAATTGGCGATCCACATTGAGGGGAAACTGGTCATGATCAACAGCCTTCTCACTTGTATCCCGACAATAAAACAGCAAACATTCTCAAACATAACATATAAACCATGGTCTGCAAAAGTTGTTTAAAATTTCCGTTTACCGCCCCCTTACCGCTTAGCTTGCAATAATAACTTAGTAATAGTTATCTTGTTATTATCAAGCTTATTAGATAAAAATTATTTACCATGGCACATGCTACTTGCCAAACTCATCGATACCTTTACCTCTATAGCCAGTCAAGTCCCTAACATGCAATCCCCAGGCAGCCAACTTTGCGCCCAATTTCCCATCAAGCCCCTATGCCGTGGAATCCACATCTAGAAAAGAAACAAGGTAACCCTTCACAATCATGGCATCCAAAACCAAGACCACCCTTTCATATTTCAATCACAACTAAACACCCATCCGCCTTTTATCGCAGAGAATAATATCTTTATTGGACAATCAAGAGCAGAAGAGAATTTACAAACGAGGAAAAACTTTTTTACAAGGGAATCACAATCAAACCCCCCGTCCACCTCTATCAATGTGAAAAGGATAATAAATTTATTTGAAAATCAAGAGCAGAAGAGAGTTTACAAACGTCGAAAAACTTATTTACTAGGGACCCCAAGTTTAATCTTAATAGAAATCTAGTCTAGAAGATAACTTCACCCCGTACCTTACTCCTACTAGTCAGCATGAATGTAACTCTACTCCACATATAGAGCACATAAACAAACTTAACACAACCACATAATACTACTCCAGAGTAAACATCTTTTCCCCACAAGCATATGTTGGTTATTATTTATGTTACCAGCAAAATAGAGGGTATGATAGAAAAATCCAAATTTAACTATCAGAGAAAAAAACTAATAAGCATGAAAATCAAGTATGGACAGGCTTCATACAAGTTGTATTAGTAAATTTGGAAAAGAATTACTGTATTAAATAGGCTTATGTGCATCAACCATCAGGAAATGAGATAACCATACTCGAAAGAAAGTCATGCCACCCACCCAGTGTGGGAATCAATTATGCATGTATAAAATGAACATGTATGCCTTGCCTTTGGCAATTTCCAAGTAATTTCATCCAGTGTCAGAATAAAATAAACGTTTCAATAACAATACACTGGAAGGACTAAATTGATGGTTGAAAGAATATGTTGGAGTTGCTAAAGAAGTGGCTCAAGCGTAGCTTGGCATAAGAAAAACGAAATACTTTATAATTATAGAAGGGGAATTTTCAACAAAGGCATAAGATAAATAAGAGTGAGGAGGTCTTGACGTAGTGCAAACAACGACATGTTATGTAGATTGCTTGTAAAATTCCGGTGATCTCTGCTTACAAAAATGTGTCCTAAAAATTTGGGACCATCTGACTAATATTGGAAGGTAGAAGTGGCAAGATGTATGGGTCAGGCAGTTGGGTGGTGGTCCAAACGGGTAAGTGTTGAATCGGGTCACTTTTAGTAATTCGAAAGGACTGGGCCAGGTTGAACCACAAACACTTTTATCATTGTACTATAAATTATGGTCACAATCCAATATCATTTCAATAATAATCTAATTCTTTAAATTAAGCGATTTAAGAGGTATGTATCAAAAATAAAGTACGGGTGAATTTTAACCCGTTTGGCCCATTTAACCCATCCCTTTTCAGCAAAAAACAGAACCCATATCGACCAATGCATAAGTAAGTCCTGTTTCAATTGCCACTTCTAACTAGATGCGAACTTCGAAAAATAAAGTGGTAGCAATATAGCAACTAAATCCCTAATTTATTTAAAAAATTAAAATTAAAATTACAAAAATAAAAAAGGAAAAAAAAATAAAAATAAAAAAAAAAATAAAAAGAAAAGAAAAGAACAAATCTATATTCACACTATTACAGCCACAAGCTATAAAGACTTCAAGGTGAAGTTTTCTTAGATTAAATACCTTGAAGCAGGGGTAGGAGATGACTCAGAACGGGGCCGTGAAGAAATAGATCTGGATCGAGACCTACGAGAATATTTGTCCCTGGGAGAGTAACTGCATGAAATTTTTTGTTATTATACAAATCATAAATCACTGCACGCCTACTGTGCTACACAAAAAAAAGGCACAAACCTTCTGCTCCTACTATCATAGCTATAGCTGCGGCTGGGACTTCTGCTTCTCGAATAAGATGGACTTCGGCTCCTGGAATAACTGCGCCTTCTATCATACTCCTCCACCTGTTGTCCACAAATCGAAAGTAAGTAATGATAGCAATTGCATAATACATGGGTGTTTGGATTTGCTTTTTGTAACTAATTATAGCGATTTTTGACATCATAAAAACCAGTTTTTAATATTTGTATAAACAGATTCTGCTTCTAAGAATTTGACCATTTTGAGATCAGACGTCAGATAATCACTTCCTGATTATTCAGTTTCTTGCTAATTTTAAAAAACAAATTCCTTGTATTACAGAAGGCGTGTATCTCTTAGTCTAAAAAATGTCTATTTCTTTTCAATATTTGAGTTAATTTCTGAGATAATTATAGCTTTAAAACATCAAAAGCTTGATTATTACAACTTCAAACAGCAAAATCCAATACTATCATCTACATCCCATTTTCTTTAACTTGTTATCTGACTTTGATTATGTAAAATGAGATGATCACTCTTAAAACACACATTCATACACACCCCAAGAATACACCACCAAATATCTCATGACTTACCCGTATGTAGGCTTTGGAAAACTGGTTACGGAAAAGCGAGTCATCCAGTTTCCTTATCTAAAACAAAAGAAGAAAAAAAAAGAAAGAAGACTTGTAATTTCCATATGAATCAAACTGGGTTCAACACCACCCTTAAACCAGTAGCAAAAAAGCATATATTTATTTATGTAATGTAAAACAATTGTTTAAAACTGACCGCATATTTCATATCATCGTAGTTTGTGTAGTCCACAATCCCTCTCATGCCTGCATATAATATAAATAAGCCTTATTGGTATTTGCTAGTAGACAGAAGAAAACTCTGCAACTTAATAATGCAAAGACACATATCAAATGAACAAGGTACACATGAACTTATTAAAATGAACGCCTTCTAAACCTAAGACAACAACTACCTCTGGTCATCGTCTAAATACAACCTACGAATGAGTGTCCTTTATCAGACGATATCCTGCTTCGTTTGGGTTATGCAAGAACATATTCATGATCAAGGTTGACCTTCATAGAGAAGCACATGAAATATTAACATGATAATTGGATTTAAATCTGGCAAAACGGGTTAGGCAGTTGGGTAACTGATTAAGATAAGCAACTTTTGGTCTGGTCTGGTCAGGCCGGGGACCAGCTCACAACACTTTTGACCGCGAATTTTAAAAAAAAAAATTGTTAGTGTCAGACATGATTACTAATTCGTATTATTTCAAGATAATCTACTTATCTAATAAAACAACTTAGGATGTATTGTGCATCAACAATACACATTGGGTAGGATTCAACATTTTTGACCAGTTCACCTCATTTAATTACTTCAACCAAATTTTATTATTATACCCAAACAGAAACATAACCCAAATCGACTCATTCATAAGTAAAATGAGTTATTATTGCCACCTCTAGTCCTACCTTTTACTAGGTAAGACACCACCACGCATAGGTATATCTAACAATCATGGTCACTTGACGAGCAACGTCGTATTATGGTAGGTTGAACAATATAAACATAAGCTAAACTGCAATCAAGCAATATGATTATATTTGGCATTTCAATACTAGGTAACTTCATATATTGATCAGTAAAAGAAGACCTAGTAAGTAAACTTACCATCGCGATCACGGAAAACTTGAGAAAAACAAACATCACCAGCTCGACGCATGTGATCCTAACAAAGCCCATTCCGTAATCCAGTTAGAAAAGCCAAAAACATAATTAAGTCATTTGTTCAAAGTATAGTGGTAGGGTTAAACGGCGTGTCTAGCAATGAGAATACTTATACAAATGAACTGTACTCGTTACCAAAATAACGTGCAACATAAACTGACCTTCAGATCTTGCCATGAAGCAGAAGAAGGTAATCCAGTGACATAAACTGTTCAAATGAAGTGATTTTATTATCAGAACATAAAGAAGGAGGTAAAGCCTAAAGGGTATAAGCAGATAAAGCAGAAGGATGAACTAACCACGATAGTCGGAGCGCCTAGATAATCCACCACGACTTCCTCCACTGCTGTAACTGCTGTGGCGGTCTACAGAAGATGAAACTCTCCCACCATGTGCAAGTTCAACCTGCAGGTAGACACAAACCAAACAAAGAAGCAACAATTAACAAATATCACAAGTAATTGACAACAGAAGATTGGTTTTAATGACGAACTCTTAAGCGATGACCATCAAACTTATAGCCATCCCTTCCGTAAATGGCGTCATCAGCATCACGGGCATCTTCAAACTGAAACGAACCAAACAAAGTTGTGGATGAAACTATTGATGAGATATGTGTCGGAATAAACTTTTATGAAATCCAGGCAACAACAAAAAAAAAGATATATGAATATGCTATGTAATATTTACCTCTACAAACGCAAAGCCAGGGGGCCTGGGTGGAATTTTCAGGTCAATTTCAACAATGGGTCCATACTGCAAGTAACACAGAAGCAGATTAGCTACGTAGTATTAATACTCTTTCAAAGAGATGTTGAATATGCTAGTTGAATTTACAAAGAGATGTTGGAGCAAACCTTGTAAAACAGATCTTCAACTTCTCTTTCGCGAATATCACCAGGAAGATTACCAACATAGATAGTACGGCTTAAGCGGCCCATGTTTTCTGAAAAAATAGAAGTGGTGATCTGATAAGTAAGAGCTTTATTTAAGATCACGTTAAAGAACTATTTATACAACTTTTCAAAAGTCGAGGAGAAAAATTGCTATTCTAATAGATGAACTAGATTTTATAATGAAAGAGTGCCTGTATATCATTAACAATGAGCTTAAGAGTTAAGATAAAATATTCATAAAGAATAATAAGGTTCCCTGATCTTCACACCCAAAATATATTTTCATATCTCAGCCTTCAAACATAAGACAACTAAAACTTCATGACTAGGTAGAATATACCAAATGTATCACAAAAACAAAAGAATAACGGTAAGTTCACCTATTACATTAAAACTAAATAAGTCGATGCACCTTGGAAAACAAACATAGCAAAGAACCACAATAACATAGTAAGTTACTTTCAGCGGAAGTATCCACATTAAATACTAAACAGTACATACTTCATAGTCACGTTTTGTGACCCTCCTCTGTTCAAATTTTTTAAAAACATACCCTTACTAGAAATTTAAGAATGTATCAGTTTTGTTTTTATGTAGTCAAAAAAGCCAACTAGGCATTCTTTTGAATTAAGAGGGTGTTTGGTCATGCTAATTTTTATTCTCCTTATATGCTCATTTCAAGGTGCTTATTTGAGATGGCATTGAAACTTTACTCTTTTATCTTCACATTTAAACTAAGATCTTTTGTATATGAACTTCACCGAGATTTTCTATTTTTTATTAATCGAGTTTTAGTGCATTTTCCAAAAAACCCTAACACTAATTCCTGAACTGCTAATTTTTAAGCAGCTTATAAGTACTTATTAGTTGTTTAAAAGCAAAAAAAAAAAGCAATCCCAAACACCCTCTAGAACTCACTTCACTTTATTTGTAAGAAAAAAAAAAACGATAACATCACAAGCCAGTAACAAAAGAATAACCCACCGTTATTATGATATAAGATTATCCTAACAGTGTAAGCAATATTATGATGCTCCAAGTGCCAATTAAGAAAATAGAGATTTCTATTCATATATTTTTAATTCGACATAGAAACTATATAAAATCTACCACAGTTGGTGAAATTATAAACCCCTAAAACAAAAACTACTCCAAACCAATTATAAACATCATTATAACCACAAACTTCAAAGTGATTCCTTTAAATAAAACCAAAACAGACAAATAACTTATATATGAATAATCAGCAAATAAACATCAAAACATGCAAGCAATCCATCAAATAAAACCCGAACAACAGTTAACCGTACACTCAAATTACATCAAATAAGAGATCAGTCGATACAGATATATGCAAGGAAATCAAATATTCTTGTAATTTTAGTTTTATAGATTGCGTTACCTGTTTGATTTTTTTTTTAGAATGACTAAAACAAAACGTACTTTGTTGTTGAAGGTTCTGGACAAGTTTGGTATCTATATATGTGTCAGAACCTATAGATTGTATGACAAGTGTCTTATCACTTATGTTCTCGTACTTGCTGTTTTTATTATGGGATGTACTATTCTACCCTCCATATCTATGTTTTTACTTTTATTCCCTTTGTCTTCTCATTTGTTTCAGGACAACACAGTTTTCTGTCAGTTTTTGTTCCATATTTCTGACAGTTTTAAGCGTTTGATTTATTGAACTTTATATTTTCTGTTCCGCATTTTCATGTTTATAGTTTTTTGATATAAACAAAATTATAAAAAAAAAATAATAATAAAAAAAATAATAAAAAAAATGCAAAAAGGTAGACAGGGTGAGAATATAAGAATTAAGGAGGGTAAAAATATTTTGTCCCTTTTATTATTTACGCTACTGGTCCTTTTCTTACAACCCTTTTCCACCAAGTTTTAAAATAAAAATAAATCAAATTTGATAATATGTTATTTGACATTTATTACAAAATATAGACTTAAATGTACCGTTAGTCCTTAAACTTGTCTAAAAACATCGCATAAAACCATAACATAGATTTTTCGTCGCCAGTAGTCCAAAGTATTGTTTTTTTAGGCTAAACTGATCCCTTGACCCGTAATGCGCAGGTCAATGTTTTATTGTTGAGGGTAAAAGCGTCTTTCACTGTAGCGTACTTTATATAGACCGTTGTACAATGTTTGTAGTTGCTATACCTCTGTGTAACACATATTTGTCTTTAGTGATCATCCCTAAACTATCCTACAAAAATTGTCTTCTACAAAACAATAATCTTTTCAACATGGCACGCTGCTGGTGTGGTAAGCAAGCTATAATTCGCACTTCGTGGACATCTGCTATAAAAAGGGATGACAAGTAAAGCACTTCTTCCACATGATTTTGCACATCCTCATTCTCGTCTCCAGAAAACTACAGCTCGTGTAATTCCCGATAAATTGGTCTGGAATGGAGAATTTTTCCATACCAGAGTCTTGTGTGAAGGCTCTTTTACAGTTCACGTTGGGTTGCTCCATATAATGCTCCATGGTTATTCCTTCGATATTAACTTCATCAATAACTTCAGGTTCTGCATCAGATTGGTCAGATTCGTAAAATGAGAAAATATTATGAATAGGATTGGTGAGTAATATTTTTCGTCCGAAATTGTTTTTCCGGATCGTCGAACGGGGTAGCCAAAAATGGCTTGGAGCTTCTGGTCTTGAATCCTGCCATTATGAAAAGGAAAGAAAAATAAAAATAGACTTAATAAAAACCCTAATGTAACTCCCCGGCAACGGCGCCAAAAACTTAATGAAGGTTTTACTGACCAGGTTTTAATATTTATAAGTGTCTCGTTTACCTATGGTCTACCTTATGCACTAATGGGCAGTGTACCCGATCGTGTGTAGTGTAGTAATCGGTAAAACCGAGGTTGTCCCAAGAGCTATGTGAGCGGATTCTAATTAAGTCTAGGTATCACAAATTTTAATTGGTTTTAAGATGGAAATGATTAATTAACTACTAAAGACAAGAAAATAAAAGAAAGCGAATAAAGACAAGGGTTGTGATCAATAGAGGAGAAGTGTGCTAACCTAGTTACTCATCCTATCAAGTTATGTTCACGTCTAATTACTTCCAATTGCTTCAAGTGGGGGTTTAGGTCGCTAGGACAGCATTTGGTCAGTTCGTCCTAACCTATCAGCAAATGTTTCCACCGGAGATCAAGCTACTACCCTTGAAAGTCCAGTTGTTTTTAGTCCCCTAAGCCAAGTCATTAAGTACCGCTACATGCAAGATTCATAATAATGAGTGCCCGGGCGCTAGCATCTTAGACACTCATCCCTAACTTCTTAAGTTCATCCAAACGGCAGGTGATCATTTGGTCAGTTCGCACAAGCGAAGAAGGGTCGTCAGTTGGTCAATTCTTACCCTTCCCACTCAGTCTACCTACTTAGGGTCAGTTGGTCAATTCTCCTAAGCAACTAGACACTACCGCCATTCAAAAATATCGAAACAAGGGTAGCTACCAACAAACTATGCATGCATACTGTTAGGAATTGGAAATTCCATGTTAAAGTGTCGGTCACCCCAATTATGGTCTAGCATATGTTAGCTCGTAGACGTGCAGTTATTTACGTTATTTAGTAGTTTATTAGTTAGTTTGTAGCGTATAATAGTTTAGTGTAACACCGTGGAGGAATGACGGGTCTTTACCCACTGTATGCCTGATCCACAGTCCGATAAGAGGACGTAGTATTTGTAAGTATAAATACCCCTTCCATCCTTGGAAGGGGTGGTGCTTCTTTTTCGTCTTTGGTAAATTTACCATTTCATATTTTACAAAGCAAGTCTCTAAGTAGAACACCCTTTCTCTCTTTCTCTCTCTAAAACATGGCTTTCTTGTATCACCACCATCCAAGACCACCCGAATCATCTAACAACATAAATATAAGATCCTAAAAATTGGCATCAGAGCCTAGGTTGTGTTGTTGTTAGGTCACTAGTTTTATAACACAAGCATCAATACAAGAAATAGAGAGGAGAAGAGACTGGTTGAACACGTTAAACACACACACACACACGTTAAGAGTAGCACGGTTAGGCATAGAGTGAAAGAGAGTGAATAAAATGAACAACCAACCCTCAAGTGAGGGTTATTACATGGTATATATAGGAGGGAAGCTAGGGCAACACTCCTAGTTCCCATCCTTTCTCCTATGGGCTTGGGCCTAAGCTCATGGGCCTTCTACATAAGCTTAAGGCTAATAACAAACATAAAGGCCATAATTAAGCTAACTATTACATATGAATTACTAACACTTGATTTAGGTCTAGGAGTGATTCCAACAATCTCCCCCTAAGTGTTGGTGATGAATGAATATGAATGGTGAAGGCTTTGATGTAATAGTAGCTTTGAAGTCTTCTGACATTCTTCTTTCTTGTGAGAAGAATTGCCTTGATTTGAACAATCTCCCCAGTGTAGAGAAATTGTTTTCTTTAAACAGTTTTGCTTTGACGTCATCTTTAACTTTGTTCTTTGATCATTGTTCTTTGTGATGGAAGTGATAGTATGTTGTTGTCTGCATCAAGTCTGCCTCAGGTCTGCTTCGTTGCTCCAGTGTCTCCATGTCATTCTTCAACATGCTCACACGCTCTTTGACGTTGGATTTCAGTACTGATGAAGTTCTTTAAGTCTTTAACTTTGTAGATCCTTTGATTTGACGAAGAATCATTCTGACTTTTGTGTTGCTTTAAGATAGAACTTCCATTAGTGATGATGTTGGCATGAGCATGTGAAGAATCTGCACGATCAGTCCGCTCCAGAGCTTCCATAAGAAGTAAACATGAAAACAGTTAGTAATAAGCGGATTCCGGCACTTACAAGTTTGAACTTCGAGAGTGTTAACAGCATAGTGTGAAAACACAACTCTAATTCTTACAAAGGCCGTTCCTGAACTGGAGTCCCACAAGTGAGATAACACGATGTACCGAAGTACACCTACAGTTCAGATGAGTCGCTGAGGTACACCGAAGCATCACCTCACGACTGTAGACCGTTTGAGACATACTAAGCGTAATCTACGGGGAGTTACCGAAGTGACCTGCTGTCAGGGCTGTTTGATGTTGACCCTGGCAGGAGTTTCCATTCAATCACTGAGGATCACAGATGTGAACCTCTCATAAATGTTCTCGACAGATTGCTAAGATCTGTGAAGGACTCGATAACGTACCACTGATGTTCTTATTGTTGAACATCAAGTGATAAAATGTCAAGCGTACCTAAGAGATCTTTTGATGAATCTCGTGGCTCTAGACTCAATAGTGCATTTTGGTTTTCCTGAGCGGAGACTAGGGAGAGGGTCTCCTTCTTCAATACCAGCAATCTCTAAGAGAAAGCCGATAGATTATGTAGGGTTCCCTGTGAGAATGAAACAAGCTTCTGTTGAGAGAACCTTGAGTGGCTAAGAAGGTTTAGTGCATGCGTCACTGGGTCCATGACGACTTTTAATCTTCAATACCGATGTCACTAAGTGACAACCAGTAGCATATGAATTGAACCCGGTGTCTGCCCTAAGTTGAATAATTTGGAGGGCTATTTCTTTTCACCCTTTTCTTTGCATTTCTTTTTAATTCTTCAACTCCTTTTTTCTCCGATTCTCATTTTCTCCTTTTTATAATCGTACCTAAGGACTTCTAAGTACTAACTATTTGTGATGTCCTTGGGTAGATCCCTCCGGCTCTGGCGGATCATAGGACGGTTATTCCTAAACTTAGTCACCTTATAACTCCATGACTAACCTATGTAGCCATAAAACCAATTTTCAAGAAAAACTCTTACAACGGTTATGATTGAAAAACATTTTGTACCACTGTAAGAAAATATTTTGCAGAAATACTCCCCCTCCACATGTGCTTAAGAGTTTTTACAGAAATCTGCACAGTGAGGAAAGAGCGCGCACTTTATGAATTGATCAACTCAAGATAGACAATCCCCCGCGAGACACGGTTACGTTGCATAGTTAAAGAGTTACATTGTCAGCTTTTAGGTGACAACTAGCTCTAATAACTACCTTGAAGGTGTTGACAAGCCTCGAAAGGGTGTCAAACCCGTCAGAGTTCATGTCTACCAAGAGTTTCTCGAACAGTACATTCTATTCGGACAAGTCCTTTGCGAGACACGTTTACATCACTAGCGAACTAGCTTGAAATTATTACCCGTCCAGGACAAGTCTTTTCGAGTTACTAACAGTTAAGTATCGTCAATTCGTTGGTTAAGTCTATAGCACAAAGATTCATTTGCATTTACACAACATATTTCTTATCACATAATTTTCTCCCCCTCAAAAATGGCATATAAAGTGTTATTTTTGAAAAGTTGAGAATAAATATGACCATTTCGAGTGTTGCGGGAAGATGACCACTATGAAAAATTTGTGAACAAAGTTTTAATTCAAATACTCCCCCTCAACAAGTGATATAAACGGTTGAGGTTTTGAAAAACGTACGGGGAAGTACTTGTTCGTTTGAGCAAAACCTTGAAAAATGAAAGGTTTGATAGGTTTTACTCAAAAGTAAGAAGCTTTCGCTCCTTTTATAAGGATTGTGGCACTGAAGCGTACCACATGGTCCTTTCTTGACAAGAACGGGTTGTACCCTGATATGTGTGCACAAGCCATTGTCATAATAAATCATACATCCAAAATATTATGAAATAGAAGCAGTTCAAGAGGTACCAGGAAGTCCAGTGATGTTGCCAGGAGTGCAAACAGGGCGTTGATAGCCAGTGATGTTAATCCTGGGTCGACCACCAACAAAGCTTTCCAATGTTCTAAACTGATCCCTTCGATACAACCTTTCATCAATCATTCTGATGATCCTCTGCACATCCCTTCTGTCCTGAGAGTTCCATCGCTTTTGAGACCCTATGCCTTCATATATCGCCTTCAACCGATAAGCCAATCCGTCCCTAACCTTCTTCAAAGTGTGATCCCCAAACTTGTGAAGATCTCTACACGCCATCAAGCAATTTCATTGAAGTTCACTGCGATAAACGACGCCGAATGGTTTGCTGACGAGTGTGTATTGTGGAAGCTGGTTGATGTCGGGAAGATCTAGCTGAGGTGGAGTGAAGTTGACACGGGTCTGATATGATTCAACTGCAAGCTGAAGATCTTCTACACGTTCCTGTATGACTATGCTTCTAATGAATGTTAGCAAGGACTTGATGTATTCACGTTGTACTTCAGTCGAGAATTGTCTCATGCGTCCCTGTACTTTGGCAAGACGCAAGATACAGATCTTCAATGTCGTTGAGAGACAAATTCTGAAAGTCCGCTTCACTGAATGCATAATCTCTTTCGTCTTGTCTTTTGACCACGATATTCTTGAGAAAAGTGTAGTCCCATTTAGACAAAAGATCAACATGTTTAACAGCAACGATTCCTTTAGTACTGAACACTTCATTTTGAGACTTCTGAACTTGGCAGCTTCTGTAGTAGATTCGTCGGCGTTCCGGCCAATGGTGAATCCCATACATTGCATCACGGTCATACAATTCCACATTGTTAGAAAACATGTCGGTAGCCTTTTCCTCGATGGCTATGCAGTTTGAGTATATGGCTTTCGGGAACGGAAGTGTCAGAGATGTAGCATATTTCCTTGAATCATCACTGCCGTGTAGAAGAAATTCCAAGTCTCTGTTGAAGAAATAGCGAAATGGAATCTTAGGTTGATCTGGTTGGCCAATTGTCGGTAGAGGTTTAGACCAGTCGGTGTAATATGGAGGATTGTACCGTTTGGTGAAGTCGATGTTTGCTTCTGGGTTGAGCCAATCCATATTGTTAGACATGGCTCGTGCTATATTTTCAAGGTGATACTTAACTTCAATAGCACTTTCCGAGCTGTCTTTGAGAAGTTGAAATGCTTCATTCTTGATTCGCTTCAACTCAGATTTCGTCATCTTCTTCACACGGAATTTTTCTTGCAAGAACTTAGCATGCTCCAATGTATTACCGTCTACCAGTTCTTGACCTTCAGCTGGATAGGGGGTGGAATTAACAAGTGTAGAAAACCATTCAAATTCTTCTGTGTCATCTTCATGTAGCCATGATACGACGTCAGCTTTGGGCGCCTTCTTCTTCTTTTTCTTAGGCCTGGATGAGGATTCTGGTTTCTTAACTTTGTCGGGAGAGGTGGGTTGTTGTTGGGGCTCATGGAATTCCTCATCGTCACCACCCGTATACTCAAAGTGATCACCGGTTTTCTGAGTCTCGGGTGGTAACTTAGAAGAATCCTGAGGTTTTTAAGTAGAAGAACGAGGAGGAGACCTTTGTTGTGCTGGAGTCCGTTTGGGTGGAGGTTGCATAGAAGATGATTCACCAGACTTCTTCAAGCGTTTATGCTCGTCATTCTTATCCTGATCCTTATCTTCATCGTCGCGTGGATGTTTCGGCCTTTCAGCTTCTTCTCGGCATGCTGATTTGAGTTGATATTCCAGCAATGCTTCAAGCAATTTACCTTCGTGAGAGGCAAGTGTTGCAGATCATTTGGACATTTGAGCTACCAGCCGGTCAACTAACTCAGCATCTGAGAATATTATGGGATCAACTGGATTGATGTTCACGTACATTGGTGTTGATTTCATAGTCTGCTTGGCCAGATGAAGTAGATTCGGATAGAGTTGTTTGGTGAACAACTCCTTTGTAACTTTAGGAACAATGTCAAGAAGGTACTGATGAGTGTACCCTTTGATCATTTCGTCCATTTTCCCTTGAAGATCATCTTTCATGAGCTTCTGTACATACTCCCTTTCAACTTTCATCTCGTCATTCTCGTCATGAAGGTACTGTATCTGATTAGCGTAGAAATTCATCTTCCTGTAGAGCATGTCATTCTTTCTGACTTGTTTGACAGCATTCACAATTCTTTTATGAGTATGAGAAATCCAAGATCGAGTTGGCTTCTTCACTGATTTGGATGTTGATTTGGTGGATCTTTTTGATGGTGGTGGTGATGAATGAGAAGATGAATCCGATGAAGATGAGATGTGAGGAGACTCCGGGTCCTTTGATGGTTCAGAAGTTTTCTCCTTAGACTGTACGGGACTGTCAAGAAGAAACTTTTCATAATCAACATCTTCATCATTTCCAGACTTAGCTTCTTCATCAGCTTTATCTTTCTCAGACTTCTCAGTATCAGGTTCCTCAATGTCAAACTTAATAGATTCCTCCTGTTGCTTTTGTTGTTGCTCAAGAGTGGTGGCACCAGTTCCCTTGTCGGGTCGATTAACCGCATCAGGATCTGGTGTAGGTTGAACTTCACCACTTGACCCTCCGGGGCCACCCATTTGATCTTTGGCAAATTTCTCCGCAACTTGTTGGAGTCTAACAAATTTGAACTTCCTCCTGTAATCAGTTTCCAGTTGCTCTTCTTCTGATCTTTCCTCTTCATAAGGCACAAGTACTGGAGTCTTCCCTTTTCTTTGGATAGCTGGTGAACTGGGAGGTTTTGCTACTGAAGGAGGTGCTTCGATTGCAGATTCGGAGTAGAAGACTTCTTCATCTGATTGTGTATCTTCAGAGCTTTCGTCCACTAGCTTTCTTTGTGGTTCAAGATTTGGAATGGGAATAGGACCAGCTTCCTTGGAAGGAACAGTCTTTTTACGAGGAGGATTCCTCTTGGGGAACTTCCTCTGACTTTCAGTGCTTGCAGCACTTCCCGCACTGCCTCTTCTGGTTCTCCGTGTATGTGTTCCAGAAGACTTCTCATCGAGATGACCAACTTTGCCTACTTTAACTGCTTCCAGATACCTTTTGTATGTGTAGAGCTTTTTGATTTCGTCAGTTAGAAGGTGATCAGGTAACACATCACCCTGTTTCTTTGTTGTCGATTCCTTGATTCTGACTGATAGAATAGGCTCAGACAACATGTCGTGATTGTTGGGGTCATTGAGCCTCTTGGGAATATCAGGATGAAGCCCAAGTGCTCTCTGGATCAACAGTTTAGTGTATCTGACATAGGGAATTTTTGAGCCAAGCTTTTTGAGAAATGACATCATGTCATCCCATATCAGAGCTTCCAGTTCGATGTGCTTCATGTTGATTAATGACCAAAAGATTTGCAGTTCTATGAGTTTGGGATGCTCATAGCCACTATCACGACCAGAGACAGATTTGGTGATGATGATGTAGAGAGTTCTCCACGGTTGAGGAATGTTCTTAAGTTCCACATGAGAATGCTTAGAGATAGTTCCTGAAGCTTCATCATAGCCAATATCAATCAAGAATTTTGAAACTGTCTCTTCAGCAGGTGTGGCATAGAAGTCGGTTGGCTCGATGTCAGGGATGAGAAGAACAGCCCGTAAGTCTGTATGTGTGATGGTGACCTATTTGTGATTGAGCGTCACTGTCACCGCACTTTGACCTTTGACCCTTTGCATTGAATTCCAAAACTGGTGAATGTAGATCTCCGGTATTGTAGCAGAATGTGAGAGCATATTCTGGTAAGGATGATTCTTTAGAATATCCACAATAATCAAACAGGAAGATTCTGAACAGGTGAGGGTTTCAAAGTCAACCCGAAGGTTGTTCTTTCCAATCTTCCTCGGATAGCCATTAGGGAAGATATCGGCCATTGTGAGAACATCTGGTGCATCCAAATTCATTTGAGCAGCCATGTCGTGATCTGAAATAACATTAGCCAAAAGAACCAACATATCGAAAGACATTATGTTAGTCAACAGAAGGTTTTATTGTCTAATTATTGAATGTACAATGTCAATGAATGTTACGAGTCCAAAGTCACTTGTTTGTTCAATAGTCCAATGACGTCGTGATAAGTTTCGTGAGTTAGTTAACTTTAAGTTTTAAAGTTTATGTTATCACTTATTTAACACAACATATTAAACGTTTAAGCTTATTAGTGACATTATTGGTTTCGTGACGTTATGATTTATTTATTAACAAGTTTGCACGCGTAACAATTCATAATGAAGGTTTGATCAAGGCTTATGCGTAGAAATGGTAGCTTATGCGTAAACAGGAGAGGTATACGCGTAGACGAAAGCTTATGCGTAGGATCCTGACTTACGCGTAAGAAATATTACGCGTAGGAACATGGGACCTTAAGCGTAGAGCTTACGCGTAGGCGTATAAAAATCTTACGCGTAAGGCTTACTCGTAAGAGTAGACCTTATGCGTAGAGGTCACTGTTTACGCATATCCTTCACAGGATACGCGTAGTCCCTTTGTAGAACCATACGCGTAAAAGCTACGCGTAAGATTACTCTTACGCATAACATGCTACGCGTAAGGTGATCCTTATGCGTAGATGGTTAACAACCTTGATTGTGATTTTTACGAGTAGCAAACCTGAAACAACATCATCATAACATCAATATTAACACTGACAATCATTCTATAACAGATCATGGTTTGAAAGCATATCAAACATTTACGCGTAAAAAGTCTTACGCGTAAACCAAAACCCTAATAGTTTATGAATTACGCGTATGAAATCCAGCCATAGGATTTGCACCAAAGTTTTTCTGGTAAGTCTAGAAAGCCTATAGAGTTGTTATATCCAAGTTTTAACATCAAACAAGTCATGAATCAAAAATACCCAAACCGTATGAACATAAACCCTAAATTTAAATTTCTTAACTTTTTATGATTCTGGACAAGTTCTGGGCTTTAATATGATCAATTCAACTTTAAAACAACCTATTATAACAATCTTTATCATAAAAAACGTTCTCATTTGAAAATACCCAAAACGACTCATGAACCCTAATTTTGAAGATCAATCAATTCGTGTTTCTGGGTGGATTTTGAGGATAAACATAGTATCATTGATGTTAATGAAATGTTTTGACACACTTATTTTAACCACAAACACACACCAATGATTGTGTGTTCATACGCTTATGCGTAGAACACATAATCATTCATATCTTTCGTTTTAGCCGTTGGATTTGCATAAAAATCAAAACCCTTGCTTGTAATAACGTTTAGATTACGAAAACACTTACAATATGATGATCAAAAACACGGATTTGAAGCTTGATTATTAGGCGTAGGATGAGTTAGTTGTGTGTATTAAATGTGAGGATGAAATGTTAGGTGGGAAGTTTTATTAAAATAACTTTTGGATTTTGACAGTTTTAGTCCCTCCACCTTTTCCATTTTCATCCAAAGCCTTTTAACTTCCATTTTGGTTACCAAATGATAGATTTTAAGAAAGAAACTTGACGACACTCCCCCTCGACTTAAGAAATAATGAAAGGTTATAAATTTTAGTCCGAGGAGTGTCATTGAACCAGAAAATGTGACCACCATTTTAAAGAAACAACCAGGATAGGATAACATGCAAGTACATGGATGTTTTGAAACAGTTAAGTATTTATTTTCTCCCCCTCAGCACTTGATCGAAAAAATACTGAATTTTGAAAGATTTGAGTGTTGACGGAAGAAATGTACTTGCCATGTTTGAAGAAATATGGATAGAAGAATATTTTTGTTGTTTTATCTGATTTTCTATTTTTGTATTTTGTTTTTGAAAAATTATTTACATGAGAGATTTTGGTGTTTGACTGGTTTTAAGACTGTTTTAAGAGTTCATCCAATTCCTCTTGAGTCAAACACCGCATACCAATCCGGTAGACCAACTCATTAAACCTAGCGGGAGGCAAGGCTTTGGTGAGTAGATCTGCCAATTGGTATTCTGTACCTACGAAGTATAATTCAACAGTACCCTGTTCCACGTGGTCATTGATGAAATGATAGCGAAGATCGATGTGCTTTGATTTCGAATGCTAAACTGAGTTGCACGAGATCGCAATGGCACTCCGATTATCGCAGTACATTGGGATTCTGTCAAATACGTAACCATAGTCTTTGAGTTGTGTTCTCATCCAAATGACTTGAGAACAACATGCCGACATAGCTACATATTCTGCTTCGGTTGATGACAGTGATGTACAATCCTGCTTCTTCGATTGCCAGGACACCAGTTTATCACCAAGAAATTGTAGTGCTCCTGAAGTACTTTTCCGTGAATCTAAGCATCCTGCGTGGTCAGCGTCTGAAAAAGCGATTAGTTCAAAACCAGAATCCTTCGGATACCAGATCCCCAAGTTAATGGTTCCCTTGATGTATCAGAGGATTCTTTTAGCCTCAGAGAGGTGGGTTTCAGTTGGTCGCGACTGATAACGGGAGCATAGATAAACGGCAAATACAATATCAGGTCTGCTAGCTGTTAGATACATGAGAGACCCAATAATACTTCGGTATTTGGTAGGGTCTACTAATTTCCCATGTAAATCAGCGTCTAGCTTCTTGGTATGAGTCATTGGTGTGGCATAAGTGTCACAGGTTTTCATTCCAAATTTGTTTAACAATTCAAGGGCATATTTGGACTGACTTAAGAAAATACCACGGGGTGATTGATGAACTTGCAGTCCTAGAAAGAACGTAAGTTCACCCATCATGGACATTTCAAAATTTTTCTTCATTAGTTTTGCAAAAGCGATTGAGTACTTTTTATGTGTAGACCCAAAAATGATGTCATCCACGTAAATTTGAACAATTAAGATATGTGCCCCGTGATATTGTATAAAAAGAGTAGGGTCGACCGAACCTTTGTTGAAATTATTGGCAATGAGGAAAGATGATAGCTTATCGTACCATGCCCGAGGAGCTTGTTTGAGACCATACAGAGCTTTTTTCAGTTTGTAGACATGGTTCGGGAACTCGGGATCAACGAATCCTTCTGGTTGGCTGACATAAACCGTTTTTTTCAGTTGTCCGTTGAGAAATGCAGTTTTGACATCCATCTGAAAGACCGTCATATTCATATGAGCCGCGAACGCGAGAAATATCCGAACAGCCTCAAGACGAGCAACCGGAGCAAAAGATTCTTCAAAGTCTATTCCCTCTTCCTGACGATAACCCTTAGCAACTAGACGTGACTTGTTTCGGATCACGTTCTCTTCAGCATCCAATTTGTTTTTCCAAATCCATTTGAGACCAATGACGTAGACCCCTGTTCGTCGTTCAACCAGTTCCCATACTTCAAGACGTTTGAATTGGTTGAGTTCTTCTTGCATGGATTCAATCCACTTGTCTTTTGTCATTGCGTCTTTAATGTTTTTAGGCTCAGATTGGCAGACAGTGAGTGCATAAATGCAATGTTCACCATCTGTGTGAAGACGTTGTCTCGTAACGACTGGTTGATTCGGGTTGCCAATAATATTTGCCAGAGGATGGTCTTTTGTCCATCGATGTGTAGAGGGTTGATGTTGGTATACATTGTGCAGATTCTGAGGATTCAAATGGTTTGTTGATGATTCTGCGACATCAGGTGCAGCAGTGTCATTAGCAAACGGGTTAAAGAACGCATTTGGATCAAAATCTGCAGGTGGGGGTACTTCATTAAGAACATCATCAGCCGGTTCATCATTGTTGGAAGCGGTTTGTTCAACTGTTGTGGTGGAGTCAACTGGTGGTGCTTCGTCAACAGTAGTTGTTGTATCAGGTGTATCAGGTATAAGAGTAGTATCAGGTTGAGCAGCGGAAACAGCGGATACACCTGGAGCACGTTCATCAATATCGTCACTGAACAGCGAAGCAAATAACCTTTCCATTTGTTGACGAGTGAGCTGGGGGCTTTGTGCAGCTGATGATGGGGTTTGGGGAAAGTTTAAGCGGTTGTGACCGGGTTCCAAGCTGTTATACTCAGAATCCATTTCCGTACGTTCATCAAAATGAGCATGAATCGTTTCCATAACCTGCTTTGTACGACGATTCCAGATCCGGTAACCTTTAGAATTCTCACAATATCCAATAAAGACGCCAATGTCAGCTTTGGCTTTGAGCTTTCTAAAATCATTACGATTATTATTCGGATAGCATAGGGATCCAAATACATGAAAGTGTTTGAGATTCGGTTTATGGTTGTGGAGAAGCTCAAAAGGTGTTTTGTTGTGGCGTTTAGTAATCATAGAACGGTTTTGAGTATAGCATGCAGTAGATACAGCTTCTGCCCATAAGTAATCAGGAAGTTTAGCATTGATTAACATTGTTCTTGCAGCTTCCACTAACGTTCGGTTTCGTCTTTCAACAACTCCGTTTTGTTCTGGTGTACGTGCAATAGATGTCTGATGCTGAATTCCCACTTTCTCATAAAATTCACGAAGGGTTTGGTTAACAAATTCAGTTCCTTTGTCTGTTCTGATTTGGCGGACGGTGTTCCGGAGCTAAACTTGAATTTTCGTGAGAAAGTTGATGATCATTTGTGGAGCTTGGTCTTTGCTTCGAAGAAAGTAGACCCAAGTCCATCGTGAATAGTCATCCACAATTACTAAGATGTAGCGTTTGCCATTGATCGTTTGCACGCGCATCGGGCTACACAAATCCATGTGAAGAAGATGAAGCACATGCTGAGAGCTGTGTTCCACCTTTGAAGGAAAATGAGCACGAGTTCTTTTCCCTTGTTCACAGGCTGAGCAAAGGTGATCTTTAGAATACCGGAATCGTGGGAGACCTTCAACTAGTTTGTGTCGAGCAAGATTGGCTATAGTTTGAAAGTTTAAATGTGAGAGACGACGGTGCCATAGCCAAGATTTTGTTGATGTTGCCTTTGAAAGTAAGCAGATGGGAGATGAAGCAACCATGTCTTGCATAGAGATAGTGTAAAGACTTGAGTTACGCGAGCCAGACATAAGGTCGTTTCCTTGTAGATCACGAATGAAACAAGATTTCTCCCTGAAAGCAACCTCCAAATCTCCATCACAGAACTGACCTACTGAAAACAGATTGTGACCGAGGCCTTCCACATAATAAACCCTGCTAATTTCGATGTTCCCATTGATATAGTCTCCGTAGCCCATGATAGCTGCGAAGTGATCATTCCCGAATCTGACAGTGCCAATGAACTTTGCAATAAAGTTTGATAACAGTTTAAGGTTGCCTGTCATGTGTCGAGAACATCCGCTATCAACAATCCAGAGAATGATCTATATCACCTGCATTACACACAGACGACACAGATGGAATAGAAGTAGATGTGGAACCCGAAATGTTAGAGGGTTCCAGAGCAGTTATAGTAGACATACACACATCAATAACTTTAGGCATCCATTTAAATCCTAGTGTGTTATATATCCATTTTTGCCATCTATAACTACTATTTGCTTTAGTCTTAGTGAATGCACTAGGTGGTACTACATTCTTAGGAGGTGAAACTGGAGCTACAGGGACAGCAATGGTTGCCTTAGAATCTAAAGAAGGCGGTCTACCAAGCACAGACTTAGAATGATTAGTGGGCCTAGAGGTATTCCGATTCTTAGGATTCCGTAAACGAGAGATTATAGATTTAGCAACACATTTGTCATGACAATCAGAATTCATACTTTTACGACAAATAACACAAGGTGCATCAGACTGAATATCAAAAGTACTTAAAGGTTTAGCATTCGTTACATCACTATTTTTATTACATTTTCCAGACGCAATATCTATAGTGGAAGCAACGTGAGTCTTATTCATAGTCCTAGGGTGTTCTTCTACTTTAGCATTCCTTATTGATCTTTTCTTAGGTCGCAACTTCCTATTCTTCGATATAGAGCTCCTAGGCTGTGAAGTGCGGACGTTTGGAAAATACGCAACTATTCCTGTTTCAGTAGAAGGAAGCACGCTAGCAACTTGTGTTTTGGCAGAAGGCATTCTAGGTTCATGATTACTAAGTGTTACAGGTGCTAATCTCTTAATGATGGTTGGCGGAAGTTGTTCATACTTTCCTAACATTTCTCTTAACTTAGAGATAGTGTGAATCAAATCTTGATTTTCAGAACGAATATTACCAGCAAAATTCATTACTTCTCTAGTGTGTGCAAGATAATGATCAAGTTCGTTTGATGCATCATCACAAGTCTTTTTAAGTAAATCATATATGACACCATATTCCTGTTTAACTTTTACAAGTTCTTGTTCATATTTTGAGATTTTACATTTTAAAGACACGTTTTGATCATCCAGTTGCTCAATTTTAGGATCAGAAGATTTTGCACGCAACTGAGCGATTTTGTTTTGAAAAACAAGTTGTTGATTGTGAATATCTTTTTGACACCAATTAAGACGACGTTTTGCATTGGAAAGTTCGTTAAGCAATCGTTCATTTTCAGCTTTTAAAGACTCGATCTGAAGCACATTATCAGTATTCTCAACAGTTACCACAGAGTCAATAGTATCAGCAGAGATATAATCAGATGCATATGACACAGAATTCAATAACACAACATTATGGATATCAACACAGAGAACATCATTCAAGAGTCGATCAACATCTTTTCTCAACATTTTCTTTTTACGTTTAGTATTAGAAATAGATGTTTCTGTTTTCTCGAAAACGACCTTCATCACTCCAAGTTCCTTATGAAAGTCCCGTTCCCAAGACAATGCACAATTTTTCAAATTTTTAACATTTGGTAAAAGATTTTTCTGAAAAATGTCTCTTTGTTCTTGCGCCAGAGGCGATTGAAAATGTTGAACTTTGATTTCAGAATGATATTCTATCTCATGTTGTAAAGTTTTGAGGTCAGCCATGAAAATGTCAAAATATCTAAGAATTTTGCGATTTTCAGGTTTTGAGTTTACTTCACTGATGGAAGGTAAAGGACCATAAATTTGTGCATAATATGGTTTGGGATTAACATTAGAAGACTCAGAAGTTTTTATGATAATCCTTGGTGTGTTAGAAGAATCCGTTGGTGTGACGAAAGTGACCGGTTTTGAATAATTAAAAGGTTTGTTGTAAACAATAGTTTTTAATTTTGATCGACTCTCGTCTTCTGCATCTAATTCCTCTTGACGATGATATTCAACAACACTCATAACAGAATTATCAATTTTATATTCTGCACTGGAAACTTCAGGATTTGGTTTGAATGCTTTTGTTGAAAGCTTAGGTTTGTAATCAGCAAGATTTGGTCCATATCCATTTGGATTGGGTTTTAAAGTAAACTTTTCAATAGCAGTTACTGACTCACCATGTTTGTAAACAACAGTTTTAAACCCTTTAAGTTTGTTTTGAAAGCCGATAATTTCTTCAAGATGATCATCTATTCGTTTCGTTGAATGCTTTTTGTATGCAGAGAACTATTTTTGACAAGATAACAACTCAGCCTTAGCTTTTTGATTTTCCAAGGTAAGAGCGTTAATTTGTTTTTTATGTTCATGTTTCAGTTGTTCTATTTCAGACAACAAAGCATTCTTCGAAGCGGCTAGATCACGCATCTGTCTTTCTAAATATTTTTCGTTTTGATGAGATTTAGTAAAGGCTGCTTCAAAACCTTTTTCACGTTTTTCTTGAGTTTTGAAAAAGTTGAGTTGCTTTTGTAAACATTCAAAATCCTTGGTTAACAGTGCATTTTTACTTTTTAAGTCCTCATTAATTGCACGACATTCTTCCACTATGGTTTGTTGGTCTTGTATTAAACGAGCAAAATCTGGATGAGGCAAAAGTTCGGCGTGTTCAACGTGAGTCACAACATGATCATTACTTAGATCCTCAAGTATAACCACGGAGTCAATTTGATTATCAATGGAAACCATAAGGTCATCTTGATCGTCAAATGTAACTACGGGGTCTAATTGAAAATCGTCGGAATGAGATGTGGATGACTCATTTTGAACATTCTGAGCCTTGCCGGATTCAGATGTTGGCGGAGATATTAGATCAGAGATAAATATGGTTTGTTCGGGTACCTGAGACAAGCCATCAGTGTCATACACTGGGCCTGTGTCACTCATGTGTAACTCATGCATATTAGCCATCAACATAACAGCTGCATTAGCCTGCAAGTCCTCCATATCATCATCTGAGTCTGCATCTGCCATAAAGCTGTGTTCTTTGTCTGTGAGAGTTCCACCAGCTTCATCCTTAAGAGCCAAAAGAAGAGCCTCTTTGTGATAAGTACTGCCCCTAGTCCTCGGCTTTGGGCATGCATTAGCCAGGTGTCCATTCTCATTGCAGTTGTAGCAACGAAGACCATTCAAACCATTCTGAGCATTTCCCTGTTCCACCACTTGAGCTCTGTTGTTATTCCTTCCCATAGCATTAAACCCTTGACCACCGCCCATCTGACGACCATAACCACGATTCTGAACTTCAACTCGTCCATTGTTCACAACAGCCTGATTCCGTGTGTTAGATGAGGAACGAATACGATTGTTGGATTTGTTGGTATACCGGCTAAAAGCATTAGCAATCATAACAAATCCTTGTTGCAATGCTTCGAACGGATCGGATTCCTCATTAGCTTCACTGACAAATGCTTGAGCATTGTTGTTGTTGTATGGAACCAATTGATTATGTTGAGATTGTTGTGATTGATCATTTGGTGTGATAGTGGCAGTTGGTTGAGTTGCTTGTTGAGGAGGATAACTGTTTTGAGCATACAAGGCAAGTTGTTGATTTTCCGGATGTGAAGGTGAAGCTATTTGAGCACGGAGAATTCTTTCCCTATCAACTTCCTTTTCATGAGGCTTTAAATAATCGTACAACAATCCGTATGTAGAATGATGCATGTTCTTCGCTTGACGGAGAAAAATGACATACTTCTCCCATTCAGGACCAAGACTACTCAGGAACTTAGTATTAACTGCAATTCTTGGCATGATGATGTTGTGTTTATCCAAATCATTGATGATGTCTGAGAATCGATGATGATAAGACTCTAGTGTCTCTCCAGGTTCAATCAAGAAGTGTTCATAAGCCAAGTAAATTATGGATTCCATATCCTCCTGATTGAGTGCAGATCCTTCCATAAGTAGATGAATGTGTTCCCGCATTTTCTTTGCAGTCTTTTGAGCATCAACACTTCGAAGAATTGGGTTTGGCAATCCTAAAAGGATATATTGCATTGCAAGCTCATCAGCTTCATAGTGTAGAAGTTCTTTTGGATTCAAGTCTGCAACAGTAGCAATGTTCGTTTGTTCATCTCTTGGTGGATTAGCATTTGGATCTCCGGGTACAATGACAGTAGGCATCTGAAATGGACCTTCCAAGATAACCTTCTTTAAGAACTTTCCATGTGGCTTCTTCAGATCACAAAACCTAAAGAACCTAATTACCCATTGATTGTAGTTTCCTGGAGTGAGCATTGGAGGTCTATCAAGTGATCCAGCCTCATGAATTGATTGTTGGCTGCTTAAAGCTTCACACATCTTTGCAAACCAAGTGGGTTCCTTCATAGTGTTCCTTGATGGATGTTGATTGAAATCGTTTGTGTAGGGTTGAACTTGAAGACTTGGTGGTGTTTGAACCATTTGTGGTGGAGGAATTGCTCCAAGTTGTGGAGTATGTTGTTGATTAATTTGTTGTTGATAAATTGCTTGTTGTTGATTCCATTGGTGATGTTGTGGACTTAGTTGCTGTTGTCATTGAGAATAAGTGTAAGGGAAATAGTTAGAGTATGGTGGTTGTGACATGTTGAAAACTTGTGTTGGTAAAAATGGATCTTTGTAGTCGAATGAACCTTTGTTGATGAAGTATCCTTAGGCGTAGAAATCACAATAAACCAAGTAGTACTTATGCGTAAAAAACACCAAAGTTACGCGTAACAATCAAGAGTTACGCGTAGGTTTAGCTTACGCGTAAGTAGGGAAAAAACACTAAAGTTATGCGTAGACACAAAGTTAGGCGTAGAAACTTAGGCGTAGGATTACCTTATGCGTAAGACTAGGCTTAGGCGTAAGATGAATCTTATGCGTAGGATTTTCTACGCGTAAGCTTATGCTTATGCGTAAGTTTAGGGTTTTGCCCAAATGATCTTTTACACTATCACAGTGCAAAAGATATCCAAAGTCGACGTATTTTCAGGCTTATCCAAGCAAGAAAAACACGGAGTAAACCACGAAACTGAAGATCAAACCACGGATAAAGTTACGCGTAGAACTAGGGTTTTGATACGCGTAGCTTTACTCGTAAAAATGATTTTTCCCAAAGATGTTTCTAAACCAGATTTTTGTGATGAGATAGCTTCAATATCACCAAAATAACACAAAAGTGTGAAACTTGATGAACCAAAACTTCTAAAACTGTTACGCGTAGGATGAAACCCTCGTATAAAAACTAGTTTAAAAACAATGATCCACGCATAAAGTTTGAAACTTTTTGCCAAAAACAGTTATTTTAACACCTTAAAACGTTGAAAGTACAAGAATCTTGGATTAAAAAGTGTAAAAATCGTGTTTTTAATCGAACCAAAGTATCAAGCACGATACGTACGTTCTACGCGTAGGACCAAAAACCCACTTCAAGAAACAATACGTTCACCCAACTATTAGGCGATTGATACCACTGTTAGGTCACTAGTTTTACAACACAAGCATCAATACAAGAAATAGAGAGGAGAAGAGATTGGTTGAACACGTTAAACACACACACATACGTTAAGAGTAGCACGGTTAGGCATAGAGTGAAAGAGAGTGAATAAAATGAACAACCAAACCTCAAGTGAGGGTTATTACATGGTATATATAGGAGGGAAGCTAGGGCAACACTCCTAGTTCCCATCCTTTCTCCTATGGGCTTGGGCCTAAGCTCATGGGCCTTCTACATAAGCTTAAGGCTAATAACAAACATAAAGGCCATAATTAAGCTAACTATTACATATGAATTACTAACACTTGATTTAGGTCTAGGAGTGATTCCAACAATTGTTTTTGATGATTCTTATGGTTTTTATATGTTTCTTCTTATGCGGTTTGTGTAGTTTGTTATGTTGCATGATGCGGTTTTTATGTGAAATTGATGGTGTTTGTTGTGATTCAAAACTGTTTTTTAAAAGTTGTTAAAACTGTTTTTAAAATGATTTCTAGTCTTAAAAAGTTTTATATTCGCAAAGAGATCATTAGCAGTTTTAGTTTTACTGGTTTTTGTTGAGGTTTTTGAATTTGCTTCTGGTGTTAATGATGTTCTTCTTAGAGGTTTGTGGTCTTGTTCTTGGTAGAGACTTGTCAAAAACGTCCAGATTCATTGTACCTGTTTCCTTAGCGATTTGTCATTTGAATATGTGTTGACCTGGTCAAAGGCGAGTTATATCTGATAATGAAGCGAGTTGTGGTTTGCTTTTTGTTCTTTTTGACTTTTGAGTCAAAAATATATATAGCGACTTGTGGAAGTGAGTTGTGGTTTTCATTTGACTATTGAGTCAAAAGATATATCGACTTGTTCTTGAAAAAAAATGATAGCGACTTATGTTTATAAGTCTGCGATTTGTTAGCGACTTGTCAAGTCAATAGCGACTTGTAAAGAGAAAATCTGATGTAGCGACTTGTGACCAAAAACCAGTTACCAACCAAGACTTACCCATGAACCTCAGTCTCATTATATCACCGGTCCATTGTTTAAGAAATGAAAACGAAAATGAAAAGAAGCTACATCTGCTGATTCAACTCCTAAACATCAACTCCGACTAAAAACAAACCATACTAACATATCAATCAACTCGTGTGAACACAGAAGTTAACAAAGCCACACCTCAATCAACTCCTATCACCTATTCCTATTCACAAAATTAAGACTCATACCTAATATACCAGATCTCAGCTTACTCGTTGTGGTTATTTGAATAATCTAACCTTGGAAGGTCATATCACACAAAAGAGAATTTCATCATAGATCAATAACTAAGACATCAGCTCGAACTATTCTAATGAATCTCAGATTTTAATCGTGTTATTTAAAGAACCATCAGACCTGAGGTCAACCAAACACGAGTTAAAATTCATCATCGATCCTCTTGATGAAGCTTATACTTCATTTAATATACGAAATATTCAAGAGAGACAAATAACAATACTGTTATCATCTCCTCTTTAAATCGTTAAAAGACTTATATCACCAAGATCAAAAACATTTGCAAAGCAACCTACCCGAGACCATCTTTCAGATCTTGATGACGAGTTCTTGATTGAATGGATGAGCAGAAAATATACCATCCATGTGGCAAATCAGTATCCGATTCTCAAAGCCATCCCTGTGGCGAAACTCTTGTATCCTTATCGTCAAGATGGGATTATACAAGATTGATTTATGTTTGTGATATCATGGGTGATTGATGAGAACACTGGTGAATATTCGATGCGTTGTATATTGTTTCTGTATCTATGTTTGGGAGGCGAAGTAGATAAGAGGATTAGGGTTGTAACTGTGAGTTATGTGTGTTTTGTACACCATGATATTAGGGTAGAATGGTTCGGGCCTCAATTCCTTTTACAGGCTGTTATCTATCTTGATTGGGCTTTCGGGTATCATCAAATTGAAAAGGCTTTGGGAATTAGTGAGATTGGACTTAGATTGGGCCGTGTGTTGATTTTGGGCCGGATGATGAACCTGTTAAATGTATTGTGGGCAGATATAGTATCCAAATATTGGACATGTATGTAGACTTGGAGATTGTACTTTGATACTGATTTGGACCGAATGCTTCTTGCCTTATGAGATTTGAGATTTGTCGTGGGATTTGATTTGAGCTGATTACCAGTTGCTAAGTTGGTTGACATCATTCAATTTATATATTTGACGTGTCATGGGTTACATTTTATCTCTATTGGATCGGGCAAACTCTATTTAGATGGGCCGGAATGAATTTGCTTGTTTTTCTATGAATAGGCTCTAAAGAATTTGACGGGGGAATAATGTATCTCATGGGCTAAATGCCTTAATGTTATTTGGACCGAGCTTAAGTAACATGAGTTTTGAACTTGGATAATGGTATGATGGGCTTTTCATTATTGGATCAAATATGTGATTTGACGATGAGGTATGTGATATTGAGACTTGATGATGAGAGTTGATATGATGCTGAGATTCGTTATATTATGTGGTTTGATATTTTGGTTTATACATTTTCACAAAAAACATTATGGCACGGCTCGAACTGAAAGTTGAACAATATTGACTACGGGATTGTTTGTTCGGTATTTCTTATTTGGAATTGAAGTGAGGTTTTCCGGACACGTTTACTTATTTCGTCTTCTTTCTTTGGAATTGAAGTTGAACAATATTTCTTATTTGGAATTGAAGTTGAACAATATTGACTACAAGTTTAAGTAACAAATCTGGGGAAGTTCACTTCATGATCATGTTTGGCATATCTGGTTTACTTCACCATGTTGTCACTGCAACAGCCGACAGAATGCGTGAATGATGTGTTTACCAAAGTGTTTATTGGATGGTTGATGATATTGTTGATGTTGGATAATAAACCGCTGCATGATTCCCTAAAACAGATACTCACTGAAACCAAAGTTGTCATAACACATTCAATCTAACATTGTTTACGGTTTAGTCTTGATTTTATAAAATCCCGCGAAAGAATCTATTTCTCGGTTTAAATCATAGACTTGTAAAATCCCGTGACAATGGAAACATCCTGGTAATAGTAAAGTGCATTTCTGGATCTATCTTACCGTTTATTCTTGGTTTTGTTAAATCCCGCGAAAGAAACTATTTCTCGGTTTAAACCATAGAATTATAAAATCCCGTAATGATGGAACCATCCTGGAGAAAGGGAAAGTGTAATTCTGGATATTATGTGATGCTGGTGCTACGGTTCTACTTCGAAGAAGGGATAAAAGGGTGTACTTCATGAATTGGATGTGTGTTTGGATATTCGTCATGACTGTTTGGCTATTACATGGTTTTACGGGGTTACGTGCTTTTAACCATGGTCGGGATGAAACCATTATCAAAGTTCACTTTTAAGGTCAAAAGAGGCTAGGTTTGAGCTTTTTACAAGATGTGACAACGGGGTTAATTCACTATTATTTATTTGAGGTTGAAGTGAAATATCACGGGCAAGTGTACTTAGTATCTGAAGGTATCGGGGATGGTTGGATGAAGATTCTTCAAGCTCCTTGTTCAAGCTTATTATCAAAAATGAAGACTTGGAAATCTAGTTATTGTTGGGTGACTTTTTCCTTTTCTTTTACCACTTGGGGGAATTGGGCTCGTACCATCACAAAATAACTATCACTTTAAGGAGTTACGTTGTAGTGCTCAGTGTCACATTCAATTGTGGATTTTCAAGAGGTGAAGTACGTCTTATACTTGATGGTTGGTTGGATGAACAGTAAAGAGTACTTAGAGATTCAATGGAGGATGAAGTCTCGACACCGCTCTTTGTTACATTTGTGCAAGTTTAAGTCACGAGTTCGGGTTAGTTTACTTCAGGGTCAAATTCATCATATTGGGTTTTCTCCATCAGTAATCACGACAAAGAGCCTACTGAATGATAATGGGGATGATTACATGTTTTGCCAAGAGATAATGTAAAGAGAGAGATTATGACGCCTGTTCACATCAGTTCAGGCCTCGTACTTCATCATAATGACATTTGAACACAACAGTTCATGCCTCGTACTCTAAATAAAAGAAATGTGTACGCTTCAGTGCGCATTATCTTCTGAAGAAGAGAAATCTTCTTATTTATGACCATTCTCATCAACATGCTTCATGCTTTTTCCATGCGCTTTCAAACATCAAGTGAACCGGGCTACCATTGACTGTATTCTTATTCCACTTGCTCAACTATAATGACGATGGCGACATCATGTGCTAATTTTGCGGGGGAGGGGGGAAGTGTGAATTGAATGCATTTAGATGATTTTCACTTATTCAATCAAGAATGGCATCTTCGTATGCAATTCTTGAGGGGGAGAAGAAGTGTGAATTTACTGCATGGTTGATTGATTTTAGAGAATAAATGGTCAAACGGCTCCAAACTCATGTAAGAACCGAGCTTCTTCTTATCGGGTCATCTTCACATGGAGTTTTCTTCTAAGAACCATTGGTTGACATCTTCACACGGGCTGATTTGATTAATGACAAAGTGCTTCCAGTTGCGGGGTTGATTTCCTTGATGAACATCTTTCTGTTCTTGTTTGATTGGGAGGGATTTGATTTAAGGGGATTTGCTATATACAAGTTAACGGGAATGCATTTGGAGAGTTGAAGATGTTGACTTTCTATTCCCCAATTGGACAATCTTGAAGAAGGTCGAGTCTACAGTCGGTTCTACATTTTCTTCCTCATGCTAGAAGACTAAAGACGAGTTGCATTTGATTATCTAAAGACTTCTTCTTAATCTGGGCATTTATCAAACAGATTGTCGGTTTAGGGGAGAGCACTAATTGGGGGAGGGTGAAATGTCTGATTTAATCCCCAATTAGACTTGCTCACACTGTACTTCAGCAAGTTGATTCTCACAAAGATTAAAAGTGTTCTTCTCAACAGATTTCAAGTATTTGGGCTTATAATGTTTTGCTGATTCTGAAGTATCAAAACCAGCAAGGGGGAAGGAGACACGCATCTAAACGCGAGTAAACTTGATGAACTTAATACTTCTAAGTGATTGAAGATATCCCAGGAAGACTATTGTCATTACCGCAGAGAAACTCAAGGTTTGACTCATGGCGTTTAGTGTTCTTATTCCAACTATGTGGGGGAAGAGATGGAAGAGTTAGTTTCTGGTGATAAAAGAGGTACACAAGTGTGTGATGATTTCGATGTTATCGCAATCATCAGGGGAGAGAGATTGTGTACATTGGGGATGCTCAGCTGTTTTACTTGAGTGCTTAACCAGTGATTCAGAGATATAATCACTTATTCTGGAATTGTCATCCGCAGAGATAATCAGTGATTCGGCCTGCTTTTTCAATGTTATCGGTTATTCTCTCTTTGGGCATTCGGGTACTTCGGGTTCTTGAGCTTCATACACTATCATCAGGGGAGAGAAAAGTATACATCGGGGATATTCTTTGGCTAACGGACTTAATCTGCTACTTTGATGGTATAAGATTCTCTGTCTTCGGGTATATGTGTATTCGGGTTCGTGAGCTCTAGTCTAAGAGACTGACTGCATCAATTCAACTACGTGGGGGAAGTTGTCTCGTGACACCTTTTGGAATGGATTGCTTCAGACTTCAGTGGAAAAGGGACTTGAGAAGATTATTTAAATGTGGGATGATACGTTGCTATTTTTCTATTAGATGATATAACCTCGAACGAAGAATCACGGTGATTGTTCTTAAAAGGAGCAGCAAGATCGATGATAATGGTGTGCTTCTTTGTGCACCTGGCTAAGAGAAGCTTGAAAGAAAGCTTTGAATCTGCTCAGCTAAAGGATTTTCAGTTTGGGGGGAAGCTGCCAAAGTCTCACTTTCAGATGGTTCAATTTCTTTCTACAATGCAAGAGCCTCGGAAGCTTTGGTGGTGAAAGTTTTAGGCATGATGACTTCTATCTTCTACAACGGGGCTGCTCGATATCCTTATCTCGGTACTCGTATCATCATCTTCTTAAACTATATCATCTACTCTATCTGTGTATATATCTATCAAAAACCAAAATACAAAAATATAAAACCAACAAAAAAGAAAATAGAAAATTATAAAACCAACAAAAAACCCATAAAAATCAGAAAATTTGAAAAATACCAAAAATATTGTTCTTCAAAGACATGTCTTCTGGTATCGATAACATCTACGGTCTTAGAAATGTCATTCACTAATGGCACGGGACCATAGATGAAGTTCGAGCAGAAGGTGTAAATATTCTTTTCCAAATCATGTCTCTAAAAATGGCTTACAGTTATTTCAGACTGTAACCCGTGCTAAACCTATGGCTTGCTATTATTTCCGATAGCAGTCCGCTCTTCAAAGAAGGAAAGTGCTGCGCTAAACCAATTTTCTAAATATTTCGTGCACTTATCCTAAAACGAAATGAGGAAAGTATATCGAAGGACTGCTGTTCCTAGTCAAATATTATTCCGTCTAAAATTCTTCAGAAAAATATTTGTTTTTAACACAATGGTGGTAAATGAGTTGCTTAAAATCTATCAGTGTCATTATTTTCATAAATTTGCAAAACCCAATCAATGACGTCAGCGCTTTTAAAACTTTTCAGAAAATGAGTCATTGATTGAGGGGGAGAATGTTTTTCAAATTTATATCATCTATCGGACTTATCTAATTATCCTACGTGCTTAATTAAAAATGATATTTGCCTATGTCGAAGGACTAGGAATTTAGGATATGATTGTTAGGATTAGATTATTAGATTTTGATAAACACATAAATCCCATACCTTATGTGATCTAATTGAAATGTTGAATTGACTTTTATTAGTCGATTGCTGTTTGGGTGATGTCGACCACCATATATCTGTTTGTATGTCTACTAACATATGCAGGTATACTGGTATATAAGAATGTTCCCGATCCGGATCCCACAAATGAATATGATTGGATGCCGAAAGGAAAGGGTAACTATATCTTGGGTTGACATATGAAGAAACGGAGCTTAATTTGACTTCTATTTAGAGTTGGCATGAAATGCAACATAAGAGGTCTCACTGCATCAGCAGATGGTTTTCTTCATCATCAAATGAAGAAACGGAGCTTAATTTGACCTCAGTTGGCATGAAAAAATGCAACGTAAGAAGTCTCACTGCTTCAGCAGATGGTTTTCTTCCAAACCTCCCACAACAACAACAAAAGTAGCACAACCACCTAACGTATCTTTGTGCAGGATAATTGTGATGATACCATTTTTTAAACAATTTTTAAATAATATTGTTTTGAAAAATGGAAAAATATTGGTTTTGAAAATAAATTGGACTTAATTTTGAAAATCACCGGACTTTACTTTATCAAAACTTAAGTCACTCAATCATCGACTACGGTCATCGATTGAGGGGGAGAGTGATTTAAAATAAAATATTTTCAATCGATATTTCTTCATAAAATGTCCGGTTTGTACGAAACAAAGTGGTGATCTAAAGATTTAATGTTATGTCATTGTATGATTTTCTTTAAAACTCAAAGATCTTTCAAAATGAAATTTTTTCTGTTCTTGTTTGATTGTGAAATTGTTTTATTTGACTTAAAGATCTCTTAAAAACTATCATACCTGACACTAACAATCTTTAATGTCGAAAAACTGTTCCTTATCCATCATTTTTCAAAATTAAATCTTGCCACGTCTTTCCCCAAAAGTTTCTAAATGATTTAAATCAATCGGGATCCAAAATCTCAATTGGTTTGAAATTTTTGATCGGGGGAGAGATCGTGATTAAAATCTCAAATCGGTTTTAAAGGGTGATTGTTTCAAAGCACTCCTTCCTTCATGTGCCAAACGATTTTGAAATACATAATGCACATGATTGTGGAGGAGCATTTAACCAAAAACTAGAAGAGTATTTAAACAAGGCCACATATTCTCCCATGTTTTCCAAACCTTATTAAATCACTTGGGATCCAAAATCTCAAAGGGTTTGATATTTTTGATCGGGGGAGAATTTGTGATTTAATTATGAAATCTGATAAATGATGATCGTTTTGATTCAAAGTGCAAGTTCTCTCTAATATGTGCTAAACTCTTTCGTTTATTGATGCACATATTGAGGGGGAGCAAATGGTTTCTTAAATGGCTTTTGTGATCGTGGTTGTGCTTCAAAAGAACTCTTTCCTCTATGTGATAAAATGATTTCAAATATCCTATGCACATATTGAGGGGAAGAATTTACCAAAGAAATTCAAATGGCTTTTTCTACGGAAATTGTGATCAAGAAATTATTTCAAAGAACTCTTGCCTCCATGTGCTAAACAATTTCAAGATCATATGCACGTGTTGAGGGGGAGCATTTCTAAATGATCAAAACTATTAAGGTACAAAATGCTTTGATCTCGTATCACAAGTACCTTGATTATTTTTCCAAATGATTTTTCAATTGGTTTCGAGAAGAAATGAACAATACCAAAAGACCGACCAATTTACTTTATGCATGGTGTTATAAGGATGGTTAGGTTAGGTATTCGTTCCCACGATCCCGCCAGAGCCGGAGGGATCTACCCAGGGACAATCCACTAGATAGTGTAGAGTCCTTAGGTATGATGAAAAAAGGAGAAAAATGAGAATATGGGAAGAGTGCGGATTGAGACTGAGCTAGTACTGGAATAAACCCAACAAGGTTCTAGTAATGAAGTCTCGGTAAGCACTGAAGGGGTTGAAGAATGAAAATGAATTGAATGTGAAAAGGGTGAAAAGAAATAGCCCTCCAATAATTCAACCTTAGGGCAGAAACCGGGTTCAATACATATGCTACTGGTGTTTACTAAGGTAACACTGGTATTGAAGACAAGACATCATGGATCCAGTGATGCACTGCACTAAACTTCCCAAGCCACTCAAGTTCCTCTTAAAAGGGCTTGTTTCATTCTCACGGGGAACCGACATAATCTATGGACTTTCTCTTAGAGATTGTTGATATTGAAGAAGGAGACCCTCTCCCTAGTCTCCGGCATAGGAACCAAATGTGCACAATTGAGTCTAGAGCCAAGAGATCATCCACAATATCTCATTAGGACACAAAATTAATGAAGACTTGTTGTTTCACACAATGTGGAAAGTAAGAATATATTAAGAGTCCTACGCATTATCCTTGTGGTATTGCCAGAACATCCGAGTAATATGAACATATTCACGATGAAGATGGAAATCCTTTTAGAGCCAACATCAAACAAGCTCTTGGTGGGTGACATGTGAGATCCAGCAAAAGATCAAGCTTGTGACAACTGGATAGAAACAATGGGGTGATTCAATCTTGAATCAACCTTGGTCAAGGAAATGGATTGACGGATACCTTTGAAATACCGGTCGTTGTGCTAAAAAAGTCTTTTCTCTAGCACATCGACTGTGTATTAATCTTTCAAAATTAAAAGGGTATTTATGATTGAAAATTGATTTTTCTTATAAAACCTTCGTCGTATTGCAAAACTCTTTCTTCAAGCAATACGCGATTGTTTTCAAATCATTTTGAATCAATCAGTAAATCTCAATTTGCTGGTTCACTCACTCCGTGTTGTCTTCTTTGAGACGTTCCGGTTTGAGAACGGCTAGAACATCTGCGAAACCCTGTCAAGGAGATTCTTTGGAATTATACCTGATCACAGGCAGTACTTGTACTGATCAACGGGGAACCGTGGGCCGTGTACCTCAATTCAACGAAAGTGATCAAAGACACTTTCGTGTGTTTTATTGCTAACTGTTGTTTGCAGGTACATTTGGACGGTTGCAGCTGATCAGAATTGAGGAGTCAATCCAAAGCCGCATGCTCACAGCATCCACACTTAATTTGAAGAAATCATGACAAGTGCCTATCTACATAACCTGGCTCAGATATTTTTATACTATGCTTCTCCTACGCTGCTGCACATATCTTGAACCAGTAAAAGCTTCCGCTACTCTGATGAAAAGATGTCATGATCCAAAAGTGTGAGCATGTCGGTCCGAAAGTCACAACTTCACATGATGGCAACATAATAAAGGGTGATCCAGATATTTACTGTGGCTGATGATCTCAATGAAAGCTCGAAGATCATCAAAGATGTGGATCAGTTAAAGGCCTCCACTTAAAGTACAAAAATATGCGGACTTTGAAGAATCGCTACAAAAGCACAAAGATTGCGAAACTTGAAGAATTGAAGTCTACGAGCTTAGAACTAATGACAAAGATAGAATGCTAGGATGCAAAATGTATTTCATGGGGTGACCTCCCTTAGGGGGAGATTGTTAGGAATTGGAAATTCCATGTTAAAGTGTCGGTCACCCCAATTATGGTTTAGCATATGATAGCTCGTAGACGTGCAATTATTTACGTTATTTAGTAGTTTATTAGTTAGTTTGTAGCGTAGAATAGTTTAGTGTAACACCGTGGAGGAAGGACGGGTCTTTACCCACTGTATGCCTGATCCACTGTCCGATAGGAAGACGTAGTATTTGTAAGTATAAATACCCCTTCCAACCTTGGAAGGGGTGGTGCTTCTCAATCTAACATTTCATATTTTACAAAGCAAGTCTCTAAGTAGAACACCCTTTCTCTCTCTAAAACATAGCTTTCTTGTATCACCACCATCCAAGACCACCCGAATCATCTAACAACATAAATATAAGATCCTAACACATACACTAGAAATAAATATACGGAAGCAATGTAAACATAAACATAACAATTAAGGAATCATAACTAGGCTAGCACCAGAGGTGCTTAGTCGATCATATTAACTGAAACAATTGATTCAATGTTTGACATAATGAAATACATGAATTGAAAGTAAAAGAAATGATAAATCACTAAAGCTTATCGTTAGGGAGTGATTTCTCCCTTGGAGATGGCTACGTATGCTCCTCAAGATCTGCCTTTGTAGGATCGAAATATTATTGTGTTGATGATTCGGGTGGTCTTGGATGATCAAAATACATGTTAGCCATTAGAGAGAGAAAGTTAGAGAGTTGGGTGTTTTCTTGGTAGAGAGTTACTTCACAAATTGTAGAATATTAGATTGAAAAGCACCACCCCTTCCATCCATGGAAGGGGTATTTATACTTACAAACATAACGACCTCCTATCGGCCTGTGGATCAGGTATACAGTGGGTAAAGACCCGTCCTTCCTCCACGGTGTTACACTACGCTAAACTACGCTACTAAATAACTAATAAACTACTAAACAACGAAAATAACGACACGTCTACGAGCTAACTTATGCTAGATCATAATTGGGGTGACCGACACTTTAACATGGAATTTTCTAATTCCTAACAATCTCCCCCTAAGGGAGGTCACCCCATGTTTTACATTTCGAATCCTAGCATTCTATTCTTGACTTCGTTCTTGAGCTCGTAGACTTGAATTCTTCACTTTCTCAATCTTTGTGCTTTAGTAGCGATTCTTCAAAGTCCGCACTGATTTGTACTTTTAGTGGAGGCCTTTAACTGATCCACATCTTTGATGATCTTCGAGCTTTCTTTGAGATCATCAGCCACAGTAAATCTCTGGATCACCCTTTATTGTGTTGCCAACATGTGAAGTTGTGACTTTCGAACCGACATGCTCACACTTTCTGGATCATGACATCTTTCATCAGAGTAGCGGAAGCTTTACTGACTCATGATATTTGCAGCAGCGTAGCAGAAGCATAGTATAGAAATATCAGAGCCAGGTTCAGTAGATATGCACCAGTCATGATTTCTTCAATTAAGTGTGGATGCTGTGAGCATGCGGCTTTGGATTGACTCCTCAATTCTGATCAGCTGCAACCGTCCAAGTGTACCTGCAAACAACAGTTAGCAATAAAACACACGAAAGTGTCTTTGACCACTTTCGTCGAATTGAGGTACACGGCCCACAGTTCCCCGTTGATCAGTACAAGTACTGCTTGTGATCAGGTATAATTCCGAAGAATCTCCTTTACAGGGTTTCGCAGCTGTTCTAGCTGTTCTCAAACCGGAACGTCTCAAAGAAGACAACACGGAGTGAGTGAACCAGCGAATTGAGATTCACTGATTGATGAAACATTGATTTGAAAAACAATCGTGTATTGCTTGAAGATAGAGTTTTGCAATACGACGAAGGTTTTATGAGAAAGATCAATTTTCAATCATAAATACTTTTTATATTTGAAAAGAGTACACATTCGACGTGCTAGCGAAAAGAAGAGATTCGCACATCGAACGGTTTTTCTAAAAGTATTTTTCAATCAGAGATACTTTTTGAATTTGAAAATGAATACACATTCGACGTGCTAGAGAAAAGAAGATTTTGAACATCGAATGGTTTTTCCAAAAGTATTCGTCAATTCCAATCCTGGACCAAGGTTGATTCACGAGTGAATCTCCCCATTGTTTCTATCCAGTTGTCACAAGCTTGATCTTACGAGAAGGTCTCACATGTCACCCACCAAGAGCTTGTTTGATGTTGGCTCTAGAAGGATTTCCATCTTCATCGTGAATACTTTTACATACCACTCAGATGTTCTGGCAATACCACAAGGATAATGCGTAGGACTCTTAATGTATTCTTACTTTCCACATTGTGTGAAACAGCAAGTCTTTAAGAATTTAGTGTCCTAATGAGATATTGTGGATGATCTCTTGGCTCTAGACTCAATTTGTGCACATTTGGTTCCTGTGCCAGAGACTAGGGAGAGGGTCTCCTTCTTCAATATCAACAATCTCTAAGAGAAAGTCGATAGATTATGTCGGTTCCCCGTGAGAATGAAACAAGCCCTTTTAAGAGGAACTTGAGTGGCTTGGGAAGTTGTAGTGCAGTGCGTCACTGGGTCCATGACGTCTTGTCTTCAATACCAGTGTTACCTTAGTAACCACTTAGTAGCATATGTATTGAACCCGGTTACCGCCCTAAGGTTGAATTATTGGAGGGCTATTTCTTTTCACCCTTTTCTCATTCATTTCTTTTTCATTCTTCAACCCCTTCAGTGCTTACCGAGACTTCATTACAAGAACCTTGTTGGGTTTGTTCCAGTTCTTGCTCTATCTCAGTCCGCACTCTTCCCATATTCTCATTTTTCTCCTTTTTTTTCAATATACCTAAGGACTCTACACTATCTAGTGGATAGTCCCTGGGTAGATCCCTCCGGTTCTGGTGGATCGTGGGAACAAATACCTAACCTAACCATCCTTATAACACCATGCATAAAGTAAATTGATCGGTCTTTTGGTATTGTTCTTTCCTTCATGAAACCAATTGAAAAATCATTTGGAAAAATCAATCAAGGTACTTGTGATACGAGATCAAAGCATTTTATACCTTAAAAGTTTTGATCGTTTAAAAAACCTCCCCCTCAACATGTGCATATGATTTAGAAATTGTTTAGCACATGGAGGCAAGAGGACTTTGAAATATTTTCTTTGATCACTATTTTCATACGAAAAAGCCATTTGATTTTCTTGGTAAAATTCTCCCCCTCAATATGTGCATAGGATATTTGAAATAATTTTATCACATAGAGGCAAGAGTTAATTTGAAGCACATCCACAATCACAAGAGCCATTAAGAAACCATTTGAAAACTCAATCAAGGTACTTTATAAATTACTTTAAAAAGCTTTCGTACCTCGATAGTTCATTTGCTCCACCTCAATATGTGCTTCGAGATTCGAAAGCGTTTAGCACATATGAGAGAGCAGCCTGCACAATTAAATCAAAACGATCACCTTTTATCAAATTTCATTATTAAATCACAAATTCTCCCCCGATCAAAAATATCAAACCCTTTGAGATTTTGGATCCCAAGTGATTTAATTAGGTTTAGAAAACATGGGAGAAAATGTGGCCTTGTTTAAATACTCATCTGGTTTTTGGATAAATCCTCCTCCTCAACATGTGCATTGTGTTTTGAAATCGTTTGGCACATGGAGGCAGGAGTGCCTTTAAAGGACTAAAACCAATTCCATTAAAACAGATTTGAGATTTAAATCACGATCTCTCCCGCGATCAAAAATTTCAAACCATTTGAGATTTGTAATCCCAAAAGATTTAAATTATTTAGAAAATTTTGGGGAAAGACGTGGCAAGATTTGATTTTGAAAAATGACATATAAGGACCATTTTAAGACATTAAAGATTGTTAGTGTCAGGTATGATTGTTTTAAGAGATCTTTTAGTAAAATAAAACAATTTCACAATCAAACAAGAACAAAAAAAATTTCATTTTGACAGATCTTTGAGTTTTAAAGAAAATCATACCATGACATAACATTAAATCTTTAGATCACCACATTTTAACGTACAAACGGAACTTTTGTGAAGAAATATCGTTTGAAAATATTTTATTTTAAATCACTCTCCCCCTCAATCCATGACAGTAGTCGATGATTGAGTGACTTATGTTTTGATAAAATGAAGTCCGGTGATTTCCAAAATTTAGTTCAATTTATTTTCAAAACAATACTTTCCATTTTCAAAATAATTTAATCAAAGTTTTAGAAAAAATGGTATCATCACTACTTATCCTGCACAGAGATACGTTAGGTGGTTGATGAGTGCTTATTCACTCATCGTTTTTACCCATCTAAGACCACAAAAAAATGTCTAAAAGCACTCAAATATGCTCTAAATATGTTAAAAATATCCTCGGAGTGTGTTTTGTGTCTTGCAGGTACAAAAGGATCGAAAACTGAGCGAAAACGAGCAAAAATCAGAAAATGGCAAATTCAGTCCCTGAAGATTCAGAATTGGCAAAAATGGTCCCTACATTATTTGAGATTTACATGTCCAGCCCTTGGATCACTTTTCAGAAATTACTTGATTGGTCCCTGGATTTTCAGAATTGCACTTTTGGTCCTTGAAATCTCATTTGGTTTCATAAACCATCCTAAATCCAAATCCATATTACTACTTAAATAACCCAAGCCCAACCCGTTTCCCCCTAACCCAATTCCCTACCCGGTCCAGTCCAAACCCATCACCAACAATCAATAATAAAAACCCTCATTCTCCTTTTCCCTCCATCTCTCTTCTGCTTTCTCTGCTACCCAGGAAACCCAACTCACCCTTTTTACCCAAATCCTCACAACCAAGAACACTCAACCTTAATCTCACCCCTTTACCCAGTTTTACCCATTTCCCAAACCCACTAAGCCTCTTTCCCATTCCCCAAGATGTGCCAAGCTGGAAATCCATGTTCAAAAGTACCAACTGATGGCTCAGATGATTTCTCAATTGGTACCTACTTATTGGATGGCCAGGATTGACAGAAGAAAAACACAAGAGTTGAAGACTGAGAAGACTTTTCTTTTAAGAATTGTATAAATAGAAGTTAGGAAATTGTTAGAAGACTTGTCTAGAATTCTGTTTTAGTTCTAGTCCCATTTTAAGTTTTATTGTCATTTTACATTGTACTTCTTAATTTCCAGTTAATGAAATTTTCAGTTTACTTTTAATTAAATTTTTTATGCTGTAATTTTAGTTCATGTCATTAATCTGCAATTCAAGTTTGAAAGAGTGTTTGAAGTTGGTTAACTTTCAGTTTTGCGAAGTAATTTCTCAAGTCTCAAGTTAGCCATAAGTTTTCAAAACCAGAAAATTGGTTTCAAAAGTGTCTGTCCATCTGCCATTTCCAAGCTAGAATTTAGGTGAATTAGAGTTAGATTTTGGGTGAGATTTTTGTTTTACCGTTAGTTTGTAGCATGGTCAGTACCTGGTTAGGCTTGTTTGGTATTCTTGGATTAGTGTAGTAACTTATTTTAGCAAGCAAAGACCCCCCCTGTTATCTGTTTTTAAGTCCATTTCTATCCCAATCTGTCAAGTTCAGCAGTTCATTTCAAGGTCAGTATGATGTTCAAAGTTAGTGATAATTGGATTTATTTATTCTCAATATAGTATAGATTATCTGATTTCATTTTATTTTCCCATTAGATGCTTTAAGGTGGCTTATTTTTCTGCTTATAGTTGCTCATTTTGCCCCTTAATCTGCCTTTAGTCATGTTCTGTCCCCATAGTCCTATTTCACAAGCTTGTAAAAGCTTGTTGGAAGCCCCTTATTAGCTACAGTTTGTTAATTTCCATTTTTAGGTGCATGAATTTTACTTATTTAGCATTATTTAAGATCCTTAGGATGGTTTGATAGCTTATTTATAAGCTTCAAAACCCACCCGTAGGCTGTTCTTGGTACTGTTACAGCAGCAGCAGACATCCCATTTTTTTGGGTTCTTATCAGTGTCCCATTAGCTTGTTAGGATTTTAGAATTTGCTTATTCAGATTCCATAGAGTTTGTTTAGTAGAATAGGTTAGTTTTCATTGTTGCTTATTAGGTGCTTAATTTTACTTGCTTATTTTCCATTGTCTACTTTAGCTTTAGGATTCCCTAGTATAGATTTCATTGCCAACTGCTTATTCCCCGTTGAATTGCTTTTTGTTTTGTTCTCCTTTTAGCTTGTCATAGTTATCTAGCTTAGACGTTGCCTTATTTCAGTCCTCTAGCGGCTTTTCTTGCTTATTTTTGTGCTTAAAAACTGAAAAAGGGTGTTTGTTTTGAAACTGTCCTAACAGCAGCTTTGTTCTCTTTTTTTTTACTTCTCTTTTTGAATTTTAGTGGTTAATTATTGCTTATTAGGCTGCCTCAGTTTGTTTAGGATTGTGGCACTTATTTTTTTTAGCTAGTAGTAGCTTAATTGATAGCTTGTTGAAGCATTTTTTTTGCCCTTGTCTGCCCACTATCCAAACGGCCATTCGAGTTTATTTTCCCATTATGTTGTGTTTTTGAAACTGTTAACAGCTGATTCCAAGTTCTTTTTAGAGTTCAAGTTTTAGTAAAATTCTTATTTTTGTTTTGCTGTTTAGTTCCAAAAAGAAAAGAAAGGAAAAAAAAAATCAAGTTTTCAAAAAGAGAGCCAAGGGATTCGAACCCTGGTCTCTCAGCTCAAAGCACACGACCACAGCCACAGCTTCTTAACCAAACGTGCCCTTGGGACTTTTATGTCTTAAGGTGCATAAATAATTCATTTATCATGCTTTGTTCCTTTTAAGCTTATTCCTTTATTAGCTTATTTACTGCTTTTTCATAGTAGCTTATTTTCACTTTTTATTTTTCCTAAGTAGAGAATCACATAAAGTAGTTTTCATGAATTTTCCAGATTTTTCCAAAATCATTTACTATTTTTTATAATTTAATTTAGTTTTAAGTTTATGTAATTCATAATAAATAAAATAAAAGTCGAAAAAATACCCGGTTTTTTTCTAAAATCATTTTTTGTCATGTAGAATGTAGGAAAATTGATTTCACACCCGTAGCCCTTTAATTGCAAAAGTTTTACATTTTTGGCTCGGGTGGTTGCCGTTTTTTACGTTTTTTTTTTTGTTTTAGTACTCTAGGATGTAGTTTAGCGTCGTTTTATTGTTTCTTAGGATTAGTAGTAGTTTATTTAGAGTTTACTTTGTTTTACGTAGTTTATTTTCATTCCCGTTCTTTAATTTGTAGAATAACGATATCAAATTCCAAATTTGTTAAACCAATTCAAGTCCTAATCACGAAACTCATCGACACCGTCAATTTCACACCTCGTTGGGACACGACCCGGGGAAATCACTTCCCGGTATCACTTTTATCACACCCGTAAGGTTTGATACGTTGATCTTTTTCCTAAAAGGGTTAATTTGTCAAGTTTTACGGTTAATTTGATATTGTTGATATTTGTGTTTACTTTACACGAATCAGTGGTTGAGAAGTTTCCGTTGTTGCTGTAGGGCTTGGAAGAAAACCGTCTGCAGACGCAGTGAGACTTCTTCTTACGTTGCATTTTGAATGCCAACTGAGGTCAAATTAAGCTCCGTTTCTTCAATCACTTAGAAGAAAACCATCTGCTGATGCAGTGAGACCTCTTACGTTGCATTTATGCCAACTTTCCACAGAAGTCCAATTAAGCTCCGTTTCTTCATTTGTCAACCCAAGATATAGTTACCCTTTCCTTTCGGCATCCAATCATCTTCAATTGTGGGATCCGGATCGGGAACATTCTTATAACCAATATACCTGCATACGTTAGTGAACACACATACAGATATATGGTGGTCGACATAACCCATAACAACAATCGACTAATTAAAGTCAATTCAACATAACAATCAGATCATATAAGGCATGGGGTTTATGTGTTAATCAAACTCTAATCATCTAATCCTAACAATCATATCCTAAATTCCTAGTCCTTCGACACAGGCAAATATCATTTTTAATTAAGCACGTAGGATAATTAAGAAAGCTCGTTAGATGATATAGATTTGAAAACATTCTCCCCCTCAATCAATGACTCATTTTTTTTTGAAAAATTTTAAAAGCGCAGAAGTCATTGATTGAGTTTGCAAATTAATACGACAACTGTGATTCTGATTGATTTTTCAAGCAACTAATTTACCACCATTTTGAACACAACAAATATTTTTCTGAAGAATTATAGACGGAAAAACATTTGTGTAGGAACAGCAGTCCTTCGACATACTTCCCTCATTTTGTTTTTAGGATAAGTGCACGAAATATTTTGAAAAATAGTTTAAGCGTAGCACTTTCCTTCTTTTGAAGAGCGGGTTGCTATCAGAAATAATAGCAAACCATAGTTTTAAGCACGGGTTACAGTCTGAAGTAACTGTAAGCCATTATTTGAAGCCCGGGTTACAGTCTGAAATAACTGTAAGCCATTAGATTTGTGACATGTTTTGAAAAAGAATATTTACACCTCCTGCTCGAACTTCATCTATGGTCCCGTGCCATTATTGAATGACATTTCTAAGACCGTAGATGTTATCGATACCAGAAGACATGTCTTGGAAAACATATTTTTGGTATTTTTGAAATTTTCTGATTTTTATGGGTTTTTTGATGATTTTATATTTTTCTATTTTGTTTTGCTGGTTTTATATTTTTGTATTTGGTTTTTAATAAATATGTACAAAGATAGAGAAGATGATATAGTAAAAAGAAGATGATGATACGAGTACCGAGATAAGGATATCGAGCAGCCCCGTTGTAGAAGATAGAAATCGTCATCTCTTAAACATTCACCACCAAAGCTTCCAAGGCTCTTGCATAGAAGAAAGAAATTGAACCATCTGAAAGTGAGACTTTGGTAGCTTCCCCCCAAACCGAAAGACCTTTAGCCGAGCAGATTCAAAGCTTTCTTTCAAGCTTCCATTAGCCAGGTGCACCAAGAAGCACACCATTATCATTTATCCCGCTGCTCCATTTAAAGAACGATAAACGAGGTTCTCCGTTCGGGGTTATATCATCCAATAGAAGAACAACAACGTATCATCCCACTCATAAATAATCTTCTCAAATTTCCATTCCCACTGAAGTCTGAAGCGATCCATTCCAAAAAGGTGTCAAGAGAACACTTCCCCCACGTAGTTGAATTGATGCAGTCAGTCTCTTTGTATAATGCTCAAGAACTCTCCCAAATACACATCATGAGGGGAATGAAAACACCTTCCCATGTTCACATTTTTCTTCCCGGATGATCGTGTATGAAGCTCAAGAACCCGAAGTACACCAATACCCAAGAGCTCTCCCGAATACACATCATGAGGGGAATGAAAACACCTCCCCATGTTCACATTTTTCTTCCCTGATGATCGTGTATGAAGCTCAAGTATTCGAAGTATACCAATACCCAAGGAAGGAAAAACTGATAACATTGAAGAAGCAAGCCAAGTCACTGATTATCTCTGTGGATGACAATCTCTGCGGATGTCAACTCCGGAATAAGTGATTATATCTCTGAATCACTGATTAAGCCCTCAAGTGAAACAGCTGAGCATCCCCAATGTACACAATATCTCTCCCCTGATCATTGCGATACCATTGAAATCACCACACACTAGTGTACCTCTTTTATCTTCAGAAACTTTCTCTAACATCACTTCCCCCACGTAGATGAAATACTAACACTAAACGCCTTGATGAGTAAAACCTTGAGTTTCTCTGCGGTCATGACATTTGTTTTCCCGGGATATCTTCAATCACTTAGAAGAATTAAGTTCATCAAGTTTACTCGTCATGAGTCAAACCTTGAGTTTCTCTGCGGTAATAACATTTGTCTTCCCGGGGTATCTTTAATTACTTAGAAGTATTAAGTTCATCAAGTTTACTCGCGTTTAGGTGCTTATCTCCTTACTCCTTGCTGGTTTTTGACACTTCAGAATCAACAACTCTTTGTAAGTCCGTGTACTAGAAATATTTTGAGAAGAACGTCATTAGATCAGATGTATCTGTGAGAGTCAACTTGCTGAAGAATAACGTGAGTAAGTCTAATTAGGGATTAAATTTGGCATTTCAAACTCCCCCAATTAGTGCTCTCCCTTAAACTGACAATCTGTTTGATAAGTGCCCAGAATAAGAAGAAGTCTTTTGATAATCACATGCAACTCGTCTTTTAGTCTTCTAATCATACAACAGAAAATGTAGAACCGACTGTAGACTCGACCTTCTTCTAGATTGTCCAGTTGGGGAATAGATAGTTAACATCTTCAACTCACACCAAAAAAGCATCCCAGCAAAAAGCATCCCAATTAACTTACATCTTGAAAATCCCCTTAACTAAAATCCCTCCCAATCAAACAAGAACAGAAAGATGTTCATCAAGGAAATCAGCAATCAGGCCGCAACGAACACACAAGATGGTAACACCAAACTACCAATCACATCAAACAAGAACATAGAGATTGTTCGGAATCATCATGTTGATGTATACATGAAGCATTAACCGGAAGCACTTTGTCGATAAACTCATCAATCCGAGTGAAGATGTCAACCAACGGCTCTTAAAAGAGAAAAACTCCATGTGAAGATGACCCGATAAGAAGAAGCTCGGTTCTTACATGAGTTTAGAGCCGTATGACCATTTATATTCTCTAATATCAATCAACAATGCAAAAAATTCACACTTCTTCTCCCCCTCAAGAATTGCATACGGAGATGCCATTCTTGATTAAACAAGTGAACATTATCCAAATGTAGTCTATTCACACTTCTCCCCCGCAAAATCAGCACATGATGTCGCCATCATCATTATAGTTGAGAAAGTGGAATCAGAAAACAATCAACAGTAGCCCGGTTCACTTGATGACTGAAGTGCATGGAAAAAGTATGAAGCATGTTGATGAGAATGGTCATTAGTGAGAAGATTTCTCTTCTTCAGAAGATAAAGCGCACTGAAGCGTACACTTTTCATACATCATAAGAAGATTTCTCTTCTTTGGAAGATAATGCGCACTAAAACGTACACATTTCTTTTCTTTGGAGTACGAGGCCTGAACTGATGTGAACAGACGTCATAATCTCTCTCTTTTCAGCTCTCTTGGCAAAAACTTGTAATTATTCACCATTATCATTCAGTAGGCTCTTTGTAGTGACAGCTGATGGAGATAACCCAATATGATGAATTTGACCCTGAAGTAAACTAACCCGAACTCGTGACTTAAACTTGCACATATGTAACAAAGAGCGGTGCCGAGACTTCATCCTCCATTGAATCTCTAAGTACTCTGTACTCTTCATCCAACCAACCATCAAGTAATAGACGTACATTACCTCTTGAAAATCCACAATTGAATGTGACACTGAGCACTACAACGTAACTCCTTTAAGTGATAGTTATTTTGTGGTGGTAAGAGCCCAATTCCCCCAAGTGGTAAAAGAAAAAGTAAAAGCCACCCAACAATAACTAGATTTCCAAGTCTTCGTTTTTGATAATAAGCTCGAACAAGGATCATGAAGAATCTTCATCCATCCATCCCCGATACCTTCAGATACTAAGTACACTTGCCCGTGATAATTCACTTCAACCTCAAATAAGTCATAGTGAATAAACTTCGTTGTCACATCTTCTGATTAAAAGCTCAAATCTAGCCTTCTTTGACATTTAAACGAACTATGATAATGGTTTCATCCCGACCATGGTTTAATGAGCATAACCCCGTAAAACTTTTAAGTAACCAAACCGCCATGACGAATATCCAATCACACATCCAATTCATGAAGTACACCCTTTTATCCCTTCTTCGAAGCAGAAACCGTAGCACCAGCATCAAATGAGATCCCGAAATACACTTTCCTTTCTCCAGGATGGTTCCATCAATACGGGATTTTACAACTCTATGGTTTAAACCGAGAAATAGTTTCTTTCGCGGGATTTTACAAGACCAAGAATAAACCGTAAGATAGATCCGAAAATGCACTTTACTATTACCAGGATGTTTCCATTTTCACGGGATTTTACAAGTCTATGATTTAAACCGAGAAATAGATTCTTTCGCGGGATTTTACAAAATCAAGACAAAACCGTAAACAATGTCAGCTCGAATTTGTTATGACAACTTTGGTTTCAGTGAATATCTGTTTTAGGGGAACATGCAGTGGTTCATCAACGGTTCATTATCCAACATCAACCATATCACCAACCATCCAATAAACACTTTGGTAAATACTCCAATCACGCATTCTGTCGGCTATTGTTGTGACCACAAGGAGAAATAGACACGATATGCCAAACTTGAACAAGACGTAACATTCCCCGGATTTGTTACTTAAGCTTGCACTAATCCTTGTGAAGAAGAAACGGTGTACCCAATGTACAAAACCTCTTGACATATCCTCAACTGCATGAGACACCGAAGTGATAGCTACGTTGTGGGTTAATCAAGAAAGAATCACAACCGTAACTAAATAGCCAAGTCTTTATCACCCTCTTTAAACTCCCAAACAAGTCATCTTCGCTGAAGGGTAGAAAGAAAGAAGATGAAATAAGTAAACACGCCTGGAAAACCTCACTTCAACTCCAAATAAGAAATACCGTCCAAACAACCCCGTAGTCAACATTTTCCAATAAACACTTCAAGCCGTGACAAAATACCCTTCGTGAAAAATGCATAATCCAAAGTATCAAGTCGCATACCACAACACTCTCATCATCATATCAAATCCCATCATCAAAACTCATTGTCACATAATCTCATTATCAGATCTCATAATTCAGTATATCTCATCATCAAATAGTTTCATCAAACCCAATGACTCATACTAACCAGTCTGTAAACTCGGCCCATCAAGAGTTTCACAAGATCCACTTAACCATTTAATCCTGAATCAAATCTTCATTCGACTAATATACTCATAAACAACACAAATCCATGTTTATTGTAAACCACATTAGTCCATGGATGCTCATATTCCGGCTTAATTTAAAAAAAACGTACATCCAATTCATGAATATTTCTTCCCGGTTCAAAGTCTAATATCACTCGTTTTATGATCTCAAAAACACATCACATAATGAACATAAAGAGAAATCAGTTGATCCAAAGTACAAAGAAAAAACGTGATATAGCATTGTACCATGTTCTTGAATGATGCTCAACGTGTGATCCAATATCCGATCCAATTAGTACTCTCCTCTCAATTGGTCCAGTCCAACATGCGGCCCATGTAAAAAATAGTTCATTCGGTTCCAAAAGAATTATCAAAGGCCTAATATGATGAACGAGATTTATGGCCCAATGACCTCATAACAGTTACACGATCCATTTAACATAACCCTACTCACAAATTCGACCGGATATAAAAGCTCATAACATAACCACACAACCCTAAATTCACTCTACAAAACACGCCACTCTCTCTCATCTCAAACAATCCACCTCATCTCCTAAACCTACTCACACCATATAACCCTAATCTCTCCAAAAGAGAAAAATGCAGCCATCATTTGCCACCACTTCATATTAACGCAACATCAAGAACGAATCTGAGAACAATCACTCATAGGGCTCGCCACAGGGATGGCACGATCACGACATCACAGCCACAGGGTTGGTGTGATGTACGAATCGGTTTCAATAAACTTGAAAGTATTCAGGTAGGTTTTACTTCAGTTGCTCATTCATGAATAAGGACCATATACGAACCAATGTAAGTGATATTACATAATTGTAATAATCCTTTCATTAAATCGTAAATATAACAGTGGATTAATGATGACAAACAATTCGTGAAAGGACCTTCAAGGTCAGATTTTTCAATGAATATTCACGAATAAGATCTGAGATTCAATTAATAAATGTTTCGTTATGTGTTGCTGAGTTTATGAGCGAACCAAAGAGGGTTCATAACAGCCTTGTTATGGAATCAACTTAATTGAGTTCGAACCAAGTCTTTAAAAGATCAGTGATGAGATGAAAAGTTAAAACCAAATCTGAGATCTTTAGTTATTGTTATGAGTCTTGGTATTTGGTAGTGTAGAGTCATGGTTTGGTAAGACTGATAATGGTAATAGTACTGAGGTTTCAAGATTCTTTTGGTTTTGATGATGGTATTTGTGTTGAGTCGATTGGTATATGGTGTAAGTCCTTTTCCTTTTAGTTTTGTTGTTTGGAATTTGATGTTGGTCTAGAGGTCGTGGTCAACTGTCAATATCTTATTCATCCTTTCTGTCACAAGTCGCTAGCCAAAGTATAGTGTCAAGTCGCTAGCAGACTTTCTTTTTCATCACATATTATCTGTCAAGTCGCTAGTTCTCCTTTTAAGTCGCTAACCTTAAAACATAAGTCGCTAACTTGTTAAAAAACAAGTTGCTAGCCCAACTCGCTACCTCAAGTCGCTACCCCATTTTATTCAAGTCGCTAGCTGTAAATACAACTCGCTAGAATAACTGCTACTTCTATACAATGAATATAGACGACTTGTAAATACAAGTCGCCACCTGTGAAAGTAACAAGTCGCTAGGTATATTCATCGAATCAGGACATCATATAGGGACAACTCGCTAGCAAGAATATGGCCACTTTCAAACCCAGAAAAACATCATAAAGACACTTCATTATACCCTTTTAGACCACCAGAACTCGACCAGATTGAAAACCCAAAAAAACTAGAAAGGAGATACATATAACCCATTTTGACCCATTGTTTGGACCTTAAAAACATCTTACTGTCTCAAAAACTGCATACGGACTGCTATTTTTAGACTAGTTTAGACCTCAAAAACATCTTAACCCAAAAGTGAGGAAAGCAGTTAAATCAGCAGATACTAAACTTCAATCATATTATGACATCAGTTTTGAAAGCATATTATGACAAAAGCTTAATAAAAAATGATGAAACCAGTTAAAAAGGATACAAGTCATCACGCACGTTTTGAAAAACAGTTGGGGTACAAATCAAATCAAAACATTAACACCATATTCAAGACATAGCATCGACCATCATCAAGACGAATCAAACCGTATCACAAAGTCTAACAAACCGCATAAAAACCATTCGAATCAACAAAACAATACAACCTTGGCTCTGGTACCAATTGTTGGATCGAAATATTATTGTGTTGATGATTCGGGTGGTCTTGGATGATCAAAATACATGTTAGCCATTAGAGAGAGAAAGTTAGAGAGTTGGGTGTTTTCTTGGTAGAGAGTTACTTCACAAATTGTAGAATATTAGATTGAAAAGCACCACCCCTTCCATCCATGGAAGGGGTATTTATACTTACAAACATAACAACCTCTTATCGGCCTGTGGATCAGGTATACAGTGGGTAAAGACCCGTCCTTCCTCCACGGTGTTACACTACACTAAACTACGCTACAAAAAAACTAATAAACTACTAAACAACGAAAATAACGACACGTCTACGAGCTAACTTATGCTAGATCATAATTGGGGTGACCGACACTTTAACATGGAATTTTCTAATTCCTAACAGCCTTCATTCTCCTACCCACGTTATCTGCTTTGTGTATGGAGTGAATGATGTGAAATGCAGAATTTAGGGCTGGTATTTATAGGCCAGATCTAGTTACGGCGTAACTTAAGTTGAGAGTTACGCCGTAACATCAATATCTTCATAAATTGCTCTAGAAAAGCTGGTTACGGCGTAACACAAGGAATGAGTTACGCCGTATCTTCAATATACATTACAAAATCATGATTATGCCGTAATCATGGAAAGAGTTACGGCGTAGCTTGCAGCGGCGTGGAACATCATTTGACCTAATTAGTTACGGCGTAATCCTAAGATGGAGTTACGCCGTAATCTGCTGTTGAGTTGGTTTTCTGAGTCACACTTTTGTTACGGCGTAATGTGAGAGAAGAGTTACGCCGTAATTAATTCTTAGTGGGCATACTATCATATATCTTCAGTAAACTCTCCAAATCCGCGTCTCATTAGCTCCAATGCTCGTAAATTACCTGAAAGTGAAATATAGAGGAAAATAAGCATAAATCCATATAAATGATATAAAATACTAGCATTATCGGGGGAAATTGACACTTAATATACAGGACTATTTGATGTTATCAACTACTGAAGACGAAAAATCCATGTTATGGTTCCATGCGATATTTTTGGACAAGTTTAGGGACCAACAGTGTATTTTAGTCTAAAATATATTTAGATAAATAAAATTTCTCTCTCTTAAACCTACCTCAAATCCAAATCTTAAACCAACCCCCGCTTATAAACCAAACGGGCTCTAAGTGTCCAGCCCAAACTACTCCTAATCCCTTTAATACTTGATATGCCATAATATTACGCCTTATTAATCAATCTCACACAAGCATCACATTGTTTGACTTTCTCTATCAAGAAACTGGAACTCGTTTCTTCATTCTTGTTCAAACCGAAAAACACATAACTTGAAATAGTTTAAACACAAAAAAAGTCAATCCACACACCCTTTGATTCTTTCTTTGTGTGTTTCAGCTAAAAGATCTTTAATAAGGTCTCGGGTAAGGTTTTATTCTTTGGTTTCTTGATTAACAAATCATGATGGGTTTGTATTTTGATCTGTAAGGATATTGTTAAAAGACTTAGAAAAATCCGAGATTTTGTTAATTAAAACGTGGCAATTTGTTTACTTGTTAATTCCATATCTCTACTACATTATAATGGATTTAGGACATTCTATAAATGGGAAGGCTTAAAATTCATATTCAACACTTACTAATAATAGAAACTAATGTAAAAGTAATAATATAAATGTAAAATCCTATTAGTATTTTTTTGGTTTGGTGAAAAATTAAATTATAAAATAAAACTGCTATCTAGCCTATTAATCTTTTATTAATAATTTATGCCTTTCATAATTCACACAAACACTCAAACGCTCTTTTTTCTCTCATACCTATCTGTCATCTCACACACACACGCTTGCTCGAGTCTCTTTTCTTTCGCATCTCTCATCTTCGATGCCCCATGTCCCTTCGATGCCGCCATTAATGGTGTGTGCTGATGATGTTTGGTGTGTGGCGATGGTGAGCAGAAAAAATGTTGTAGGTGGTGTGTGGCTATGGTGATTATGGATCTCATGAGATCCTTAATGTTTGTTAGATCGTTGATGTTTAACAAGATCTTTGGATTTATCTTTTTTGGGTTAGATCTAAAGGATATTGTGCCTAATTTTTGTGCTTAACCAGATCACTGATAAGGATTCGAAATGTAGAGGTCGTTTGTGCTAGATCTATAAATTAGATTGGTGTTTTGATAACTACTGATAGATATATATTTGTGGTTACTTTGTGTTAGATCTAAAAGTTTTATGACTAATTTTGTTAGTTCGATTTTTTTCATGATGAAAGTTTAGGCCAATGATTTCTGACACTTCATTTTGATGCATCTAATGTGTTGTGCGTTTTTATAATTTGGTTTAAGTTTATAGATATTATATTGTTTGGGAGGGCAAAATCAAAAGAGGTAGTGTGATATATCAATTTTTTCACATTGCGATATCTGACAAGTATGCAAGTACGATAATGTTTAAATATGCTCATAAGTATTTCGTTTGATTTTTATTGATTCTTTTAAAACCTTGACAATGATTTTATTTGAATCCTAATTCGAGTTAAATTTGAAACTCTAAATTGACGTTGGTTTTATTTTGACGTATGATATATATTTTGTCCATGTTTTAGATTCTTGACGGGTTAATCTTTTCAATCGCCGTGAGATTTATATAACTTTTTAATGTTTTATTTCAGTGAGTGTACTACTTTGGAGATATATTTTGTAAGACCCGTGATGAAAGTTTTAAGCCTATGGTTAAACTAATTATTTTCTCCTATAAAAAAGTACCTATTTTTGAATTGATTTACTTGGTTGAAAACAATATTGAACTTCATTTGTTAGAAAAAGTATAAATGAAAAACATTTACTCGTCACAAAATTTAGTCACGGAATACCCGCCGTCGCATTGCGCGAGTACCTTGCTAGTAAAGTTTAATAAAATTTACTTGTTAATAACATGATAAAAAGGTTAGGACCTCATTTTTTGACTGTCGCATGTTTTTTTCTTGGAGCTCGTTCGGTGGTTGAGACCACCAAAAAGGAACCCAATACCACCACTGCGCGCAGGGTGGTAACTTCTCATGGAGGCCACCACTTGGTGGTGCTTCACTACCATAGTGACTGGTGTGAAAAACTAGAAGGGGGGGGGGTTTGAATAGTTTTGCCGATTTTAATTTAAGTTTCAAAGATATAGATTCGATCTTATGTGAATTCGTATGGATTGATAGATAATATAAAGCAATAAGTAAAGTAAATAATAAAAGCAAGTAAAGTAAAGGATATAGAGTAGCGACAAAATTGATTTATAGTGGTTCGGCTACAAGGACACCTTCCTTGCCCTACTCCACTCCCCGAGTTCCCCACTCGAGAGTTCAAGCACTATGTCAACAAGCTCCTTCAACACGGCGGAGAAACCTCACAACGTCGCTTACACTTTTTCCGGTACAAAGCTAAATACCGAGTCCTTACTACGGCAGACCAAACCAACACAACTATTACACAACAACTATGTGAAATATGAAATACAAGATCTTGCTACAGAAATCTTGTAAATGGACAAATCAATCAAGGACCTTTTTCTTGGATGACTTGTAGTATATCGTGATCTCGCCTTTGAGAAGGACCTATATGAGAATCACAACAAAAGAAAGAAGAACTACTAGATTGATCAAGTGATCAGAGGTTAGAAGAGTGAGATAATATATGAGAGAGTTGTAAGAAGAAGGGTGAGTAACAATGAAGAAATGACTCACTATTTATAGGCACAAAAGCTTACTGTAGCCCGGTTCTGGCGTATCCCTCACTTGGGGGATCCATCCAGTGCAATCCTAGGGATCCGGAAAACTGGGTTGTACCAGTCCGGATTTTGGGTTGCAAACCGGGTTATGGGTTATGGGTATCAGCCATGGGTACCCAACAAGACACAATGTATCTAGACAACGGGTCATGGGTCTTGGGTCATGGGTTATGGACATTGGGTCATGGGTCATGGATAATACCCAACATGATGTCATGCAATGGGTCATGGGTTATGGATTAGCCCCATGGGTATGGGTCATGGGTCTTGGATATTACCCATCCTATTACATAAACTATTACAACAAATGAATTATTACAACATTTTATGTTAATGACCAAATGTATATACTTTACAAAAATAACATGTATTCTTATAATTTTACTTATGATAACTTTATATTTGTTATCAACAAAACACAACGAGATCTCTAAATATGAATAAACGTTTTTACGGTTTATTTGTATTAACAATCTCCCCCTTTTTGTTGATGACAAAACATAATGTTATGATGAGTAAAACTTAGGATTAGATGTATGTTTTTAAAGCATATGTAAGTTTTACTTCTTCTCCCCATTTTTGTCAAAACCAAAAGCTATCCTAACGAAGAAATAAAGTGAGGAAAAAAATAAGTATGATCCACAAAGCACTAGCTCCCCCTTGACGGTAGCTCTCCCTAGAATTGGGCGTCAAGTGAGAAAATATAAGACCTGCAAAAAAAATGTTAGTAGTAACATGTAATATAATCTTGTATAGGACGAGAAACAAGATGGAAAGCCAAGAATACGTAAACAAAGCCTTGTAATAATTTATCAAACTGTAGTGGTATATATGCCACATACAGAATGTAAAACTAAGAACAAGGATTGTTCTTGAAAATGACTCAAAAGAAAAAAAAATAGAGAAAATTATATTATCATTCCTTCCATGCTTGCATATGGGTTAATTATGGAAGTTTTGGTGAGTGATAATGTTGATGCGATCAACAAAGTGGTTGAGTATGAATCGCATCTCGTACCTTATTTCCATTGCAAGTTCCATAGTGGATTGACAATGTTCGCAATTGAGATGGTGAGGGTGGTGTTGGTGGATGGTTTCCGGGTTGGTTTGATTTGTGGAGGGCGGAATATGTGGTGGAAATGTTGGAAAATATGGATCAAAGTCCATGATGTTGGTGAGTGGTAGTGGATAAGAACCTAGAAGTTGTTGTAAAATAATGGAGGGTAGAGGTGCTGATGTTTCAAGTTCTTTGTAGAGTGTGTTTGGAGATGTTAGGGGTGTTAAAAAGAGTAGTTCTCTTGGGTTTAAGTTAGAAGCTAGTTGGTTAGTTTTCGATGGTTGAGGTGGAGCGGGTGGTGGAGTGGACACGGGTAGTGGAATTGTTTTTGGAGTCTTAAGGAGTTCCGCTAGAGCGATTTGAGTGTTGAGTAGAGACTCGTTAGGTGAATGTGGTGATGAGCTTGTGGGAGATGATGGAGGTGCTACAATGTAGTCATTAGGTGGAGAGCTAGTAGTTGGTGATGGACTTTTTGACAAGAGTTTTGCTAAGCAACAAGGCTGGATACTAATCCGTGCGGTTCTCCTAGATTTGGTTGGTGGTGACACTACGAAAGGTGGTAAGATGAAGTTTTGGATTTCTTGAAAAGGATTGTTTTCAATAGATGGTTCATCAATGTTTGAGGATCTTTTGGATGACATGATGATGATTGTTTATGAGGTTGAGAGTGATGGATATGCAAGCATTTTGGAACCTTATTTATAGCGCAAATAATGCATTGCAATGAATGCTAAAACCAAAATGTGGACTATAATCTAATGATTAGATATGTGATCATGAGAACACAAGAAATAAGTAACATGTTCATTAGTAAAAAAAATGTTGAAAATATGAAAGTTTTTAGCCAAAGTGAGAAAAATAAGAGGAAAATTTTGCTTATGTGGCACGGTTCCCACGGATCCCACCCTTTAGGGATCCGTCCAACGTAAAATCTGGGATCCGTGGAACTGTTGTTTTTAGGCAGCTCAAGTTTTTCCTTATTGAAACAATAGTGCCTAGTGTGTACCTATATGCAAATCATTTGGAGTTGCGGTTATCTCGACTCCTATTAAAAGAAGAAATGTTAGGTCACCATAAGTTAACACAAGGATCAATATGTAAGAAATATAGATGAAGGTGATCGGATGAACACTCAAACACACACGATATAACAATGGACAAAAGTTAGGCGTAGGAAATGTATTAGAGTGAACAACCAACCCTCAAGTGAGGGTTTACAAGACTATTTATAGGGGAAGGGAGCTAGGGCAACATATCTAGTCCTTTTCTTTCTTATTGGGATTTTGCATAGGCTCATGGGATTTCTACATGAGCCTCGCCATAATTACTAACATAAAAGCCTAATTAAGCAACCTATTACATATTAACGACTAACACTTGAAATACAAGTTAGGAGTGATTCCAACAATCTCCCCCTAAGTGTTAGTGATGACTCCAGAAATCTTGAATAAGTTGTTGGTGATGATGTAATAGCGGTTGCTTGACGTCTTCTTGCATTATTCTTTCTTGTGAGAAGAAGTGCCTTGATTCTAACAATCTCCCCATAGTAAGGATCTCGTTTCTTTTGAAGTTTTCAACTTTGACGTCTTTATATTCTTTGTTCTTTGTTCTTTGTTGTGGATTTGGTGATAGTATGTGATTGTCTGCATCTGGTCTGCTTCGTTGCTCAGGTGTCTCCACGTCTTTCTCTAACATGTTCATACGCTCTTTGACGTTGGATCTCAGATTTGATGTAGTTCTCTAGTCTTTAAACTTCGTAGATTCTTTGGTTTATGAAGAATCCTTTTGACTTTTGAGTTTCCTTTCGAGAGAACTTCAATTGAGTTGTTGGTATGAGCATGAGGAGAATCAACACGATCATTCCTCCCAGGAGCATCCATAAGAAGAAAACATAAGAATTGGTTAGTGAAAAACACCAATCGATCATTGTGATCGTTTCTTAGAGAATTGACCACTACGATTGTTCTACTGATGAATGTCTTGATTCCATTCACCTTGGTCGGGCGAATCAGCCGTCTGAATCCCGTGGAGGGACAGTTGGCATTACATTGAACAAGTTCAAGTAATGACCCACATCTTCAGGACTCGATTCTTGAAAGGAATCTCCTTAGCGGGATTTCCAGCACTTACAAGTTCGAACTTCAAGGGTGTTAAAAGTATAGTGTGAAAACACATCTCTAATTCTAGCAAGGGCTGTTCCTGAACTGGAGTCATTCAAGTAGGATAACACGATGTACCTAAGTACATCTACAGTTCAGGTGAGTCGCTGAGGTACACTGAAGAATCACCTCACGACTGTAGACCGTTTGAGACAACACTAAGCGTAACCCAGAAGGAGTTACCGAAGCGATCTGCTGTCAGGGCTATTTGATGTTGACCCTGGCAGGAGTTTCCATTCAATCACTGAGGATCACAATTGTGAATCCCCTCATAAATGTTCTCGAAAAAAATGCTAAGATCTGTGAAGGACTCTAAAATGTATCACTTGCGTCCTTAATGTTGAACGACAAGTGATGAAATGTCAAGTGTTCCGAAGAGATCTTTTGATGAATCTCATAGCTCTAGACTCGATTAGTGCGCTTTGGTTTTCCTGAGCGAAGACTAGGGAGAGGGTCTCCTTCTTTAATACCAACAATCTCTAAGAGAAAGTCGATAGTTTACGTACGGTTCCCTGTGAGAATGAAACAAGCTTCTGTTAAGAGAGACTTGAGTGGCTAGGAAGGTTTAGTGCATTGCGTCACTGGGTCCATGACGACTTTAATCTTTAATACCGGTGTCATCTAGTGACAACCAGTAGCATATGAATTGAACTCGGTGTCTGCCCTAAGTTGAATAATTTGGAGGCCTATTTCTTTTCACCCTTTTCTTTACTTTTCTTTTTAATTCTTCAACTCCTTCTTTCTCCGATTCTCATTTTCTCCTTTTTTCAATCATACCTAAGGACTTCTAAGTACTAACTATTGGTGGTGTCCTTGGGTAGATCCCTCCGGCTCTTGCGGATCATAGGACGGTTATTCCTAACCTTAGTCACCTTATAATTCCATGACTATCCTACATTGCCATAAAACCATTTTCTTGAAAATCTCTCAAAGTGTTTATGAATGATAACATGTTTGTAACAGTTCGAGAGTTTTGCATATTCAGAAATACTCCCCCTCGACATGTGCTTAAGTGTTTTGACAGAAATCTGCACAGTGAGGGTAAAGCTCGCACTTTTGAATTGATCGACTCAAGATAGACAATTCCCCGTGAGACACGGTTACATTGCATAGATAAAGAGATGCATTGTCAGCTTTTAGGTGACAACTAGCTCTAATAACTACCTTGAAGGTGTGGATAAACCTTGAAAAGGTTTTCAAACCCGTCAAAGTTCATGTCTATCAAGAGTTTCTCGAATAGGTACAATCTACTCGGATAAGTCTTGGAAGATAAACCTTTTCGATTTATGATAGTTCAGAACTCGTCAATTCATGGGTTAAGTCTTAGCACACGAGGATTCAATCGTACTCCAACATATTTGTATCACACAATTTTTCTCCCCCTAAAAAATAGCATATAAATGTTATTTTTGATGAAATTTGATATCGAATGTGTCCATTTCGAGTTTTGTGGGAAGATATCCATGAAGAACATTTTTTGAACAAAGATATTTTGCAAATACTCCCCCTCAATAAGTAATACTAACTTTTGAGGTTTTGATAACATAAGGGGAAGTACTTGTTCTTTTGAGCAAATGAAAATGCTTAAAGTTTTGATAAGTTTTACTCAAAAGTAAGAAGCTTGCGCTCCTTTTATAAGGATTGTGGCACTGATGCGTACCACAACGTCCTTTCATTACAAGTACGGGTTGTACACTGTTATGTGTGCACAAGCCATAATGAATATACAAATCAAACAATCCAAATAATCAATCAAGAGTTTTAGGAGTACCAAAAAATTACTCAAGTAGACCAGGAGTTCTCTCTTCTCGTTGAAATGTTGTAATTGAGAAACTCTGTCTTCCTCCCACATAGCTCTCTAATCTCCTCATCTGATCCCCGATGAAACATCCTTTCATCCAGCCTCGTAATGATCCTTTTAGTTTCCTTCTGTTCCTTTGTGTTCCACCTCTTCTTTGACCCAATGCCTTTCTTAATATCCTTTAACCGGTATGCTAACCCATCACGAACCATTTTCAATGTGTGATCGCAGAACTTATGAACCTCCTCGTACGTCATGAAGTAATTATGGTGAAGTTCATTGCGGTAAACAACTCCAAACTTTGGTTTCTTCAAGATGGTGTACTAAGATAGTTAGTTTATGTTGGGAAAGTGTAACAGTGTAAGATATAGGATTTCATAATCACATCAAAGCATAAACAAGTGAGGCGTATATAAGTTTTAGAGAGAGAAAAGGAGATGTTCTAGTGAGAGAAAACACATGGAAGGTTAGATTCCAAATGAACATCCAACCCTCTCCCTTGAAGGGAGAGGGCTATTTATACAAACTACTACGCCCTCCTACGGGCTGTGGATCAGGCATACAATGGGTAAAGACCCGTCATTCCTCCACGGTGTTGCACTAGACTAAACTAAGCTAATAACTGACTAATAACTAACATAATAAACGATATGTCTATGAGCTAACTTAAGCTAGATTATACATGGGGTGACCGATGCTTCACAATATATTTTTCAATTCCTAACAATCTCCCCCTAAGGGAGGTCACCCCATGAATTACATTATGAATCCTAGCAATCTATTTAATCTTCAATCTTGAGCTTGTAGACATCAAATCATCAACATATTCAAACATTGTGCTTCCGTGGTGATTTCACCATTGTCCAACTACAATGTATATTTCGTGGAGGTTATAGAGCTGATCCACGTTGATGACCTTTGAGCTTTAAGAGAGATCATCAACCACAGTTAATCTCAGCATCACCCATTGTTGTGTTGCCAGCATATGATGTTGTGACATTTTGGACCGACATGCTCACATTCTGGATCATGATATATTCTCATCAGAGTAGCAGAAGCTTTATCTGGTTCATGATATTTGCAGCAGCATAGTAGAAGCATGGAGTGAAAGTATCAGAGTCATTGAAGCACTTATCATGATTTCTTTTGAGATGAATGTGTAGTGTGAGCATGCGGCTATGGATTGACCGCTTCATTCTGATCAGCTGCAAACGTCGGGCGTACCTGCATACAACAGTTAGCAATAAAGTGCACAAAAGTGTCTTTGATCACTTTCGTTGAATTGAGGTACATGGCCCACAGTTCCCCGTTGATCAGTACAAGTACTGCCTGTGATCAGGTACAATTCCGAAGAATTTCCTTGACAGGGTTTCACAGCTACTCTAGCTGTTCTCAAATCGGAACGTCTCAAAGAAGACAACACGGAGTGAGTGAACCAGCGAATAGAGATTCACTGATTGATGAAAAGAGATTTGAAATACAATCGTGTACCGCTCAATAGAAATTGTTTTTGCAATACATCGAAGGTTTTAATGAAAATCAATTATCAATCATAAACACCTTTTATTTTGAAAAATTATTACACAGTCGATGTGCTAAAGAGAAGAGTTTTTAAGCAAAACGACCGGTTTTTCAAAGGTATTCGTCAATCCATAACCTGAACCAGGATTGATTCAAAAGATTGAATCGCCCCATTGTTTCTGTTCAGTTGTCAAATGGTTGATCTATTGGATAGATCTCACATGCCACCCGAGCTTGTTTGATGTTGGCTCCAGAAGGCTTTCCATCTTCATTGTGAATATGTTAGCATATCACTCAGATGTTCTGGCAATACCAAAAGGATAATGCGTAGGACTTATAAGATATAATCTCTCTTTCTACATTGTATGAAACAGAGAGTCTTCATTGACAGTGTCCTAAGGAGATTTATTTGATGATCTCGTGGCTCTAGACTCAATTGTGCATATTTGGTTCCTATGTCGGAGACTAGGGAGAGGGTCTCCTTCTTCAATATCAACAAACTCTAAGAGAAAGTCGATAGATAATGTCGGTTCCCCGTGCGAATGAAACAAGTCCTTTCAAGAGGAACTTGAGTGGTTTGGGAAGTTGTAGTGCAGTGCATCACTGGGTCCATGATGTCTTGTCTTCAATACCAGTGTTACCTTGGTAACCACCAGTAGCATATGAATTGAACCCGGTATCTACCCTAAGGTTGAATTATCGGAGGGCTATTTATTTTCACCCTTTTCACATTCAATTCTTTTTTATTCTTCAACCCCTTCAGTGCTTACCGAGACTTCATAACTACAACCTCGTTGGGTTTATTCCAGTACTAGCTCTGTCTCAGTCCGCACTCTTCCCATATCTCACATTTCTCCTTTTTTCATCATACCTAAGGACTTCTACACTATCTAGTGGATTGTCCCTAGGTAGATCCCTCCGGCTCTGGCGGGATCGTGGGAACTAATACCTAACCTTACCATCCTTATAACTCCATGCATAACGTAAACTGGTCGGTCTTTTGGTACAATTCATTCCTTCTCGAAACCAATTGAAGAATCATTTGGAAAAACAATCAAGGTACATGTGATACGAGATCAAAGCATTTTGTACTTTAATAGTTTTGATCATTTATAAATGCTCCCCCTCAACATGTGCATGTGATTTTGAAATTGTTTAACACATGGAGGCAAGAGTTCTTTGAAATATTTTCTTTGATCTCAATTTTCATAGAAAAAACCATTTGATTTTCTTTGGTAAATTCTCCCCCTCAATATGTGCATAGGATTTGTAAAATGATTTAATCACATAGAGGAAAGAGTTCTTTTGAAGTACATCCACGATTACCACATATTTAGAAACCATTTAACACACCATCAAGGTACATTATGTTAAAACATGGAAATATTTGTACCTTGAGGATTTGTATTTGTTTTGAAATGCTCCCCCTTAATATATGCTTCGAGATTCGAAAAGAGTTTAGCACATATTAGAGAGCAGTATGCAGTTTGAGACAAAAATGGTCATCTTTTATCATCTTTCATATTAATATCACATTTTCTCCCACAATCAAAAATTTCAAAACCTTTGAGATTTTGGATCTCAAGTGATTTAAATATGTATGAAACAAAACATTTGTTGGAGAAAAATGTGTCCGGTTTTATATGATCTGAGGTGGACAACACTGAAGTTCCCTTTTTAGAGAAAAAGGGAAACCACAATACATAACCTAATACTATTACAAACATTATAGTTGTTCATAGTACATGCACCACATTTTCACACATCAAAAGTACAAAACACAAACAACTTCTGGAAGATGTGTTCATTCAGTTCTTTGAAGCAGCTTATAGTGACCTGCACGAAGTCTACCACCCACAAAGCTTTCAAGGCTGCGATAGATCATTCTAGTCTTTAATCTTCGTCTGATTGTAGCAATGAAATCTTCACACCTTTTCAAATCCTCATCAGACCAGAATTTTGTTTTGTTCCACGACTTCATATCAACTTTGATTTCTTTCACTATAGAGTTCAATTCTTCTTCGACCATCTTGAGTGTACCATCACTGAATTTGTACAACTCACACAATCTCATTAACATTCTTGACCTGTATCTATCAGTGAAGATGACTGCTCAGGGGGTGTCGATCACAATATATTCGTGACGATATTCATGTCCTTTGGCTTCCCATTGCGGTCTTGTTAGGTTGACCCGAGTCTGGTAACTTTCTATTCCCAATTGAAAATCCCCAACTCTTAGTCGAATGACCAAGCCTCTAATCCAGAGATTGACAGCAGCCGAGAGAGCCTTCTTCTCACGAGCAGGAAGATGGTCAAGGTGTCCTTAGAGGTTCAGAAGATAGAGATCTTCAAAGTCATTTGGCATTAGATGTTTGAAGTCGTTTTCTTCTATAATGTGCTCTTTCATGTCTGATCTTCGAAGAACAATCTTCTTCAGGTAATCATACCCGTAGATTGAGAAGATCTCTATACTGATAACACTTAGAATACGCAGCATGGATCGAACAGCTCTGCGACTCTTTTTAGCACTATGTTTGTCGATTTAGAATTGCTTCTTCTTGAGCCACCAATGAGAAATGACATATGAGGCAGCAATGTCATACTGTTGCTCTTTGTCTGCCCAAAATTGATCCAGAACCATCTGTTCAAGACCTTGATCAGTGTAGGTAGCAGCTTTCATCTTCGAAATCGATAAAGCTGGTCTTCTTTCAGAAGTGCGAGCACATAGATAGTCCAGATCATGGTTGAAGAAGAACTCTGAGTGAATGGTCATATGTCCAGGTTCACCACCGAGAGGAAGAGGGTTTTTCACATCAAACCTATTGATCTGTTCACTGACTTGATCATTCAGCATTCTATAGCATTCCTCCATCTGGTATTGAAGCTGATTAACATCCGAGTGGAAGACGTTAACTATTTCAAATGCTGGGCCTTCAAGATCCTTAGGAGTGATTGATGTAATTTCCTTCTTCTCACAAAACCACTTTATAAATCTCCCCATATCCCCTGTGAAGTGAAGAAGAGAATCTTCTGCTGGTGCTTCATAGTTGGAAATAATAGTTGAAGTCCAATTATTTTCTGGGTTTGTTGAATCAGACTCGAGAATGAACCATGACGGTTCAGGAGTTTGAGGTTTATCTTGGGTAAGCCAACTTTGAGTAACATCCTTGGAAGGTGTAGCTCTAGACGTTTTGATGCGTTTTCCCTCAATATAAGCATCCAACCAATCTTCTTCTTCTGTAACATTGGGGATGTGCTTGGTAGAAGCGTCATCATCTTCTGATTCAGACTCTTGAGCAATGAAAGACTCTTCATTAATTATTTGCTCTTCTGGAATAGTGGAGATGGTCGGTGTAAACCGTGAGTCGACGGTGGTCCATGCAGTAGACATGTTTTGAGATCTTTGACCACTTGAAGTACTGGATTGTTTCTGAGTTGTTGGTGGTGGTGAAGGTGGGCTTGCCTTGTGAGAACTGGTTGTACCAGAAGATCCTCCAACTCCAGATGTGCCAGCACTACCAGTGGGAGGTGGTAGTGGTGACTTGGGACCTCCAGACATATCTTTTGAATCCATCGGAACTGACCTTCTTTTCTTCTTAGCCTCCCTTTCACGAACATCGACTACAAACTGCTCATAATCATCATGCCTCATAGATTCATCGAGTGCCTCGTATAATTTCTTATGTGTACTGTGCAAGTGCTCTCCTGCCTCATACATTCTTTCTGAGAGAACTGATCTCATGTCAGAGATCGGCAAGTCTTTGAATCGCTGAAGTAATGGAGCCTTCATTGCCCATTCAACCGCGTCTTTAATATCTGCTTCAATTGCCTTTGTTACGACTTCATCGAGATTAAGATTCTCCAGTTTTTTGACACGACTATCAAGATTGTTGACAGCTACAGGAAAATGTTTCTCAATAGTTGCAATGCGTAACATGGCCTCTTCAAGCAATTCCTCAGTTTTTTTAACAGGAGGAGGTGAGGCACGAGGTGGTGAGGTAGGTGGAGTGACAGGATCACTGATAGTGACAACTTGTAGTGGATCATTAGCGGGTTTGGGTGGTGGAAGTGCAGTAGTCATAGCAGGTTTGAGTTTCGGTGTGATTGATGGAGATGTGTCAGCAGTGGAGACCTTTGGAGCCGACATCGGAGGAACAGTTGAAGAGTCTTGTTGAATAGTGACCAAGAACATGGACTGAACTTCTTCCTTTTCATTTGTTTGCTTGTCTGATTCGATGTCTGAGGGACTATTTTTTAAGAATTGGTCACCGTATGAGAAGTCAGCATCAAGATTCTTAAGTGAGGAAAGAGATCCTATAGACATGTTTGTTTCTTCAAGACGTCTGTGTACTTCAGATCATGGCTCAAGGTTCTCCTGTGGGTCTTTAAACGGCTCATTTTTATCACTTACTGTTTTAAGCACTGGGATCTCTGCAGTAAAAGGGGTCTCCTGATTTTCTTCATGTGCATCACTGGACACAGGGGATTCAACCAATCTATCTGCCACATCAATGTCCATCCCAGATTGCTCTTGTGTAGAGGATGATACAACATCTCTTTTCTTGAGGATAAACTGGGTAGTTGTTTTGGGAGGTGGAGAAGAGATATTCAGTAGCATGTGTGCAACTTGTTCTGCTTCTCTTCCAACAATTCCTTTACCTTTGTCTTGTGTGGCAAGATTGATTTGTCGAGGTGCTGACTCAGGCTCTCTTATCACGACCCCTCCTACTGGTGGTCTTTGAGACTCGTTTAGACATCAAGGCTTTGTTGAATTCCTTGTTGGAATGCAACTTCGTCTTCATCAATCAACTCTGTCTCACTTCCTGGAACCTTAATTCCCTCATCATTACCCTTACCAGCGTCTCTTTTTCTCCTCTTTTGCTTTTGTGAAGGAGAGACATTAGATACAGAGCTATCAGGTCTCTTGTTTTTCTTGGGAAGACTTGAGTATGTGGTTCCTGATTGTTTTGATTTTGATTGTGTGGAAGTGGACTTCGGGGTGTCAGCGGTTGTGGCAGAGGCTTTCTTTACATAACTTTTGAAGTAATCAGCATTCTTGATTCTATCATTAAGCAAAGCTTCAGGAACTAGCATTCCAAAAATCTCCTTGTCATGTCCTCTGGCAATATATTTAATGTTGGCAAGAAGGAATTCATCACTGGCTTCATGCAGGGCTGACTCGCTACGTGAGTTGATCTGGTGAGTTTGTAGCAGATGATGGATAATGAGTTTTGAGAATCTGATGCTGGGTATCACTCTTTTACCAATACTTTTTCTTCCTTTGACTTTATTCTTAGAGTTAATTCTATCGGAGATAAATGTGTCTAAGGACAAGATGAATTCTTCCCAGATAAGTTCAGCGAAGTCAATATTTTTCCCTTTGACTATTCCCCACAATATTTGCATTATGGGAGCTCGTACTCTGTCTGTCCCTGATGTTTTACCGGTTAGGCATAGATTGAGGATTGTGACGATTGATCTCCATGGTTGATATATTTCCGCATTGATGAGTGATGAAATCTTGGTTATTCTTTCCGGGTATCCCAATTCATCGACAAAGTTTAAGATATCATGAATGGAGGGTGGAGTGATGAATTTGTTGGAAGGGTTTCTTGGTGTGATCTGAAGAGCATCCCTGAGTGTGTCAACCGAGATGTCATACCATTTGTCTTCGAGCTTACACGAGTATGACGCAGATATCTTATTCCAAGTAACTGTTTTCCAGAATTGCTGAAGATAGATGGATGGGATTGTGCAATGCTTGGTTAGGGCATTAAAGAAGTTGGTATCCTTCCAAATGTCGACAGACAAACGGTAAGTTGGATTATGTTGCCCTCTATCCACATCTAAGTAGCAGTTGCTCTTAGCAATTGACACCCATTCCGCACGAGGAAGTAATTCTTCATCAGTCAGAGTGACAGTTGGTGCAGAGGCAGTAGGAACATCAGAGGATGTGATGTCAGCCATTGAGATCTGATAGTTACACATACAACACAAACCATATCCAGGAAATTTGTTAGGTTAAGACACTTATACACATTATGACCAATTTATAACCCAACATTTAGAGCTTCAGAAAGAAGGATATGACATATATGGAGACATAGGATGCAACACTCAGAAAAATGTAATCAGTATGTAGAAACTTATGGGTGTAGGATAATACTTGGGAGAGGACATCAAAATAGATAATACCACAAACAATATTGACAAAGATATATGTTAAATCGCACACTGCAACTCGCTTTGGAACAACAATTTGAGCAACTCGCATAACACAACACGCATAGGTAACAGTTGGTAATCAACACGCATACTACAAGACGTATGAGGTAAGTCGCATATGGCAACTAGCATCCAACAACTCGCTTTGGTTATAGAGTAACTCGCATAGGATAAAGTGAGTGATAACTCGCATACATTACAATGTATGAGGCAAGTCGCATATGGCAACTCGCATGCATCAACACGCTTTAGTCAAACAATGGTTGGTCAGCATATATATGCTAACTCGCATACATTATAGACATGGAGCAAGTCGCATATGGCAACTCGCATATGATGATAGATAACACGCATAGGCAACTCGCATATGCAACTCGCATAGGATGCGTTGAATCTGGACATATCGCATAGGCGACAGGCAACACGCATACAAAAAAATGCAACTTGCATATAGCAACTCGCTTTCAATAATAATCAGTATCAACTCGCAATTAAGCACACTTTCAAGGAAACATCAGGGCAACACGCATACAAGAAACTCTAGGCAACTCGTTATTAAGAACGTTCCATGAACAATCCAATTAAGCACTCAAACACATGATTATACATACTCAGAAAGGATCACAAACAAGAATCTACATATAATGGACAATACCAACAACCCAATCAAATCCAATAGCAATTTTACCATAACCTTTAGTCACCCACAACACGCATAACAAAAATAAACCAATAGATCAACCAGTCATTAACAACACATGTCATAACTTTAAACGAACAAACCTAAGACTACTTTCAACATCATTTTATCAAAAATATACAAACCTAGAGTCCAAATTTTTTGATCGAGATGAGAACGAGGCGACACGATCTGCAGGGGGTTTAAGATAAAAGATGATTCAAGTACAAATCATGAAAAAGGTAAGATAAACACGATCAGATAGCAAGAATGACCTACCACGCAATCACCAATTGATAACTCGCTTAGAAGAGAGTTGAGAGAGAGAATAGTTTTTAGCGAGATGGAGATTTGACCAAGAAAGATTATGATTTGACCAAGACATCCAACCCGCATACTTAGGTAAACAATTATAGCGAGTTGACACTTTTAGTCCCTTTACTTAGCATAGCAACTCGCATACCAGGTACATAGTTATAGTGGGTTGACACTTTTAGTCCCTATACAAAGCGTAGCAACTCGCATACAGAGAAAAACATAGCAACTCGCATACCAGGTACAAAGCATAGCAACTCGCATACAGATAAAAGAGCAACTTGCATAATATAAACACATGACAAAAAATATCTTCACATAGCAAACCACCTTTTATCATACCAAGAATCATAAATTAACACCACATAGCATGCAACAGCCAAATCACACAAATAAGAATACAGATGATTAATCAAGCAAAGTACTAAATCAACAGTAGGTGCACAATTCTCCCCCTCAATCAATGATACGAGATAGTGAGTAATCATTGATTGACTTAGTATCATGATAGTGAGATTAGGAAAACTTAAGTATGAGATTGTAAAAACGAATAATATTAAAGGTTATAATGGCTCTGTTCGAACTTCATCTAAAGTCCCGTGTCATTGTTGAATGACATTTCTAGGACCGTAGATGTTATCGATGACAGAAACTTGAGTAAAAACGAGTGTAAAAAAAATATAAAAATTTATATATATATATATATATATATATATATATATATATATATATATATATATATATATATATATATATATATATATATATATATATATATATATATAAAAGATTGTGTAAGAAAAAAATTATATAAAAGATTTTTAATTTTTTTTAAATTGTACAAGACTTAATAAGTACGAGTCTTGAAAAGAGGGGATTAGGAGTCAGAGTACGAGGTACATCAATTCTGACATGCTACAATTCCAGAGTGAGCATTCTTCAGTTCTGATGGAAACCAGGTCATGATGTTCATGAATGAATTGAGCATTGTACCTGAAAAAGATTGAGGACACTTTGCACTAATAGCACATGTAGTATTGCAAATAGGTGGGTTAGTGACAGGTATATCCTTAATTTTTGATGTAGTACAATCAAGTCTAGGAGTATCATTAATGGACATCCCGTTAAGTTCAACATTCTTGAAGATTTTTCCTGTGGGGATCCACTTAAGACAACTTCTAGGTGAGTAAGTCCGTTTGGTACCCGTGAATTTAAAGAGTCCACCAGTAGGAATCCACTTAAAACAACTGCTAACAAAGTTAGATGAGGCTAGATTCCTGTTCAGAGCATTGGTCCTTTTGCATTTAATTTGCTTCTTAGGGGATTGGTCAGTCATTTGACTCCTTAAATTCCTGATCTTAGATTTCTGAGCCATCAGCTGGGAATTGTCATTCCTCAAGTTGGAATGAATTAGAGAAGTGACTGGTTTCGACAAAACTATATTATTATCAACTTGGAGGCAAGCTTAGATTTTGATAATTTAAATCTTTCTGTCTTAAATGCATTGGGCTGCCTAGCTACAGGGCATTTAGTGGCATTATGAGCAGTTGATTTCTTCAATGTTGATGGTTTTGCGAACTTAGTATTCACTCTATTTCCCGTATTTTTCCTAAGCTCATTTTTTAAAGCAACGCTAGTGAAACTCTTATCCTGAATTTGGGTTTTGAGGGTATCTGTGTCAGCTGTCATAGAGTTGATTTTATCTATCTGTTTGGTCCTACACTCCAATGAGTTCTTCTTCAAGGATTCATTTTCTCTTAGCAAATTAGCAACACATAGGGCTAGTTCCTCATTCCTAGACTTAATTGCATCACAATCTTCACAGTTTATAATGTTTATACCCATATTCATGTTCATTTGAATGTCTGATATTTGTTTTTTCAGATTACAAATGGTTGAGTCTTTGTCTAGAATCTGTGTTTTTAATTGATTAATTTCAAAAAATTCACGGAATTCTGGGAATTCTGGATTTGTGCATGCATTTGAAACATGAGAATTTTCTTCCTTTTGCTGTAATGCAATTTCCAAGGAAATGCAGTGTTTTTCAAGAATTGAATATTTGCAAGAAAGTTCATCAAATGCCCTTTTTGAAACCATATCATTAGTTTTAAAACATACAGACTCAGTCTCAACCATATCAATTTTATCAGAATCATGTTTATCCATAAATTCAAATGGTTTGGATACGTTACCAGATGCATTGTGTTGATCGTTCAAGAGTAGCTTATCAGATGACACCAGATCATCCATCGGTCTGACACTTGGATCCTCATCACTTGTACTAAGTGTCGATGAATTTCTGACAGTTTTAGGCTCCTCAGTCTCAGATTCTTTGCATTCATTGTCAGCAGATACAACATTCGATGCCATTCCAATTTCATAGCAGTAATCAACTGATGGTGCTCTACACTCGTTCAACTTTCTGATCACAGCATCCCCTGATAGTTCACAATCATCTCTCAGTTGTTCCTGGACTTCATTGTCATTTGCTTTAGCAGCTTCCTCAATGTACATCTCCATATTATCCATTAATTGGATAAATGTATTAGTAAATTCCCGAATTTCCATTCCAGTATGCCTTTTGAAGGTGATACTCGACAATTGTTGATCAAAATCTGCTGAATATTCCTCATTGATAAATGGCTAGAATTGTTTGTGAATCATCTGAAGTACAGCCATGGAATCATTTTTTTATTATCTTCCCGTTGATGAGCTGGTTCTTCAATTGTTCAAGGTATAGTAACAATGTTTTCTCTAGTGAAGGTAAGTCCTGACGGAAAAGGGCACTACATGTTCGATCCATGGATGTGGATAAAACTTGTGAGATATGAGAGTGAAGCAGTAAATAAGGTTCAATACTGCATTCAATATGTAATTGCTGCTGAGGTTCATTTGGGTTGGACTCAAAGTGTGAAGGGTTTAGATCATCATTGGTTGAATCAGTTAAGGTCAAGCATTCTGAGTAGTACATACTTTGTCTGCAGTCCACTGAGTCATATAGTTTGAGCACATTAGAGATTACTGGATCAGTGGAGTAAGCCATGAATGTCGGACTTTACGGGACTTTATAATTCTTTGATTAAACCGGGAAATAGATTCTTTCACGGGATTTTACAAAATCAAAAGAACAACCGTAAAGCGTAGCAAAAAGAAGTAAAAGGTCTCAGTAGACAAGTCGCTAAATAGCCAACTCGCTTTAGTATCAACTCGCTACACAATCAACTCGCTTAAAGAAACAAGTCCCTTAAAAGTCAAGTCGCTTAAAGAAACAACTCGCTTAATAACCAAGTCGCATACAGAGACAACTCACTTAACCACCAAGTCGCTTAAGATAACTCGCTAGCAGTACAACTCGCTTAAAAGCCAAGTCGCTTTAGAACTCAAGTCGCTTAAAGAAACAACTCGCTTAGAACCCAAGCCGCATAAATAGTCAGCTCGCTAAGTAGCCAAGTCGCTTATACCAACTCGCTTCTAATGAAGAAGCAACTCGCATCCAAGAAACTCAACTATGAGTCTCAACTCGCTTTGTACACTTTTCACAAATACCCACTTTATCAATCAAAAGCGACCAAACCACAATGATTTAAGCTTTCCAATTCAAAACCTAAACACATATGATGATCCTAAACACAAAAGTACAATCAAAATTCAAACTTTAAAACTAGAAATTTGTCCAAATGATTCAAACTCTCCTAAACACTTATACCCCAAAAACCATATGAAATCTGTTAGGATTTAGTAAATCCAAGTATTAAAGAGTCGGTCACCTCAAGTATATGTAATCGTTAGTAAGCTCGTAGTCGTAGATTATTATAAGTTAAGTAGTATTTAGTTTATGTAACACCGTGGAGGACGGACGGGTCTTTACCCACTGTATGCATGATCCACAGCCCGATAGGTGGCGATTTATGTAATGACTATAAATACTCTCTACCTCCCAAGGTAGAGAGTTGGAGCTCATAATAAGATTTTTCTTTCTCTCACTAAAGTTCCCAAACCTCTAACTTTCTCTCTCTAAAACCTCTTATTCGCCTATTTAATCTTGTGGTTTAGTGTTTATGAAATCCAATATGTTACAAATGGTATCAAGAGCCATGGTTTGATCATCTCTTACATATCCTTGGATTTCTAGTGATTTTTAGATGGTTTTAGAGTTTGAAAAAGTTTAGTGGTTTTTGTATCATTTGGATCATTTCTAGTGTTAAAGTTTGAATCTTGGGTGTAGTTTTGTGTTTAGAATCATTGTATGTACTTGGGTTTTGATTTGGTAAGCTTGAATCATCGTGGTTGGGTTGTTTTTGGATTGAAAAGTGGTGTTTGTGTGATTTTCTAGCTAGCGACTTGAGCCACGGAGAGTTAGTCTTGTTAGCGACTTGCTTTGTAAGCTGGTAGCGAGTTGTAGTTGAAGTTCGTAGCGAGTTGAGCTTAGCGACTTGTCTATTGCGACAAGCCGACAAACATACACTTAGTGGATTCTCCACTACGGGTAGCGACTTGGTGAAAGTTAGCGACTTGTACTTAAGTTTGTTAGCGACTTGACAACTTAGCGACTTGGTGTTTAGCGAGTTGCTATTTAGCGACTTGATAACTTAGCGACTTGGTTCTTAGCGACTTGCTGTCAAAATTTGCTAGCGACTTGGATCTTAGCGAGTTGTTATTTAGCGACTTGACTGTGTCTTAGCTACTTGGCATTATAGCGACTTTGTGATTAGCGACTTGGTTCAAGGTTTCTTAGCGACTTGGTTGATTTTTGTCTGTAATAAGGTTTTATCTTGATTTAGTAAAATCCCGTGAAAGAATCTATTTCCCGGTTTAATCATAGAGTTATAAAATCTCGTTTAATCTGTTAACATGTCTACCAACGTACCTACAATCATCTCCACTGTTGCCGAGGATGTTCAAGCAGCTGGTTCAGATACTCGTCCACCCATGCTTGACAGAACTGACTATGACTCTTGGGCTCAATGAATCAGATTGTACTGTCTTGGAAAGGAAAATGGGGTCAACATTCTCAAATCCATTGATGAAGGACCTTATCTGGTTGAGACTACTAGAGACATAACTGATACAGTTGAAGATGGAACAATGATCTATGGAATAGACAGACCAAAGACGTATGATGAGCTCAATGATAAGGAGAAGAAGAGATTCGATGCAGATATCAGGGCTTCTAACATTATACTGCAAGGTCTTCCAAAAGACATCTACAAGCTTATCAATCACAACACTGAAGCAAAGGCTGTATGGGATAATGTCAAGATGCTTCTCTCAGGGTCTGAATTAACTGTTGAAGATAGAGAATCACAACTATATGATGAATTTGAGCATTTCAAGATGAAACCAGATGAGAGTGTCTACGAGTACTACGTGAGATTCCATAAGCTTGTGAATGACATGAGGAACATCAGAATGACCATGCCCAACATTCAGCTGAACTCAAATTTTGTAAACAACATAAATCCCGAATGGCACAAGTTTGTCACTTCTGTGAAGCTCACTAAAGGATTGAAGAATACAAACTATGAGCAACTGTATGCCTTCATTCTCCAGAATGAAAGACGTGTTATGTTGGAAAAAAGGATTCTTGAACAGTTCAAAACCAATCAGGGAGAGACAAGTTCATCAAATGATTCAACTGCTTTTTACACAAATGTTGGGATTACCACCAAAGCTTCTCAAGTTGTACCCATGGGTAATGGTAATCACAAACTCATTCCTGATCCAATATTCAAACAAGCTGATGCTGATGCAGCCGTAGGAAACTTCATTAATCAACTAGCTCTCATGATCAGTCAAAACATGAACACTCTCCCACATACCAACAACAACCTTGGAATAGCATCCAATCCACACAATCAAGCCACTATCAGAGATGGGAAGGTTATGGTGCAGCCAGTTCGAGAAAGGCAGTACGATCAGAGAAGGGGTGGAGTAGGTGGAGGATATGGTGGAAATCAGAATAGAGGAAGGATTGAAAATCAAGGACAAACACAGCCTATCAAATGCTACAACTGTGGTGGTGAGGGACACATTGCAAGGAACTTCACATCTCCAAAACGTCCACAGAATGCCGAGTACTTCAGGGATAAGATGTTGCTAGTGCAAGCTCAAGACAATTGAGCAGCTTTGGATGAAGAGGAGTTACTGTTTCTTGGTGAAGGGAATGCCAAGACTTATGATGATGATGTTGATGAACAGCCAATTCAGGAGATAGGTCATAATCATTAGAATGCCTTTCAAGTAGCTGATTGTGATGCATTTGATTCTGATGTAGATGATGAACCTACTGCTCAAACAATCTTCATGGCTAGCATCTCTCCTATGGTTTCTCCAAAGGTCTCTCCTCCACAACAAACTGGTCCATCCAAAGACAAAATCATTTCAGAGGTATTAAAACTATATGATGATGTTGATGAGCGAAAGATGCATAATGAAGTACAATCTCTTGAGACTTATGAATCAGATATTGATGATGTGGGTAATAGCAATGTTGTCCCATATGATCAATATGTGAAGCAAAGTGAAAGTGAGACTGTACCAAGTAATGCATCTTCTGCAGTCAATAATGACTATGTCTTTGATGAATTCACTGCATGTACCCCTAATGATTCTGTTGTCTCTGAACTGAATGCCTATAAAGAACGTGTTGCTATTTATGAACAACGTGCTAAATTTGAGTTGACCACCCGTGAGCAGGAAATGGATGACCAAATGCGTACAATCATTAGAAAAAGTAATTTTTGAGAAGAAGTATTAAAACAAGAGTTAAAATCCTTACAAGTAAAGCTTTCTAAAACTGCTAAGCAAAAACAAGAACTTCAAGAAAATGTGAAAATGCTTAAGCAAGAATTCAATGCTAAGGAATCAAAACTTTTGAATGATTTTTCCAATCTAAAAACTTTGAAAAACAAGCTTGAAAATAAGTTGTACGTACAAGGGAACACCATTCAGACTGCTCACATGATCACTAAGCATAGAGTCTTAAGCGATAAACATAGCATTCCCCTTGTTGAGGAACCAAATCCTGAGGTCATTAAAAAGGCCAGAAGTGCTCATAAGGTAATTTATGATGGTAATGAAATCCTTAAGCCTAGACAGAAACCTAGTTGTGCTGAGTGCACTGAGAAAGATAAGAAATCAGATGAAATCACTAGGGAGAAGATGAACAAGAAACTAGATGATCCTAAATGTAAAGAGAAGAAAATAATTATCACACCCCATGATTACAAAAAGGAGAATTGGATTTCCCTGAACAAGTTTAAGCCTCAGACGTTGTTAACGCCCGAACAAGTGTTCTGGAAAAAGGATTTAGATAAGCAAAAAGCAGAGAATACTGTTGTAACAAACCCCCCCTTTAGGAAAATGCCTTCAGCGACTGTGTATCCTCCCAATACACCAATGCATTTAGTCCCTAGAACTATTGCCACTAAAAGCAAGACCTTAATCAGTCAATATGTTATCTTTCAACTATTTGTTGATTTTGAGACAACTTGTAAGAAAAGGATCATACCCACTGGTATAACTGAAGGGGAAAGGGGTTTTGAGCAAACTAAAGAATGTTATTTAACAGAAGTCATGCCTTTCTTTAAACAACTAAAAGATCAATTTGAAAGTCTTAAAAAGGGAATGAATTCAGATATTAAAGAAATGGAAAAGGAATTTGATGCAATGATTGTTGAGGTTAGTAACTATGAGCGAGAATTAAAATATAATGAGATTGAGAGGAAGAACTTGCATACACTGAATGAGAATCTGATTTCTGAATGTATTGCTAAAGATGTGTTTTTCACTGCTACAAATTGTTCCATTAATGCTTCTCAATTTCATGAATTATCTATTGCTCTGAAAGTCTCACACGATCGTGTCATTGAGCTTGAAAAAACTAATTCTAAACTAAATGAGAAAATTGATCTGGATGATCACGACAATTTGGTAAAACATCTTTCTAAACTATAAGTTGAGCATTTTAATTTACAACTAAAATATCAACATCTTAAAGAAAATGTCAAAACCTCAAATATCAAGACATCCTCAGATGCTCCAGAGTTTGATGCAGTTTTTCAAATAAACAAACGTGACGAACAGATTCAAGCTCATTGTAACACGATCAGAAAGTTGAAAGCCCAAATTTCTCAATTAAAGGGTGAAAAGAACAATGTGACTGGCTCCCAAATGTCTCCTCCTTTAGATTCTCAGTATTCTCAAACGTTTCATCTTCAAAACTTAGTAAATGCATTACAAAAGGAAAACAAGAGTTTTCTAGAAGAAAATGAAAAGGTTAGACGTCACTTTAAAGAGTTATATGATTCAATAAAAGTCACTCGTGACAAAAACAACGAAAAAATAACTTCTTTACAAAAAGAAATTGAGAATCTGAGGAGTCAGGAAAAAGGGAGACTGCCACTTGTTTTTAATGAGATTGTTGCCCCAAAATCATCATCTGACTGCAAATATTCTGTGACTGTTAAATACATTCCTCCGCATCTTAGGAATAATGAACTTGTGTTTCAGAAATACTGTGCTTACCTTAAGGATAGTCTAGAATGTCTCCGTGAGATTGTGGAAGAGGATTTCATTACTAAACCTCTTGACAGAGAAATTAGGTTTGCTTGCATTTGTGCCAAACGATCTCAGGAGCTGCTAGAATGTTTAATTGCAACATGTCCTAAATCCTTAGATGCGAAAGGTAAAGCTGTAATGCCTTGCTCCATGCCTAGTGCCAAGCATACAAACCATTCCATGCCCAGCTTTAAGAAAGTGAACACTAATGTGCCTTCTAGTAGTTCAGACCCTTGCACATCTAGTTCAGGAATGCAAAAAGTAGAGCAACCAACTAATGTTCCCATAATTCCATCTATAGGAGTAATCAGTGACATTAAAACAAGCGGGTCAAAGCCTCCAGGCAATACCAAGCAAGATAGGACCTCGCAAGCTAAGAATGTGCATTGGAAGAGAGTAGAAGACCAACATAGGAATTTTAAGTTTGAGTTGAATAAAACGAATCGTGTTGAGTCTAGTATTAGCCATAGGCGTACTGTAATTAATTCGAGTTCTGATACTATTTGCAAACCATGTAATGATGTCTGCGTGAATTCTGTTACTAATCATGAATGTGGTGTGAATGATTTGTCTAATGCGGTCAAATCCCCAGTTAATATTGTTAATGCAAAAAATCATTCTAAGAAGGCTAAAAGGCAAAGACGAAAGAAAGTTAGAAAACAGTGGAAACCCACAGGAAGAACATTTAGTAAGATAGGTTATCAATGAATACCTGTTGGCCATAAGGTTAATCAGACAATGCCCACTAGAAAATGGATGCCTACCGGTAGAACTATTCCCTTAAGAAGTGAACATACTTTGAATAGGGCAAATACGGACACTAGTACTGCATCTATTCATAATGATTCCATTGCTTCTATTTCTGATATAGATGTTTCTATTTCTGATGTGGGTGTTCCAATCACTGTTACTAACCAAATGGAACCCATTCTTGCATGGGGATCCCAATTATCCAGTTATCCATTCTTGTCTGTGTTCAACTGCAGATCGTTCAAATCGTTCTGTGGTACTTGGACTCAGGCTGTTCCAAGCATATGACTGGAGACCGGTCGCGGCTCATGAACTTCGTGAGTAAATTCATCGGGACAGTTAGATTCGGGAACGACCATTTTGGAGCTATTATGGGTTATGGAGATTATGTGGTTGGTAAAAGTGTGATTTCCAGGGTATATTATGTGGAAGGTCTTGGTCATAATTTGTTCTCTGTTGGTCAATTCTGTGATTCCGATCTAGAAGTGGCTTTTAGAAAACATACTTGTTTCATTAGAGAACTTGATGGTGTGGAATTATTAAGAGGTACTCCAGGTTCAAACCTATACACCATCTCTATCGACGACATGATGAAGTCCTCTCCAATCTGCTTGCTGTCAAAGGCTTCTAAAATAAAGTCTTGGTTATGGCATCGTCGTCTCAATCACTTGAACTTTGGTACCATAAACAACCTTTCCAGAAAGGATCTTGTCAGAGGTTTACCCAGATTAAAATATAAAAAAGATCATCTTTGCTCAGCTTGCCAATTGGGAAAAAGCACGAAATATGCCCACATACCCTTCATATGGATCTGTGCGGTCCAATGAGAGTGCAAACTATTAATGGGAAGAGATATGTGTTAGTAGTGGTTGATGACTACTCCCGATTCACTTGGGTTAAGTTTTTGAGGACAAAGGACGAAACTCCATATGTCATCATTAAACTCATTAAACAACTTCAGATCCGACTTAACAAAACGGTTAGAATCGTCCGAACTGACAATGGAACTGAGTTTGTTAATAAAGTACTCAATGAATTTTATGAAAATGTTGGAATCGGTCCTCAAAGAAGTGTTCCTCGAACTCCTCAACAGAACGGTGTAGTTGAAAGACGAAATCAAACTCTTGTAGAAGCTGCAAGAACAATGCTGATTTACTCAAAGGTTCCAATGTTTTTATGGGGTGAAGCTATTGCCACTGCTTGTTACACTCAAAATAGATATCTTATTCACACATCTCATGGAAAGACTCCATACGAACTTGTCCATAATCGAAAACCTGATCTATCATATCTTCGTGTGTTTGGTGCTTTATGCTATCCAACGAATGACGGACAAGATTTAGGTAAACTGAAAGCTAAAGCGGATATTGGAGTATTTGTTGGATATGCACCAAACAGAAAAGGTTACCGTATCTACAACAAGAGAACCCGAGATATCATGGAAACAATTCACGTTACGTTTGATGAGCTGACCGGTCAAATGGCTCCTGGATAATCCAGTTCAGGACCTGCACTTCAAAACAGTCACATTGGTTCATCCCTTGTACCAAATTCCTCTCCAGCAACTCCATATGTACCTCCAACTGAACATGATTTGAAGAAACTGTTTGATCCTATGTTTGATGAACACTATGAGCCAAGTGCTTATGATGTGTCATTTCCTACAACAGAGGCTGCTCATATCCCTATGAATGAAGTCAACCCTTCAGTCTCAATATCATTAAGTCAAGAAGCGCCTACTGCTGATCACTCAGTCTCATCCACAAATCATCAATCTTCAAATGTACATCATGGAACTGTTTCTGGCATCAATGATGAATTCAATCCCTTTGCTACTCCTGAAGATGCTCTATTTGAAAACATATTTGCTCCTGAATCATCATCAGAACCATCCTCTTCAGGAGATATCGACACCGCTACTTCAGTTCCTCAACAACAGCCACATGAACACCTCAGAAATTGGACACATGATCATGCATTGGACAACATCATTGGAAACCCCTCTCGTCCAATATCCACACGGAAACAACTTGCAACCGATGCCTTATGGTGCTTCTTCAACTCCGTACTCTCTAAGATCGAACCAAAAGATGTTAAAACCGCCATGAATGAAGACAGCTGGTTCAATGCCATGCAAGAAGAAATTCATGAGTTTGATCGACTTGATGTATGGAAATTAGTACCTGCTCCAGATTGTGCTATGATCATTGCTCTAAAATGGATCTTCAAAGTGAAACTTGATGAGCATGGTGATGTCTTAAAGAACAAGGTTCGATTGGTTGCTAAAGGATACCGTCAAGAGGAGGGTATTGACTTTGAAGAATCATTTGCTCCTGTTGCTCGTATCGAGGCAATCAGAATCTTCTTGGCCAATGCTGCAAGTAAGAACATGGTAGTCTATCAGATGGATGTAAAGACGGCGTTTCTTAACGGAGATCTTAAAGAAGTCGTCTACGTCAGCCAACCTGAAGGCTTTGTGAATCCAGAGCATCCTACTCACGTTTATCGTTTGAAGAAGGCTCTTTACGGTTTAAAGCAAGCTCCAAGGTCATGGTATGATACACTATCAAAGTTTTTTCTATCTACTGGATTCAGCAAAGGAGCAGTTGATTCGACATTGTTCACCAGGAAGTCAGGCAAACATTTAATTCACGTTCAAATATATGTTGATGATATCATCTTTGCCTCGACTGACCCCAATGAGTGTGACCGTTTTTCAAATGAAATGGGTTCTAAATTTCAAATGTCAATGATGGGACAAATGTCATTTTTCTTGGGATTACAAATTTCACAAAGTCCCAGAGGCATTTTTATAAATCAATCTAAATATGCTAATGAGATTTTAAAGAAATTTGGATTCGATTCTAGTGACCCTGTTGACACTCCCATGATTGAACGTACTAAACTAGATGAGGACCACTCAGGGATCATGGTAGACCAAACGAAATATTGTAGTATGATTGGATCCCTGATGTACCTCACAGCTAGTAGACCAGACATCTTGTTCGCTGTTTGCATGTGTGCTAGATACCAGGCTAAGCCTACTAAAAAGCACCTTGAAGCGGTTAAACGGGTCTTTCGGTATCTCCAAGGAACCATCAATATGGGACTTTGGTACCCGAAGGACACCGGTATGTCACTAATAGCCTATGCAGATGCTGATCATGCAGGATGTCAAGATACTCGTCGAAGTACGTCTGGAGGTGCTCAGTTTTTGGGTGATAAGCTTTTGAGCTGGTCTTCAAAGAAGCAAATGAGTACTTCTATTTCCTCTACAGAGGCTGAATATATAGCCATGTCATCTTGTTGTGCTCAAATCCTATGGATGAGGCCCCAATTATCTGACTATGGCTTTGAATTCAACAAAATTCCTCTGTACTGTGATAATAAAAGTGCTATTGCTCTCTCATGCAACAACGTACAACACTCAAGAGCAAAGCACATCGACATTCGACATCATTTCATCAGGGAGCAAGTTGAAAATGGTGTGGTGGAACTTTACTTTGTGAGGACTGAATACCAGTTAGCAGACATCTTCACCAAAGCTCTTCCTAGAGAACGTTTTGAGTTTATTCTTCCACGACTTGGTCTTAAAAGCCTTCAACCAGAAACACTCAAACGTCTTCAAGAGGAAGAAGAGGAGTAAAAGGTTTTCCCTCATCTATCTCTTGTAAATATTTATTCGAAAAACAAAATACAAAATTATAAAACCTTCAAAAATCAAATAGAAAAATATAAAACTTTCAAAATCCATAAAAATCTGAAAAATTCAAAAAATCTTCAAAAAAATATTTTCTTTTTGTCATGTTTTTCTTGATTCGATAATATCTACGGTATTGATGCTGTCATTCAAAGAATGACACGGGACTTTAGATGTTGTTCGAATGTTCATAAAAAAAATTGGGAGAAAGAGAAACAATGGTTTATTGTCATTTCAGGCAGTAACCCGCCTTTCAAAGAAAGAACAGAGCTATGCTTTATCTTGGTTTTCAAATCTCATGCTCTGATTCTTTAAACAAATCCTTACTTTCTAATGAAAACTGGTTGCTTTGAAAAATAACTCGGACTCTATTTTTGATAATCATCTGGACTTAAAAGTTTGTCAAAATATCTATCTCTCAATCAACAACTTATGTCATTGATTGAGGGGGAGAATGATTTCAATTAAATAGTTATTTGTCATACAATTGTTTTCAGAAGATAATCATGCATGTTTAATCAATGGAGTCTAAAGTCTCAAAATTTGATCCTTATCAGTTAAAACGCTTTCATAATTAAGTCACAATTCTCCTTAAAAAGCTTTCAAAATCAATTTAAATCTACAGAGATCACAAATCTCAAATGATTTGATAATTGTGATCGGGGGAGAATTTGTGATTTAAATTGGATTTAAATTGATAAATCGGTAAATGGTTTTATAAGGATGTACAAGCTCTCCTTCCCACATGTGTCAAACGATTTCAATTTTTCCATGCACATGTTGAGGGGGAGCATCTATCTTAAACCACAAAGATTTGAAACGTGATCAATTTATATCAATGTGCAGGTTCCCTCTTGTATGTGCAAAACTCTTTCAAACCTCAAGGCACATATTGAGGGGGAGCAAGCTTATGAAAACCTCATCCTTCCCTTATATGCTTTATCTACTTGTTTTGATCAGGGAAGTGATGTTGATATCTTTTAGAAAATGGTAATCAAAGAAGTTAATTCTTTCTCTTACCTCCGTGTGCAAAACGATTTCAAACACTTGATGCACATGTTGAGGGGGAGCTCTTGTTCTAAAAATATCAAAAACAATTCAGGTACAAAATGCTTTGACATATCATAAGTATCTGGATTGATTTTCAAATGGTTTTCAATTGGTTCCAATGGCAGATGAACAATACCAAATAGACCGACCAACTTTACTTTATGTATGGTGATATAAGGATGATAAGGATAGGCATTTGTTCCCATGATCCGCCAGAACCGGAGGGATCTACCCAGGGACAATCCACTAGATAGTGCAGAAGTCCTTAGGTATATTGAAAAAAGGAGAAAAATGAGATATGGGAAGTGTGCGGACTGAGACTGAGCTAGTACTGGAATAAACCCAACAAGGTTCTAGCTATGAAGTCTCGGTAAGCACTGAAGGGGTTGAAGAATGAAAAAGAATTGAATGAGTAAAGGGTGAAAACAAATAGCCCTCCAATTATTCAACCTTAGGGCAGAAACCGGGTTCAATTCATATGCTACTGGTGGTTACCAAGGTAACATCGGTATTGAAGACAAGACGTCATGGACCCAGTGACGCACTGCACTTCATCTTCCCAAACCACTCAAGTTCCTCTTAAAAGGACTTGTTTCATTCTCACGGGGAACCGACATTATCTATCGACTTTCTCTTAGAGATTGTTGATATTAAAGAAGGAGACCCTCTCCCTAGTCTCTGAAATAGGATCCAAATATGCACAAATTGAGTCTAGAACCACGAGATCATCAATAAATCTCATTAGGACACTTTCAATGAAGACTCTCTATTTCACACAATGTGGAAAGAGAGATTATATCTTGAGTCCTACGCATTATCCTTGTGGTATTGCCAGAACATCCGAGTGATATACAAACATATTCACAATGAAGATGGAAAGCCTTCTGGAGCCAACATCAAACAAGCTCCTGGTAGGTGGCATGTGAAATCTATTCTATAGATCAATCATGTGACAACTGAACAGAAACAATGGGGCGATTCAATCTTTTGAATCAATCCTGGTTCAGGTTATGGATTGACGAATACCTTTGAAAAACCGGTCGTTGTGCTTAAAAAACTCTTTTCTTTAGTACATCGACTGTGTACGAATATTTCAAATTAAAAGGTGTTTATGATTGATAATTGATTTTCATTAAAACCTTTGTTGTACTGCAAAAACAATTTCTATTGAGCGGTACACAATTGTTTTTCAAATCTATTTTTATCAATCAGTAACTCTCAATTCGCTGGTTTACTCACTCCATGTTGTCTTCTTTGAGACGTTCCGGTTTGAGAACAGCTAGAGCAGCTGCGAAACCCTGTCAAGGAAATTCTTCGGAATTTTACCTGATCACAGGCAGTACTTGTACTGATCAACGGGGAACCGTGGGCCGTGTACCTCAATTCAACGAAAGTGATCAAAGACACTTTCATGCACTTTATTGCTAACTGTTGTATGCAGGTACGCCCGACGTTTGCAGCTAATCAGAATGAAGCGGTCAATCCATAGCCGCATGCTCACTCAACACATTCATCTCGAAAGAAATCATGATTAGTGCATCAATGACTCTGATATTTTCACTCCATGCTTCTGCTATGCGGCTGCTAATATCATGAATCAACTAAAGCTTCCGCTAATCTGATGAGAAGATTTCATGATCCAGAATGTGAGCATGTCGGTCCGTTTGTCACAACATCACATAATACCAACTCCACAATGGATGATTCAAAGATTAATGTTAGCTGATGATCTCAAAAGCTGGCTCAAAATTATTATCACGTGGATCAGTAAAAGACCTCCACTTGGATTAACCAAACATGCAATGAGAAGAATCAATGACTACGAGCTTCGGAGCAAAGTACTACATCAAGAATGCAAGAACAATGTTTAATGTAATATCTGTTTGTATTCAATGTAATCATAGTATATATGTTTGACGTGACCTCCCTTAGGGGGACATTGTTAGGATTTAGTAAATCCAAGTATTAAAGAGTCGGTCACCTCAAGTATATGTAATCGTTAGTAAGCTCGTAGTCGTAGATTATTATAAGTTAAGTAGTATTTAGTTTATGTAACACCGTGGAGGATGGACGGGTCTTTACCCACTGTATACCTGATCCACAGCCCGATAGGTGGCGATTTATGTAATGACTATAAATACTCTCTACCTCCCAAGGTAGAGATTTGGAGCTCATAATAAGATTTTTCTTTTTCTCACTAAAGTTCCCAAACCTCTAACTTTCTCTCTCTAAAACCTCTTATTCGCCTATTTGATCTTGTGGTTTAGTGTGTTTATGAAATCCAATATGTTACAAAATCCACCAAAACAAAGAGCATGAAAGATGAGTGATCAAACCATGGCTCTCTGATACCAATTATAAGATATAGGATTTCATAATCACATCAAAGCATAAACAAGTGAGGCGTATATAAGTTTTAGAGAGAGAAAGGGAGATGTTCTAGTGAGGGAAAACACATGGAAGGTTAGATTACAAATGAACATCCAACCCTCTCCCTTGAAGGGAGAGGGCTATTTATACAAACTACTACGCCCTACTACGGGCTGTGGATCAGGCATACAATGGATAAAGACCCGTCCTTCCTCCACGGTGTTGCACTAGACTAAACTAAGCTAATAACTGACTAACAACTAACATAATAAACGATATGTCTACGAGCTAACTTAAGCTAGATTATACATGGGGTGACCGATGCTTCATAATATATTTTTCAATTCCTAACAAACAGCGGTGGTGTAAGGTTGACTTGCTTCTGATAAGATTCGACCGCAAGCTGGAGATCTTCCACACGTTCTTGGATCACTTTGCTTCGAATGAATATCAGTAAGGCTGTGATGTACTGAAGCTGAATGTTAGTGGAGAATTGTCTCATCTGTCCTTGTACCTTAGCAAGATACATATCTTCGATGTCGTTGAGTGACAATCTCGAAAAGTCAGCCCCAGTGAAATCATATTCTTGTTCATCCTGGCGTTTGACCTTGATTTCCTTCAAGAATGAATAATCTCATTTCGTAGCCAAAGTGACGTTCATGATAGCAACAATTTTCTTATCACTAAACACTTCCTTGTTCAACCGTAGAACTTGGCAGCTTCTATAATACAAGCTTCTCCTTGGTGGCCAATGGTGAATCCCATACTTAGCGTCAATGTCATAGTCCACCACTTTGTCAACGAACATTTTGGTGGCCTCTTCCTTGATTGCAACATTGGTGGAGAAGATTGCAGCTGGTATGTTGAAGGTTAGTGATGTAGCATACTTTTTGCTTATGCCACTTCCATGTTGAAGAAACTCTAGGTCATTGTTAAAGAAGAAACGGTATGGAATTTTGGGTTGATCTGGTCGGCCAATGGTTGGTAGTGGTTTAGTTCAATCGGTGTAATATGGAGTATTATTCCGTCTTGACACGTTGATATTTGCTTCGGGATTTAGCCAGTCAATGTTGTTAGACATGGCTCGTGCAATGTTGTCGAGATGCTATTCGACTTCAATAGCACTGCCGAATCTGTCTTTTAGCAATTGGAATGCTTCGTTCTTGATCCGGCGTAATTCCCTCTTCGTCAACTTCTTGACTTTGAACTCGTCCTGGATAATTTTGACTTGTTCCATAGTACGACCATCTACCGGTTCTTGACCTTCCGGTAATCGAGGCGTGGCATCAACTAACTTGCTAAACCAGTCATACTCTTCAGTGTCATCTTTATCCAACCAGGAGACGAATGAGCTTGATTTCTTCTTCTTAGGTTTGGAGGATGATCCCGGTTGTTGCTTAGTTGATAGTGGGGATGATGGCTATTGCTGGGGCTCAGGATTTTCTTCGTCTTCACCACCGGTATATTGAAAGTGATCACCGGTTTTCTCCAATGGTGGTGGAGACTCAGAATCTTGAGGTTTGTCAGAAGGAGGAGTTTGCTGAGATGCTCGAGTAGTAGATGTGGTGGTGGTCTTTGGCGTTGGTGGTGCCATAGATGATGAAGACTCGCCTGTTTTCTTCTGACGTTTTGTATTTGGATCTTTGTCCGTGTCATCATCGTCTCTGTAATGCTTCTCAATACCAGCAGCTTCCTTTCATGTAGTCTTCAGTTGATGAGTAAGGAGAACCTCAAGAAACTTTAATTCGTCAGATGTGAGCGTCGAAGATCGAGCAGTCATCTAAGTTATCAACTGTGAAAATAGATTAGTTTCTGTGACATGAGGTGGCTGGACTGGTCGAGTCTGCATTGTCACCGGTGTTGTGATAATTGTCTGTCTGATTAGTGTTCTCAATGTAGGGTAAAGTTGTTTGGAGAACATGTCTTTGGTTATTCCCGGAACATATTGGAGAAGGAACTGATGAGTGTATTCCTTGATCTTCTCGTCCATTTCTCCTTGAATGTCTCTGTTCAGGAATAGGTTGATCTGATCTCTCTCCTCAATGAACGTGTTCATCTTATTTCTAAGTAGATTGACCCTGTCAGCCAGCGAGTTCAATTTTCTGTCAACCATACTACGTTTCTTTGCTTTTTTCACGGCCTTTTGGAACTTGGTCTTGGCTCAAGATGCGCATGTATCTGCAGTTTTCTTGACTGACTTGGATGATGATCTTGTTGTTGTGTCTTTTGATGGTGCTGGAGATGAGTGGGATGATGATTCAGTTGTGGATGGGTCAGTGGGCTGCTCTGAGTGTTGCTCAGGATTGTGTTCAGGATTATCTTTGATGTAGCTGTTTGTTTCAAGTCTGATCCTTTCTTCTTGTTCCTTCTTAGCAAGCTCCTCTTTAGCACGTGCTTCTTCAGCATCCTTTTCCCTTTTAGCCTTTTCCACATCCTCATCAGTAATCATCTCAGTGGCTTCTTGTCCCTCTTCTTCAAAATCAAACTTAACTTCATAATCCTGCTGCTGCTGCTCCGTAGATTCCTTTGTGGTGTCCCTAGTTCTCTTATTTGGTTGATTAACCGCATCAAGAACTGGTGTGACTGGAGCACCACCGCTGGAACCTCCAGGGCCTTTTAACTGTTGAGCTTCAAAATCTTTGGCAGCTTGCTGCAATCTCAGTTGTTTCAGGGTTTTCTGGTATTCCCTGTCTTCATCTTTTGGAGCATCCTCTTCATCCGAATCTTCTTCCTCTTCTTCAGTCACTGGCTTCTTCCGTTTTCCTGATGAGGGACTTGGAGGTTTGTCTTTAGACATTGGTGAAGATGTATCATCTTGTTGCGATTCAAAGTAGCAAGTCACCTCATCTGACTCAGTTTCAGAATTGTCGTTATGTGAGATATCTTCAAGTTTGACTTGAGGACGAACGATTTGAGCTGGGACTCTTTTCTTACTGGGTGGGTGTCTTTTCTTGTACTTAGTTGTACTCCCTGTGCTCCCAGTGATTCCAGTGCTACCTGATCTTCTAGTCTTTTTAGTAGGCACTGCAGAAGTCTTTTCATCCATAAAACCAACTTTGCATGTTTTCACTGCTTCTTTGTAACAAAGATACGAGGGAAAACCCTTGATTGTATCAGTGATTAGGCAGTCAAGTAACTCTGCACCTGACGAGTCCATAAATCTGACAATGTTCAAAGTTGGCTCATATAACACTGAGTGAGTCTTGGGGTCATTTATTATCATTGGGATATCCAGATTCTTCCCGAGAATGTTTTGGATCAACAACTTTGTATATCTTATAAAGGGAATCTTTGACCCAGGCTTCTTGAGATGCTGCATCATGTCCTCCCATATCAGACTTGCGTAGTCAATGTGTTGTTTGTTGACCATTCCCCAAAATGTCTGAAGGTGCATCAGTTTAGGATGTTCATGACCGCTGTCTCTTCCAGATACAGACTTAGCGATCATGATGTAGAGAGTCCTCCAGGGCTGAGGGATGCTCTTTAGATCAACTGTGGAGTGTTTGGTGATGATTCCTGCAGCTTCGTCATATCCGATATCAACCATGAATTGCATTATTGCCTCTTCAGTGGGAGTTGGCACGTAATCGGCAGACTCAATGGCTGGTAGGAGAAGAATAGTGCGAAGATCCGCTACCGTGACTGTGACTTCCTTGTTGTTAAGAGTCACTTTGACTGCATCTTGACCATCAATCTTCTCCATAGTGTGCCAGAACTGATGCAACTTACAGATTTCGGATATGAAGCACGGATTTGAGTATTGAATCTTAGGCGTGGATTCTTGGTTGGTTTTGAATTTAATGCTAGTAGGTGAAGTATTAAATGTGTTAGGTTAAGTGTTTTTGTATAAAAAAGTTTTTCACTTTGACAACTTTAGTCCCTTAACCTTAAGCATTTTCAACCAAGACCCAATAACTTCCATTTTGGTTAGACAAAACATATTTTAGAAAGAAACTTGACGATACTCCCCCTCGACTTTTGATATGATAAAATTTTAAAACATTTGAGTCCGAGAAGAGTATTTAACAAGAAACGTATCCACCATTTCTGAAGAAAGAACTTATTTTTGTAACATGCAAGTACAAGGTTTTATGAAACTGAAAAATATTTACATTCTCCCCCTCAACACTTGTTCGGAAAAAATGATGAAAGGTTTGATGGAACAAAGTGTTGACGGATGATTTGTACTTGCAATGTATGAAAGAAATATAGATAGAAGAATATTTCTGAATTTTATAAGATTTTATATTTTTATATTTTGTTTTTGAAAAAATTATTTACAAAACAGGTTTTGGTGTTTGACTGTTTTCAAGAATGTGTTAAAAGTTCGTCCAGTTCTTCTAGAGTCAAACACATCATACCAATCCGGTGAATCAAATCAGTAAACCTTGCTAGAGCTAAGGCTTTAGTGAGAAGATCCGCCAGTTGGTGTTTAGTACCTACAAAGTATAATTCAACGGTACCTTTTCCATATGCTCTTTGATGAAATGATATCGAAGATCGATGTGCTTTGACTTTGAGTGTTGAACAGTGTTGCACGAGATCGCAATAGCACTTCGATTGTCACAGTACACCGGGATTCTTTCAAATACATAACCATAGTCCGTGAGATGTGTTCTCATCCAAATGACTTGAGCACAACACGCAGACATGGCTACATATTCTGCTTCAGTTGAGGACAGCGATGTACAATCTTGTTTCTTCGATTGCCATGACACTAGTTTATCACCAAGGAATCGTAAACCTCCCGAAGTAATTTTACGTGAATCTAAGAATCCTACATGATCAGCGTCTGAAAAAGCTATTAGTTCAAAACTAGAATCCTTCGGATACCAGATCCCCAAATTAATGGTTCCCTTTACGTATCGGAGGATTCTTTTAGCCTCAGTGAGGTGTCTTTCAGTTGGTCGCGATTGGTAACGGGAGCAAAGATATACAGAAAATACAATGTCGGGTCTACTGGCTGTTAGATACATGAGAGACCCAATAATACTTCGGTATTTGGTAGGGTCAACCAATTTCCCATGCAAATCAGCATCCAGTTTGTTGGTATGTGCCATTGGTGTTGCATAGGTTTCACAACTTTGCATTCGATGTTTATTCAAAATTTCGAGGGCATATTTGGACTGACTTAGGAAAATACCACGGGGTGATTGATGAACTCGAAGTCCTAAAAAGAACGTAAGTTCACCCATCATTGACATTTCAAAATTTGCTTTCATTAGTTTTGAAAAAGCGTTTGAGTACTTTTTATGGGTTGAACAAAAAATGATGTCATCCACATATATTTGAACAATTAAAATGTGTGCCCGGTGATATTCTATAAACAGTGTTGGGTCGACCGATCCTTTGACAAAATTATGAGAAAGGAGAAAGGAGGACAACTCATCATATCACGCTCGAGGGGCTTGTTTGAGACCGTAAAGAGCCTTGTTCAGTTTGTAGACGTGATTAGGGAACTCTGGATCAACAAATCCTTCTGGCTGACTAACATATACCGTTTCCTTCAGTTTAACATTCAGAAAAACAGTTTTGACATCCATATGATAAACCGTGATGTTCATGTGAGCCGCGAATGCTAGAAAAATCCGTACAGCCTCAAGTCTAGCTACTGGTGCGAATGATTCTTTGAATTCAATCCCCTCTTCTTGTCTATAACCCTTAGCCACCAGACGTGACTTATTTCTGATAACCTTCAGCATCTAACTTGTTTTTCCAAATCCATTTGAGACCAATGACATAGACCCCTGTTGGTCGTTCAACCAATTCCCATACTTCAAGACGTTTAAACTAATTCAGTTCTTCCTGCATGGATTCAATCCAGTTGTCTTTGGTCATTGCATCTTTGATGTTTTTGGGTTCAGTTTGACAAACGGTGAGGGCATAAATGCAGTGTTCACCGTCAGTCTTAAGGTGTTGTCTAGTAACGATTGGTTGATTAGGGTTCCCAATAATGTTAACAAGAGGATGGTCTTTAGTCCAACGATGTTTGGAGGGTTGATGTTGATATACATTATGCAGATTAGGTGGATTCAGATGGCTGGTAGAAGATTCCGCAACATCTGAATTTGTAGTTTCAGTAGAAAAAGGGTTTAAGAATGCATTTCCATCATAATCCGCGGGTGCAGGTACATCTTGATTCAGAAGATCATTAGTTGGATCAATGTCATTAGAAGTGGTTTGTTCGGTTGTTGTTGTAGAATCAATTGGAGGTACTTCAGCAATAGTTGTTGTTGTTTCAGGTGTATCAGGGATTGGAATATTATCAGGTTGAGCAGCGGAAACATTTGATACATCTGGAGCACGTTGGTCAATATCATCACTAAACAGAGGAGCAAATAACGTTTCCATTTGATGACGAGTAAGATGTAAGCTTGGTTCAGCTGATGATGGGGTTTGGGGGAAGTTGAGACGGTTATGTCTGGGTTCCTAGCTGTTTTGCTCAGAAGCCATTTCTGTAAGCTCATCAAAATTAGCATGAATCGTTTCTATAATCTCCCTTATATGACGATTCCAAATCCGGTATCCCTTTGAGTTTTCTTAGTATCCAACGAAGACTCCAATGTCAGCTTTGGCCTTGAGCTTTCCAAAGTCATCACGATCATTATTTGGGTAACAAAGAGCACCAAATACATGAAAGTGTTTGAGATTCGGTTTTTCGGTTATGGATAAGCTCATAAGGTGTTTATTGTGGCGTTTGGTATTCATTGAACGGTTCTGAGTGTAGCATGCAGTTGACACGGCTTTTGCCCATAAGTAATCTGGAAGTTTTGCATTGATTAACATCGTTCTTGCAGCTTCCACTAACGTACGGTTTCGTCTTTCGACAACTCCATTTTGTTCTGGTGTTCGTGCAATTGATGTTTGATGCTCAATTCCCACTTTCTCATATGGTGTGTTACAACTAAAGATTTCCAAATTTCTTTAGAGGTTTTAAGCATAGAAATTAGTCAAGCCATTGTATAAAACCATTTTTGCCTCACTATTTTTGGAAAGCTTTCTCTTTTGGTCGTCGGTGAGACGATCATGAGAGATGTTTACTTCGTTGCCGGTTTTATCATCTTTTGAAGTAGCTTGAAAATCACCTTCAACAATAATATACCAAAGATAAATATCTTTTGATTTCACATAAGTTTCAAATCTATTTTTCCAATAAATAAAACCATTAGTTTCAAGTAGTGGAGGTCGTTGCATAGATTACCCTTCTTTTTAATTTTCAAAACTCATTGTGATTGAAAAGTTTTTAAAATACAATTTACTTTAAAACTTTTGTAAACCTTTCTCTTGATGCCAATTGTGGAAAACTAGAAGGGGGGGTTGAATAGTTTTGCCGATTCTAATTTAAGTTTCAAAGATTTAGATTCGATTTTATGTGAATTCGTATGGATGGATAGATAGTATAAAGCAATAAGTAAAGTAAATAATGAAAACAAGTAAAGTAAAGGATAGATAGTAGTAACACAAGTGATTTATAGTGGTTCGGCTACAAGGAAACCTTCCTTGCCTTACTCCACTCCCCAAGTTCCCCACTCGAGAGTTCAAGCACTATGTCAACAAGCTCCTTCAACACAACGGAGAAGCCTCACAACGTCGCTTACACTTTTTCCGGAACAAAGCTAAATACCGAGTCCTTAGCACGACAGACCAAACCAACTCAACTATTACAAAACAACTATGTGAAATATGAAATACAAGATCTTGCTACAGAAATCTTGTGGATGGACAAATCAATCAAGGACCCTTTGCTTGGATGACTTGTAGTATATCGTGATCTCGCCTTTGAGAAGGACCTATATGAGAATCACAAAAAAAGAAAGAAGAACTACTAGATTGATCAAGTGATCAGAGATTAGAAGAGTGAGATAATAAATGAGAGAGTTGTAAGAAGAAGGGTGAGTAAGAATGAAGAAATGGCTCATTATTTATAGGCACAAAAGCTTACTGTAGCCCGGTTCCGGCGGATCCCTCACTTGGGGGATCCGTCCAGTGCAATCCTAGGGATCCGACAAACTGGGTTGTACCAGTCTGGATTCTGGGCTGCAAACCGGGTTATGGGTTATGGGTATGAGCCATGGGTACCCAACAAGATACAATGTATCTAGACAATGGGTCATGGGTCTTGGGTCTTGGGTCATGGGTTATGGAAATTGGGTCATGGGTCATGGATAATACTCAACATGATTTCATGCATGATGTCATGCAATGGGTCATGGGTTATGGATTAGCTCCATGGTATGGGTCATGGGTCTTGGATATTACCCATCCTATTACATAAACTATTACAACAAATGAATTATTACAACATTTTATGTGAATGACCAAATGCATATACTTTACAAAAATAACATGTATTCTTATAATTTTACTTATGATAAATTTATATTTGTTATCAACAAAACACAACGAGATCGCTAAATATGAATAAACGTTTTGACGGTTTATTTGTATTAACAACCGGTCTTACAAGTTTTCGGGGCGCTTTCTTGGATTCATGTATACAAGTTATGGTAGGGTTGTCCATGGTATGGAGAAGAGGACCGAGCCGGAATTGGAAGAACCGAGAACCAAAAGTACTGAATCAGGATCAGAAGAACCAAGAACCAAAAATAATGAAAAAGATGAAATTGAGAACCGTACCAAGTTCCTTGGTTGTTCGGCACACCGTTCCAAGACGAGATTCTCATTTTTACCTGACAAGTACCAAACAAAAAATCAGATTCGTGACAAACAAAATTGTAATTAGATAAACCCGACATAATATGTGACAACTTTTGTGATAGATTGGCAATGACCAAACTAAACGAGTTTATATGCTCTTCTGATAGTTGGATTGACAATTTGGGTCAATTAGATTTTATCAAATAATCATAATTAATTGTCTACACGCTACGTTGGGAAGTCGAGATAAATGCATCGAGTACTGATATATCTTATTTATAATTTGTTTTATAAAACTATTTTTGTATAAGTAGATTATATATATAGTTAAAAAAACAGACTCATTACTCTTTATGTCAAGCAACATGCTGTCAAAATCTTATAATCGAACACTTATAAAAGTATTATTATATAAGAGAAAAGTTTATTTGCATACCCTTATTTTACAACATACTAAGGGACACATCCCCACCATCCATATGGGTTTGATCTCATGGTATGGATTAAAATTAAGATTTAATCCTATAAAAACTTTTTTTTATCTAACTATATAAACTATTTTTTTTTAATTTTCCCATTCACCTCATTTTTACACACTTCGTGTGTGTTTTCTCCAATCCGTTTCCCTTTATAATTAGTTACTCCATCAATTGCTTCCCAACCTCTTCCATCTTATCATCATCATAATCATCATTAAATTACTTCACGATCATCATCAATTGCTAATGGCTTGTTTTGATCTGAATCAACCTCCTTTTTCAATTACATAATATTTTAAACCCAAAGAATGGCGATATCTCTCAATTGGTATCCGAAGGAAGCACATCAACCGGACGATCTCTTACGTTCACAAGCGCATCAAAACCTTTGTGCCGATTTGGTCGAATACCTTTGTCATGAAGTTTAAGTTAGATTTTTAATATGTATGATGCTTTTATTTTTTAAGGTAATATTCTTAGTTATGTATAAAAGTTTAATTTACTATGATAAATCATAAATACTTTGTGGCTAAGGAAAAGTAAAAAACACGATAGGACAAGACACTAGAAACATGATTCATGATCCAAGGGTGAGTGTAGATGTCATATATTGAAAAGGAATGATCTCACTCTACATAATACTAAAGCATTTAAAGTAATTATGAATAAAAGTTTAATTTAGTTTTTAATTAAATTTGTGGGGATTGGTCAGAGACGGAGCCAGTAAGGGGCTGGCGGGTGCTGCCCCCCCCCCCCCCCCCCCCAAAACTGCCTCAACAAGCCCAAATTGTTTCTTGATTGAGCTAATTTTTGTTTATCTTTTTCTGTTAGAATCGTCAAGTTTAGAGATAAGTTGTCGGTTTATTATTTTTTTTGAAGAGGAAGAAGATGTAAATGAAAAAAGAGAGAGAAGACAGAAGTAAATGTGTGGTGTTAGTTGTTTGACTTTTACTTCAGTATTTTACATTATTTGTTTTAACCCTCCGATAATAGAATTGCTCCAAATCATTTCTAAGTTGTTACTTTTCCTTTTTAATAATAGTTTTTTTATTTAGTTGTTTTGAATATTAAATATTGCGTAACACACGACAAAATTGTATGCGTTATAATCTTAAACAAGGTCATAATTTTATCACTCACAAAAGAAAAACTATTCAATTTGTTTTTACGCTATCCCCAACATAAATTTCGATATCCGTCAAGCAAGTATTTCAATATTTTGTATAATTATGAAACACCTTTTTTTATCGTTCATATCATTTAGAACAACATTTTTATGTTTGAGAAAGTGTTGTTTAAATGGAAATAATGATTAAAAATTTACTCATTCAGCAAAACTAGATGCCTTTATATAAAGTTTCTTGACAAGATAGTATTTTATTGATTTAAAGTTATATATATAATAACTTAGTGACCTTTTTGTAATTTCATATGTGTTGTAAATTGATCATGATGGCCGAACATTGATCCTTCAACTGCTTCATAAAATATATGTTATTATACAAATTATTTACGACCCTCCTTAACACGAATTTCTGGCTCCACTTCTGCGAATGATGATATACTAAATGGTGATGTGACGCTGATGTGACGACCAGTGAAGAAAATGATGACCATTGTATCTAGCTTTGTTCCAAATAAAAAATGTTGTCACTTAACTATGTACGTCTTTCTATCATTGGTGTAAACATGTGATTTTATGTTAAAAATAAGTCCGTACAGTTAGCCGGCAGACTTTTAATCTAGTTTGATTTATACACATATAGAAAGGGTTATGTTATCCCCATAGCATCTTTATTTAATACGTACTAGTAACATAAAGAACGGTTTAGATAGAAACATGGTCGTATATGTCGCATGATGTATAATTTCAAGTTCATGCATAACAAAGAAACAAGTACAATTAACGGACACAATGAGTCATATATAGTATTGCTCAAGATTACTTTTACTCTCAAGTTTCCTAGAAAAGAAGTTCTTGATGTAGTCCACTACACTTGCCCTTTTAAATCTTGGTAGTGTCTCATGGTGATTAGGCTTGGCGCTGGTCCAAAATCCCCATCCAAGTTAGGGGCTAGAAATGTGGCTATAGAAATCCTCTCCTTCTCCGAGTTTACAACGGCTCTATGCTCGATGCTTTTGTATATATAGTTCATTCGTCACAATCTGATATCAAGCGTAAAAGTTTAATTCAAAACATTAACAAGTATAAGTTTGAGAATTTATTATTATTGTTATGTCTTTGTATTATTCTAGTAGCATGAATCTGTTCTTTGGATATCAATTTCATACTAGTATACTTTATATATTTCTGTCAATTAAAAAAAAAGAAAAAGATATTGGTTTTGAAAAAGAAATGACCTCCAAGGCATCCCCAATATTGACAATGAACGAATTAGGGAGTGGTTTAATAGGAATCCAAAAGTCGTCCTTTTTAATCTGAAGACCTTCTATTTCACTGACATGGAGAAGGAAAGTGATTCCAAGAGGATCCGAGTGAGGGCTGAGACCGATGACTTTTTCAGGTTCTGGACATTTTGGATAATAGTTCATTCTCATGGATTGTAATCCTTCATTAAACAATAATGTCATATCCTCGACCTCCATCTTTGAAGCTTTTCCAATGAATTTCAGAGTCTTAAGAGAAACATTCTTAACTTCTCTCGAGTATGCTTCTAGAGTATCTCTGTTAAAAATAACATTGCAAGTTCAAACAGTTAACCTCATTAGTTACGTTCATGTTGATTCCTATATCGCAAGTGTTTCATCAAATATCCAACTAAGGCACATACGAAGAAAGAGGTACAAGTAACCTGAATGGAAGTGGCAGGCTTGGAAACAAATGAGGCTTCCGAACATGATGAGGAAGGGTAACCAAGTAAAACATGTCCGCCCAATCAAGCTTTTGCTCCTCGGACACGACAAAAGCTTGTCCAAATCCCTCAACATCTTCTGCACTTTTCCAAAACTTCTTTTTCTCTTCCATTGGCATATTGAAGAATTCTTGAGTTTCTTCCTTTAACATCTCCAACAATGAACCACTCACTCCGTGATTTATCATCTGCTGTATGCACTCAATAAATCATTTTTTTTTTGGCGACACAAGTAAACTAGGCTAGTGCAAATGATTGTGCAAGCAGTGAGGTATATATCGAATCGTCAAATAACTCTTTTAACAAGAAATAAGCATAAGTAATCAATAATTTAAATTTAACGTATAGTGACTAGACGATATATAGGTTAAATATTTTTTTGAGTAATTCTGTCATGATGATGCACAATATTTTTTGAGTAGTTCTGTCATGATGATGCAGATGATTCATGTTATACTGGCTATAGAGCGATTATTCTTTAGAAAAGTAGTATTGATACATATTATCGGCCTTGTATTCATAATTTGTTACCTCGAAAAGCCCCAATCTTTGCATGCCATGTGTAATTTTTCTATTTCAGCATCAGCAGAATCATCGGACATTAATCGTTGCATATCTATCACTGGTACATCCAATGATGACAAAGAACATGATACGGTAGGAGGGTCCAAATTTGAACGAACATACCGCGATGGAACAGTGATAAGTGTTTCGTTTGCCAATTCTTGTACACTAGGCACAAGTAATGAACGGCCAAGGCTTGTTACATTTGGTTGCATGATGTCAAATATTGTCTATGTATGTGTTATGTGTATGGGTGTGCGTGTATGTATACACATACATGCATTGATATCACTTTTATTTTATCATAATCTATAGATGAAAGTAGTTGCAATTTAATTTTTTCAACTGTAGGACTACTGTGTTTTCGACCGGACAACCAACTCGCCTATTAATTTCTCCGTCAATTAGCTTTCCCCACGTTGCTCCATCTTATCTTGCTTGCATCCGCATTTATTCCTTTCAGTAAGCAATCATCATCAGTGACCAAGATAGCTTGTGAAAGACTAGGCGTTTCAGTTGAGTTGGCCAACTACGTACTTATCTATCCTCTAATAGCCGTAGTCTGGTGAATAGGCATGTTTTATGAAAGAAAATTATCTTCTGGTCCTCATCCATCAATCTGGCCGATCTACTTCAATTCTCACGTTGAATTTATCTACGAGTCTCATCCAATATTCAGGTCATGTCAGGTCCATTAGTTCTCATTCTTCGCAATTCCCTGATACATTCTACTAATTAAGAAAAAGATTGAGGGAAACTTTCACACCTGCCTAGATTACACATTTGTCCCATCCCACCAAACCAAATGGCCATTGTTAGTCGTTAGTAAAAAAAAGCACTTCGAATAACTAGCCTTTTCTGGTGTTCATTCACAAAAATGACACGCTATACGCTAAATTACGTGGATCACCACAGAGTTAAGTCTTCAGTATAATATAATCAAAATTGTTATCAACATTTGTCTAATTTCCCTAGCGTTCGTGGTTAATATTTAAGTAACTGTCTTCTGTTTTCAGCCTTTATGAATTGAAAAAAGGAAAATGCTTAGCGTACAACATTAGGACATGCATTGGATGTTTGTATCTTAGTAATAAACCATTCACCCTTGCATATAAATACTCCCAACATAATGCACAACTACTTTTATATCTTTTATGTGATGAGATATAGCAATAACTACAGGATGGCTGTTAGTTGTACGTTGCAATATTTAAACGTATATATGAATAAAGTGACAGTCGGTGATTAAATCATGGACCACTTTATGATCCGCTTAGATGATGTGCCGACTGGATGGAGAATGAGTATTAAATGATGAAGATAACTGATCTTGACATTATTTCAGACGTTACCAAAAAGTCAAAACTATATATTTTGATCGATTACGTATAGTAAATTCAGAACCCTAGAGTACCTAACTATTTATAGAAGAAAATGATGAATTGAAGGATATCTTAAATCATGATGTTTGATGCGCTTACGAAGCGCGTTCGGGGTCAAATGAACTTTCTTTTCGTCGAGCAAGTTTTTTCAACACCCTAGGCAGTGAACCTAATCATTGTAGTGTAGTATTAGGTAAGCCTCAGATATTGATATCGTTCTCTAGGGGAATAGGAATGCTAGCAAGGAGTGTATTACGCTAAAGTGGGGTTGAGGATTTTTTTTTTTTTTTTTTTTTTTTTTTTTAATATGACTTTTAGAAAGCTAAGTGTAAAATCTGGGGGCAATTGGTTTGGGGGTGGTACTTCTACCGATTACTTCTACTATTCTAATTATCTAATTCTACGGGTAGCTATGTCTATTTGATGTGTGCTCGTATGATGATTAAAAATGTGTTTACCTAGATACTATTACTCTCTAGTTATCTTTTATTGTTGGTTGAATTGTCACGTCCTTATTCTTAACGCGTTGTGTTTTCTAAGGTCGTAGGGTGTGCCTATGCCCTAACTCTTTGAGATTACCTATTGGTTTTGCTTACGAAATCCACAAGTCATTCATAAACTAACTTTAAGGTTATCTTTGGGTTTTTAGACTACGAAATCCACTAGGTCATTCATAAACTAACTTTCACAAAGATTACTCAAGCATTTAAACACAACGATAGCCTAGTTGCACTCCTAAGCCAATTACAATTAAGATAAGAGACAATCTAACAATAATTAATAACTAGGTTTCATAAATCTAAGCAAACACGCAAGAAATTTAGCTAGACATGTTAAGCAAGCAAGCATACACACAATAAATGGAAGACATAATGATACTATTGGATTAAAACACTTATCTTGATGTGTAAAATAGGGGTTGGGACCCAAGATATTGTCCAAGTCGGACTACAAACGTTTAGGGTTTTTACTCCAAAAGTCTACCTCCTTAAATGCAGAAAAATTGAATTCTATATATAGATTTACACTTGCGACTGCGTCGCCTTATAGGTGGGATTCCGTCAGATCGCCGTCATTAGGGTTTTCGTCTTGGCCAAGTTATCGATGGGACAGCGTCACCTTAGAGTTGTGATGCCGTCGGGCTTCAGATGGGACGTCGCCTTGGTTCTGGATCTGAGCCGTCTGAGATAAAATGTCTGAGTGACGCCCTTCTTCTTTAAAGCCTGACGCCATCAGGTGTTATGAGCAAAAATTCCACTGAGCCGTCTGGTGCATGTTTTTATCAAATCTGTATAGAGGGACGATGTCGCTCTTTGATTGGGACGCCATCAGGTTCAGTTTGAGCAGCTTGAGTGGCTTCGATATTGACTTTGCCATTTTCTTCATGTATTCACTCCTTTTCTTTCAAATATGCATCATTCCAGCATTTTGCTTCCAAGAGACCTAAAAAGTGAAAAGGAACGAAATTAAGCAGTAACGGATATGAGAGTAGTCTATTAAGGGCTTAAATGACCCCTTAAAAGTGTACGTTTTAAATCCTTATCAAATATCTCTACACTTGGTATTTGCTTGTCCTCAAGCAAATATGTTTTTGGACAATCAATTTATACGTTAGGGGGCATGAAGCATAGGTTTAGAATAATTCATAACAAATAAAAGCACCACAATAGTCATAACAAGCACATAAATTATATACTATCACCTTACAAAGGGTATTTGGATTCTCTCATCTCTCGGGTTTATATGAAATATAATAAATGGAAATGAAAGATAAACACTCATTACCTGACATAGTACATAGATTACCATAGGCTTGAGAGTAGATCAAACCTCCACCGCTTTGGCGTAAGCACCTAGGAACAACTATCTAAGAGGTCTTTTCAAGGGTTGTAACTTTAGGCTTATGGTAGGGAAACAAAGGGTTTTGTTGGATAGGCGATTTGGCAAGTCAAAAATCTTATGTTACAAGCATGAAAAGCATGGCGTTGCTAAGCCAATACTCGACTCACTAAACTCTAGATAATTTGAAACAAACATACATAAATTAAAAAAACATAAACATAAAGATAGATGTAGGATGGTAACCCGTATGTTTTCTTCATTTTTTTTGTGTGCATACATTGTTACTCTACTATCCTCTACGATAACAACAAAATAAGAGATTTATAGGGGCATTCCTACACTTGAGTTTTTTTTATTGCTCTAATACTAATTTGACATGATTTGAAAAGATCAAAACACATGGAGTATTTAATTACGTAGACAAATGGAATTTGAATTTAATGTTGTTTCCCGTTACTCCATAAAATATTACTTTTGCCCAAGAGTCCCAATCATCCCAAAACTGTGTACAAAAGATATGACTCGACTTAGCAACCATGCAAGTAACTAGATAATTGAACTAAGGGTTGATAACAATAATGCACTAAAGGTGAGTGCATACAAGGTAGGCTAAGGAGATTTGGGTGTATATTTGGGGGTGGATTGTAAACAATGCTCTTCATTAATATTCCGGAAAACCGAAACATCATGAGAACCGCGAAAAGGATAGGCTCTGAGGGGTTAACTAGGGGTATCGTGTACTAAAGATGAGTACATCGCAAGGGTCTGGGGTAATTACTCAACCGATGTGGAAGAAGTATTTATAATACGGGTCCTAATGCCTCATATCATTTAGTTATTCCTAACTACACAAGTGTAGTCTCACTAGCGATCGTGGAATGCATCACAAAACAATGTCTAGAATCTATTATACTACCGGTACACTCTCTAAGCATTAAAGGTGAATGCTTTATTTCTAAACATCTAGGGGTGAACCTCATATTTTTGGGGTGGAATTTGAGTGGTAAACGGTTTTTGTGCGAGTCAAATAACTCCTATACATGAGACGCTTTATTAAGACTAAAGTTTTAGCTCGTACATGTCATAAAAAAATTTAAATTTGGTGCTAAAATTGCCCTAACAAATATTTCTCATAGTTTATTACATAAATGACCAAGGACAAGACAAATAATCAAGGATAAGCATAGTTTCTAAGTTCCCGTTTTATTCTCTCTCCTTACACTTAAACTGAACATTGTCCCCAATATTCCCCGAAAGTATCAAAGTTATGATAAAGGAAGGTAAGTTAAAGAGAAAGAAACTAGTACTCCTCTGATTAGCTCGGTAGGATCCGTGTGAAGTTGTGGTTAATTCTTTCCCAAGAAGAATGTGTACATGATAATCTCCATCCAATATTGAGTTTCTTCTTCTTGCCAAATATAACTTGCACACTTTAAGAAAACAGACGAAACCTTCGTGTAAAATCAGCGGTAAAACTATATATGACACAACTACACTAGGAGATAATGCTTGTAGAATGGATGTTTGCAGATTTTCTGGATAAATAAGACCTGAGAATTTCCAAAAATTTATAAATAGCACAGAAAACGAAAAATTTGGTATAAGCTATTTTTGCTTGACCTGACGTCGTCAGGCTTTATTCCTGACACCTTCAGGTTGTCACGACAGAAACTGGTCTGCTGCGTTTTCCTGGAAAAATTACATCTTTAAAACCTGGAAAAATTCTTGCAAAACATCCATTATGACTCGATACAAGCATTTGACTCTAACAAACACACATATACATCAATTTCACTAATTGTAATTCTCATGTTCACGTTCTTTTAAAAACGTATGTAATCTTCCCTACACTTATCTTTTTGTAAAATACCTTCATATGTAATTAAGACGAGGTTAAAGACAAAATAAAGCATTTTCACAAATCAAACATGATAATAAACAACAATGAAAAAGATATATGACACACAAACAAGCAAACAATTAAGCATGGGTTGCCTCCCACGAAACGCTTTTCTTTATTTATGAGTCTTGTAGCTAGACTCGAAGTCGTGCTCCTACGTACCTATGTAAGTAAGTTTATCCTCAATAATTTCATAGGGATCAAACTTATCATTTAACTTCCTATTGGTACGCTTAGTCCGGTATGCCTTTTCAAACTTTTCTCCATCGAGATCATAGATTGTGTAGTATCTTGGTTTATCACAAACACATCATAAGCACAAATGTTAGGCGTAAGGTTTAGAGAGAGAAAGTGGGAGAGAATGGGAAGCTTAGAGAGACAAGGAAAAATGATTTATGAAAGCTCCAACCCTCTTGGAGGGCAAAGGGTATTTATAGGGTACAAGCATAGCACGCCTACTTTAGGCTGTGGATCAGGCATACAGTGGGTAAAGACCCGTCCGTCCACCACGGTATTACTAAGTAATCTAATTACTATCACTAAATTACTACGACTACGAGCTTTCTAACGAGTATACATACTTGAGGTGACTGACACTTTAAGTAATGGATTTACTAAATCCTAACAATCTCCCCCTAAGGGAGGTCACCTCAACTTACATTGATTACAAACAGATATTTACTTTTGATGTTCTTGGTTTCTTTGATTAAGCACTTTTGTTCTTTAGCTCGTAGTCTTTGATTCTTCATGTTCCGCATGTTTTGTTCTTTCAAGTGGAGGTCTTTAACTGATCCACGTGATGTTGAGTTTTGAGCCAGCTTTGAGATCATCAGCCACAACAAATCTCTTGACTCGTCCTTTTGATATATCGCCATTAAGTGATGTTGTGACTTTTGTACCGACATGCTAACATTTTGGATCATGATATCTTCTCATCAGAGTTGCGGAAGCATTTATTGATTAGGATATGTGTATCAGAGTAGCAGAAGCATAGATTAACCAATATCAGAACCAGTTGATGAAGATATACACTTATAATGATTTCTTTAGATGTGAAAGCGATGTGTGAGCATGTGGAAATGGATAGACTCCTCAATTCTGATCAGCTGCAATCGTCGGGTGTCACTGCATAAAACAGTTAGCAATAAAATGCACGAAAGTGTCTTTGATCACTTTTGTTGAATTGAGGTACACGGCCCACGGTTCCTCGTTGATCAGTACAAGTACTTCCTGTGATCAGGTATAATTCCGAAGAATCTCCTTGACAGGGTTTCGCAGCTGCTCTAGCTGTTCTCAAACCGGAACGTCTCAAAGAGGACAACACGGAGTGAGTGAACCAGCGAATTGGGATTCACTGATTGATGAAAGTGATTTGAAAACAATCGTGTATTTAATATAAAGGGTTTTGCAATACAACGAAGGTTTTATGGAAAATCAATTATCAATCATAAATACCTTTTTAATTTTGAAAACATAATACACAGTCGAAGCGCTAAAGAAATGTATTTTTGAGCACAACGACTGGTTTTTCAAAGATATCCGTCAATCCATTTTCCTGGACAAGGAATGATTCAATATTGAAACACTTCATTGATGAAGTCCAGATGATACAACAAGTATTGGCAATACCACAAGGATAATGCGTATGACTCTCAAAATATATTCTTACTATCCACATTGTGTGAAACAGTAAGTCTTCAAGAATAGTGTGTCCTAATGAGATTTATTGATGATCTCGTGGCTCTAGACTCTATTGTGCACATTTGGTTTCCTATGCCGGAGACTAGGGAGAGGGTCTCCTTCTTCAATATCAATAATCTCTAAGAGAAAGTCGATAGATTATGTAGGTTCCCTGTGAGAATGAAACAAGTCCTTTTAAGAGGAACTTGAGTAACTTGGGAAGTTTAGTGCAGTGCGTCACTGGGTCCATGACGTCTTGTCTTCAATACCAGTGTTACCTTAGTAACCACCAGTAGCATATGTATTGAACCTGGTTTCTGCCCTAAGGTTGAATTATTGGAGGTCTATTTCTTTTCATCCTTTTCACATTTATTTCTTTTTCATTCTTCAACCCCTTCAGTGCTTACCGAGACTTCATTACTAGAACCTTGTTGGGTTTATTCCAGTTCTAGCTCTATCTCAGTCCGCACTCTTCCCATATTCTCATTTTTCTCCTTTTTTTTCAATATACCTAAGGACTCTACACTATCTAGTGGATTGTCCTTGGGTAGATCCCTCCGGTTCTGGCGGATCGTGGGAACCAATACCTAACCTTATCATCCTTATATCTCCATGCATAAAGTAAAGTTGGTCGGTCTTTTGGTATTGTTCTTCCGCCTTGAAACCAATTGAAAACCATTTGAAGATTCAATCAAGATACTTGTGATATACAATCAAGCATTTTGTATCTTAATTGTTTTTGATATTTTAAAAATGCTCCCCCTCAACATGTGCTTCAAGTATTTTAAATTAGTTTAGCACATGGAGGCAAGAGGACTTTTGAAATCTTAGATTGAGAAAGAAAGATCCAATCTTTTGATTAAAATTTTCTAAAATGATCATCATCACTTCTCGATCAATTCAAGTAGATAAAGCATATCGGGGAAGGGTGGGGTTTTCATAGGATTGCTCCCCCTCAATATGTGCATCGAGATTTGAAAGAGTTTTGCACATATTAGAAGGAACCTGCACTTAGAGACATATCAATCATGTTTCAATCCTTTTTGGTTTAAAATAGATGCTCCCCCTTAACATGTGCATGGGAAATTTGAAATCGTTTGGCACATGCAGGGAGGAGAGCTTGTTGTTATATTTCTAAACCACTTGTTGAATTATCAGTTCATATCCAATTTAAATCACAAATTCTCCCCCGATCACAATTTTCAAATCCTTTGAGATTTGTGATCTCTAGTGATTTAAATTAATTTTGAAAATTTTTTGAGGAGAATTGAGACTTGCCTTTTGAAAAAAACATTTCAACTGATAAGGATCAAAGTTTGAGACTTTAAACTCCATTGTTTAAACATGCATGAATATCTTTTGAAAACATAACAATAACCAAGGTCTTGTACCAATTGTATAAAACATTTTAAAATGTTGTTCTTTTTGATTGTTCAAGATTAGACCTTGCTCGTTTAAGTACCCATTGTTTGAAAAATACTCTTTTTAGATTTGATTGAAATCATTCTCCCCCTCAATCAATGACATTAGTTGTTGATTGAGTGATAGAGATTTTGACAAATGAGAAGCCCGGATGATTTTCAATAATTAGAGTCCGAGGTATTTTCAAAGCAATGTTGTTATCAATAGATGACAAATATTTTTCAGAAGAATCATTTGAAGGAAAAATATTTGGAAAGAAACATTTGTCTTTTTGGTGACAAACGTTTGTTTTTAGAATCAGAGCATGAGGTTTGAAAAATTTAGGATTAAGAATGGTTCTGTTCTTTCTTTAAAAAAGCGGGTTACTGTCTGAAGTGACAATAAACCATCATTTTTCTCCATCCCGTTTTTTTTTTTTTTTTTTTTTTTTTTTTTTTTTTTTTTTAAATTAATTTCCGATCGAACTCCACCTAAAGACCCGTGTCATTCTTTGAGTGACAGAACAAGATCCGTAGATGTTATCGAACCACAAAAAATGATAAAGAAACAATATTTTTTGAAATTTTTCAAGATTTTCTATTTTTTTTTTTTTTTTGAAAATTTTATATTTTTTCTATTTTATTTTTGATGGTTTTATATTTTTGTTTTTTGGTTTTTGAAAAAATATATACAAAGAATAGATAGAGACGAACACCTTTACTCCTCGTCTTCTTCCTGGAGACGTTTGAGCGTTTTTGGTTGAAGGCTCTTTAAGCCTAGTCGTGGAAGAATAAACTCAAAACGTTCTCGAGAAAGAGCTTTGGTGAAGATGTCTGATAGCTGATATTCAGTCCTCACGAAGTATAGTTCAACCACACCGTTTTCGACTTGTTCCCTGATGAAGTGATGTCGAATGTCGATGTGCTTTGCTCTAGAGTGTTGAACATTGTTGCAGCAGAGAGCAATGGCACTTTTGTTATCACAGTACAGAGGAACTTTGTTGAATACAAAACCATAGTCAGATAATTGGGATCTCATATCCATAAGATTTGAGCACAACAGGATGACATGGCTATGTATTCAGCCTCTGTAGAGGATATGGAAGTGCTAATTTGTTTCTTTAAAGACCAGGTCACAAGCTTATCACCTAAAAATTGAGCACCACCTGACGTATTCGACGAGTATCTTGACATCCTGCATGGTCAGCATCTGCATAGGCCGTTAGTGACATATCGGTGTCCTTCGGGTACCAAAGTCACATGTTAATGGTTCCTTGGAGATACCGAAAGACCCGTTTAGCCGCTTCAAGGTGCTTTTTAGTAGGCTTAGCCTGGTATCTAGCACACATGCATACAGCGAACAAAATGTCTGGTCTACTGGTTGTGAGGTACATCAGGGAACCAATCATACTACGATATTTCGTTTGATCTACCATGGTCCCTGAGTGGTCCTCATCCAGTTTTGTACGCTCCACCATAGGAGTGTCAATAGGGTCACTGGAGGTAAATCCAAATTTCTTTAAGATTTCATTTGCGTATTTAGATTGATTGATAAAAATGCCTCCCGAACTTTGTGAAATTTGTAATCCCAAGAAAAATGACATTTGTCCCATCATTGACATTTGAAATTTGGAGCCCATTTCCTTAGAAAAACAGTCACATTCATTGGGGTCAGTCGAGGAAAAAATAATATCATCAACATAGATTTGAACGTGAATTAAATGTTTGCCTGACTTTCTGGTGAACAATGTCGGATCAACTGCTCCTTTGCTGAATCCAGTAGATAGAAGAAACTTTGATAGCGTATCATACCATGCCCTTGGAGCTTGCTTCAAACCGTAAAGAGCTTTCTTCAAGCGATAGACATGAGAAGGATGCTCTGGATTCACAAAACCTTCAGGTTGGCTGACATATACGAATTCTTTAAGATATCTGTTAAGAAAATCCGTCTTTACATCCATCTGATAGACTACCATTTTCTTACTTCCTGCATTAGCCAAGAAGATTTTGATTGCCTCGATACGAGCAACTGGAGCAAATGATTCTTCAAAGTCAATACCCTCCTCTTGATGGTATCCTTTTGCAACCAATCGAGCCTTGTTCTTTAATACATTACCATGCTCATCAAGTTTTACTTTGAAGATCCACTTTAGAGCATTGATCATAGCACAGTCAGGAGCAGGTACTAATTCCCATACATCTAGTCGATCGAACTCATGAATTTCTTCTTGCATGGCATTGAACCAGCTGTCTTCATTCATTGCAGTTTTAACGTCTTTTGGTTCGACCTTGGATAGTACAGAGTTGAAGAAGCACCATAAGGCATAAGTTGCTAGTTGTTTTCGAGTGGATACAGGTCGAGAAGGATTCCCAATGATGTTGTCTAATGGATGGTCATGTGTCCATTTTCTAAGGTGCTCGTGTGGTTGTTGTTGTTGAGGGACTGATGTAGCAGAGTTTGGATCCCCTGATGAAGATGGTTCAGGTGTTGGTTCAGGGGCAAATATGTTTTCAAACGGAGCATCTTCGGGAGTAGCAAAAGGGTTATCTCCATCAAAATTACCAATTCCACGATGTACAACTAATGATTGAGGGTCTGAAGATGATGATGAGTGATCGGCAGCTGGTGCTTCTGGAGAAAGAGACATTGAGACAGATGGATTCTCTGTGACGATTGGTTCAGAAGCCACCACTGTTGATGTTGACGGAGTGTAGTTCTCATGAGGTTCATAGTATTCATCAAACATTGGATCAAACAGCTTCTTCAAATCTTCTTCAGATGGAGGTACATACGGAACAGCAGGGGAGTGAGACTGTACAAGAGAGGAACTGATGGGACTATTTGATAGTAATTGAGGTGCGGGTCCAGAACTGGATTGTCCAGGAGCCATATGCTCAGACAGCTCATCGAACGTGACGTGAATAGTTTCCATGATACCTCGGGTTCTTTTTTTGTAGATTCAATATCCTTTCCTATTTGATGCATAGCCTACAAAAACTCCAATGTCCGCCTTAGCTCTTAATTTACCTAAATCTTGACCATCATTCGTTGGATAGCACAAAGCACCGAACACACGAAGGAAAGAAATATCAGCTTTTCGATTGTGGACAAGTTCGTATGGAGTTTTTCCATCAGAGGTGTGGATGAGAGAACGATTTTGGGTGTAGCAGGAAATGCCAATGGCTTCAGCCCAGAGAAACATTGGAACCTTTGAGTAAATTAGCATAGTTCTAGCGGCTTCTACAAGAGTTCGATTTCGTCTTTCAACTACACCGTTCTGTTGAGGAGTGCGAGGAACACTTCTTTGATGGCTGATCCCAATGCTTTCATAGAACTGACTAAGTTCTTTGTTGACAAATTCAGTTCCGTTATCTGTGCGGATGATTCTGATTGTTTTATTAAGCCGGACCTGCAACTGTTTAACAAGTTTAATGATGATGTCGGGAGTTTCATCCTTTGTCCTCAAAAACTTAACCCAAGTAAACCGTGAGTAGTCATCAACAACTACTAACACATATTTCCTTCCGTTAATCGTTTGTACTCTCATTGGTCCGCACAAATCCATATGAATAGTGTGAAGAACTTCCATAACAGAGTTAGCAGGTTTGGGTTTGTGGGAATATTTCTTGCTTTTTCCCAATTGGCATGCTGAACAAAGATGATCTTTCTCATATTTCAATCTGGGTAGGCCTCTTACTAGGTCCTTTCTAGAAAGATTATTAATGGTGCCGAAGTTCAAGTGATTGAGACGACGATGCCATAACCATGACTTTGTTTTAGAGGCCTTTGACAGCAAGCAGATTGGAGGACTTCATCATATTTTCGATAGAGATAGTGTATAAGTTTGATCCACGTGTTCCTCTTAAGAGTTCCACACCATCAAGCTCTCTAACGAAGCAAGTATGTTTTCTAAAGGCCACTTCTAGCTCAGAATCACATAATTGACCGACAGAAAATAAGTTATGACCAAGACCTTCAACGTAATATACCTGGGAAATTACACTGTCTCCAACTACATAATCTCCATAACCCATAATTGCTCCAAAGTGGTCGCTTCCGAATCTAACAGTCCCGATAAATTTACTCACGAAGTTCATGAGCCGCGAGCGATCTCCAGTCATATGCTTTGAGTAGCCTGAGTCCAAATACCAAAGGACGATTTGTACGACCTGCATTTGAACACAGACAAGAATGGATAACTGGATAATTTGGAACCCCATGAGCGAATGGGTTCCTGTTGGTTAGAACATGCAATTGATATACCTACAGGATTTCTAGAATCTATGACAACTTCACTAGTGGAGGCAAGACTAGTAGTGGCAGTGGACCTATGTGAGGTGTGACCACTTCTTAAAGGTATGATTCTACCAGTAGGCTTCCATTTCTTAGAAGGCATAGATCTAGACATCTTAGGACAAGATTCATTTAATTTGAATTTTCTGCCAGTAGGTTTCCATTGATAACCCACAGTACTAAATTTTCTTCCTGTAGGCTTCCAATAATTGCTAACTCCTTTCTTTTTAGGCTTCCAGATCTCCTTAACCTGTTTAGCATTTTTTATAATTTTGACTGGAGTATTATCAACATTAATCACCTCGTTCACAACACATTCATGATTAAGACCAGAAATCAAACATTCCTTACATGTTATGCAAAAGGCAGCAGAATTCGAATTAATTACAGTACGCTTATAGCTAATACTAGAATCAACACGATTCGTTTTATTCAGCTCAAACTTATTCTTCCTAGGGTGTTCTTCTACTTTCTTTTCTTCAACACTTTTGGCTGGCAAGATCCTATTTCGCATTGTATTGCCTGAAGGCTTTGACCCGCTAACCTTAGTATTGCTGATTACTCCTGTAGAAGGAACATCAGGAATATTAGTTGGTGATACTACACTTTGCATTGGTGGTCTAGAAGTGCTGGGATCTGAAGTTTTGTGAGGCACATTAAAAGTCACATTCTTATCCTTAGGCATAAAACTGGGTGCAACTATTCTATCTCGCCTATTGCTAGATTTCGGACTTGTGACAATTACGTACTCTAAGAGTTCCTGAGATCTTTTGGCATCCATGCAGGCATAGGCTATGGTGCTATCAAAAGGTTTTTCTAATCTTTCATCTTCAACTATCTCACGGAGACCCTTCAAACTTTCCTTAAGGTATGAGAGATATGCTTTATGTGCATGTTCATTATTCCTAATGGGAGGGGGAATATATAACATATCGATAGCATACTTATCACAAGCAGAAACCTTAGGAACATAGTATTTGCAATTAGGGATTGGCAACTTTCCTTTCACCTCACGCTTCAGATTCTCAATATCGTTAAGTAAAGAAGTTATCTTTTCAATTTGTTTATCATGATTAACTTTAAATGAATCACATAACTCTTTGTTTTTATCATTAACCTTTGAAATTTCAGCTTTAAAACAATCATTTTCCTTTTGCAAGTTATCAATAATGTTTTGAAGTTGGAAATTATGAGAATCTAAAGGTGGAGGCATATGGGAACCAGTCACATCCTTCTTTTCACCTTTCAGTTGTGAAATTTGGGCTTTCAATCTTTTGATTGTGTTCTAATGAGCTCGAATTTGTTCATCACGTTTGCTAATTTCAAAAACTGCATCAAACTCAGGAGCATCAGAGGATGTCTTGATATTTGAGGTTTTAACATTTTCTTTGAGATGTTGATATTTTAATTGCAAAGCAAGATGTTTAACTTCTAATTTAGAAAACTGTTTAACCAGGTTATCATGATCATCCTGTTCTATTTTCTCATGCAGTTTTGAATTTGTTGTTTCAAGCTCAATTACACGATCATGGGAAACTTTCAAAGTAATAGATAATTCATGAAATTAGGATGCAGTAATAGAAGAATTAGTAGCAATGTAAAACACATCTTGAGCAACACATTGAGAAATCAAGTTCTCATTTAAGATATGCAGATTTTTCCTTTCGATTTCATTATATTTAAGTTCCCGTTCATAATTATTGACCTCAACTATCATTGCATCAAATTCCTTTTCCATTTCTTTAATCTATGTGTCTATCCCCTTTTTAAGACTCTCAAATTGACCTTTGAATTGTTTAAAGAAAGGCATGACCTCAGTTAAGTAGCATTCTTTAGTTTTCTCAAAACCCCTTTCCCCTTCAGTTATCCCAGTAGGTGTGATTCACTTTTTACATGTTTTCTCAAAATCAACAAATAGTTGGTAGACTACATAAAGGCTGATTAAGGTCTGGCTTTTAGTAGGAAGTGTTCTAGGCACTAAATGCATTGGTGTATTTGGAGGATACACAGTTGCTTGGGATAATTTCCTACAGGGGGTTCTTTTCAACAAGGTTATCTGCTTTTTGTTTATCCATATCCTTTTTCCAGAACACTTGTTCAGGCGTTAATAGGGTTTGAGGCTTAAACTTGTTCAAGGAAATCCAATTTTCCTTAGTGTAATCATGATACCTAAAAGTGATGTTATATTTAATGCACCAGGGATCTTTAAGCTTATCATTCAATTTTTCTTAGTGGTATCTTCTAATTCTCTATCTTCCTCAGTACACTCAATGCATGACGGTTTTTGTCTAGGCTTGAGGATTTCATCACCATCATAGACAACCTTTTGCGCTGCTTTCGCTATTTTACCATATTCAGGATTGGGTTCCTCTATAATGGGGATACTATGCTTATCGCTTAAGACACTATGCTTAGTGACCATGTGAGCAGTCTGAAGGGTATTTCCTTGTACGTACAACTTGTTTTCAAGTTTGTTTTTCAAAGTTTTTAGGTTGGAAAATTCAGATAAAAGTTTTGATTCCTTAGCATTGAATTCCTGCTTAAGCACTTTCGCATTTTCTTGAAGTTCTTGTTTTTGCTTAGCAGTTTTATTAAGCTTTTTTTGTAAGGAATTTAACTCTTGTTTTAATACTTCTTCCCTAAAATTGCTTTTTCTGATAAGTGTACTTATTTGGATATCCATCTCCTGCTCACGAGTGGTCAGTTCAAACTTAGCACGCTGTTTATATATGGCAACTTGGTCCTTATAGGTATTGAGTTCGGTGGTCAAGGAATCATCAGGCACAAATGTAGTGTATTCTTCAGACATGCATTCATTGTTAATTGCATAAGATTCATCACTTGGTACAATAATACTGTCATCTTGCTTCACATATTGTTCATATGGGACAACATTGCTATTTCCCATATTTTCAATATCTGATTCAATGACTTCAGTAGATTGTACTTCATGGTGAATCTTTTGCAAATCAACTTCATCATATAGTTTAAGTACCTCTTTAATGATGGATTCCTTGGAGGGATTGGCCCGTTGAGGTGAAGAGACCATTGGAGAGATATTAGCCATGAAGATAGTCTGTGCATATGGTTCATCATCAACGTCCGAGTCAAATGCATCACAGTCTGCAACTTGAAAGGCGTTGGGATTGTTCTGGGCAGCACCATGCACTGGTTGTTCATCCACATCAGCATCGTATGTCTTAGCATTCCCATCAGTAAAGAACAACAGCTCCTCTTCATTCAACATAGCTTCATTATCTTGTGCTTGAACCAACAACATCTTGTCCCTGAAGTATTCTGCATTTTGAGGACGTTTTGGTTGAGTGTAGTTCCCTAGCAATGTGCCCTTCTCCACCACAGTTGTAGCACTTGATTGGTTTTACTTGACCCTGAACCATATTCCTTCCACGATTCTGATTTCCCACATATCCACCACCAGCACCATCATTCCCATAACCAGCATCTACATTCCCTTGTTTATTATGTGGAAGATAAGCATTCTATCTTCCTTGCACATTTTGCACCACAATCTTTCCGTCTTTCACCGTAGCATGATTTTGTTGATTTGATGCAGTTCTGAGATAATTGTTGGTGTGTGGGGTGAAATTCAAGTTTTGCTTGACCATAAGAGCCACTTGATTGATAAAGTGTTCCATGACTGCGCCAGAATCAGGTGGCTTATATCCAGGATCAGGAATGAGCTTGTGGTTACCATTTCCAGTAGGTATGACTTGTGATGCTTTGGTAGTAATCCCTACATTGGTGTAGAATGTTGTTGAATCATTTGTTGAGCTTGCTTCTCCTGGTTTAGATTTGAACTGTTCAATAATCCTTCATTCAAACATAGCATGTCTCTCATTCTGAAGAAGGAATGCATACAGTTGCTCATAGTTGGTGTTTTCCTTTGGTTAGCTTCACAGAGGTGACAAATTTGTGCCATTTGGGATTCATGTTGTTCACAAAATTTAAGTTAAGATGAATATTTGGCATGGTCATTTTGATATTCCTCATATCATTCACAAGCTTGTGGAATCTCACGTAATATTCATAGACACTTTCTTCTGGTTTCATCTTAAAGTGCTCAAATTCATCATACAGTTGTGATTCTTTGTCTTCCTTAGTTAATTCAGAACCCGAGAGAAGCATCTTGACATTATCCCAAACCGCCTTGGCTTCAATGTTGTGATTGATAAGCTTGTAGATATCTTTTGGAAGACCCTGAAGTATAATGTTTGAAGCCCTGATATCAGCATCGAATCTCTTTTTCTCCTTATCACTGACCTCATCATACGTCTTTGGTCTGTCCAATCCAAAGATCATTGTTCCATCTGCAGCAGTATCAGTTATGTCTCTTGTAGTCTCAATCTGATAAGGTCCTTCATCAATTGATTTAAGGATGTTAACCCCATTTTCCTTTCCTAAGCAGTACAGTCTGATTCTTTGTGACCAAGACTCATAGTCGGTTCTATCAAGCATGGGAGGACGAGTATCAGATCCTGCAGCTTGCACATCGTCAGCAACGGAAGACATGTTTAAATTCCACGGGATTTTACAAATCTTTGATTTAACCGGGAAATAGATTCTTTCACGGGATTTTACAAAATCAAGAGAGAAACCGTAAAACTTATACACTTATGCGTAGACAGCAAGTTTACGCGTAGACAGCAGCTTAGGCGTAAACACTAACTTATGCGTAGACACAGGCTTACGCGTAGACAGAGCTTACGCGTAGTCTAAAGCTTACGCGTAGACTTTTAGGATAAAAGGCTTAAGTTTAGGCGTAAACCAAGGCTTAGAAGTAAGAACCTTATGCGTAAGTTTTCCTCAGGCGTAAGACAAGCTTATGCGTAAAAGAAGGCTTATGCGTAAGAATTTTTACTCGTAAGCTTTATGCTTATGCGTAAAATTAGGGTTTTACCCAAAAAAAATCATACACTTAAAACAGTGTAAGAGATATCCAAAGTCGAAGTATTTTCAGGCTTATCCAAGTAAGAAAACACTGAGTAAACCAACAGATTTGAAGATCACTTGAAGAACACCTTACGAGTAAGATTAGGGTTTTCTTATGCGTAAGAAGTACAAAATATGCCAACCGCGATTTTTATGATCGAAACCGTTTAGCAAACCATGTTATAATGATGAAAAAGCCTTAAAAACACCAAAACAACAAGACTTGAAGATCAAAACCACGTATCACTCTTACGCGTAGGATAGTATGCTCGTATCCAAACACGTTTAAAACTCAACAAAAACACATAAAGTTTAAACCTTTTTGAAATAAACTGAAATTTTAACACTCAATAAACCTTAACCCATAAGAATCTTGAGTTTTTAAGTGTAAAATTTAGAGCTTTAAGGATACCAAAAATTGTATACGAGACCCACGCGTATACACAAAGATATGCGTAAAAACCAAACCTTAACCCAACAAACACTATCAAGCCAAGAACATGAGAGATGGATGATCAAAACATGGCTCTTGATACCATTTGTAGTATCTTGGTTTATCACAAACACATCATAAGCACAAATATTAGGCGTAAGGTTTAGAGAGAGAATGGGAAGCTTAGAGAGACAAAGAAAAATGATTTATGAAAGCTTCAACCCTTTGCCTTAGAGGGCAAAGGGTATTTATAGGGTACAAGCATAGCACGCCTACTTTAGGCTGTGGATCAGGCATACAGTGGGTAAAGACTCGTCCGTCCTCCACGGTGTTACTAAGTAATCTAATTACTATCACTAAATTACTACGACCACGAGCTTTCTAACGAGTATACATACTTGAGGTGACCGACACTTTAAGTACTGGATTTACTAAATCCTAACAGATTGTCATCTTAATGTGCCATTCTCCATTTCCATCACTAGGTGGTCTATCCCAATTCCAATTATGCTTAGGCTTCTCACTCTCAACTTTCCACTTATTCATGTTAAGATTAATGGGCAAGGTTCCTAGGAACTCGGTCATCTTCCTAAACACTAAGGTCTCCTCGAACGGGTTCACTTCAATGTCCCTAGCCAATTGTTGCTCATGGAAAGTTGAATTACTTACAAAGGTCTCTTCTAGATAGAAAGGTCATGGAGGACCTACAAAATCTCCATTAATCCAAGGTCCATATCTAGATGATTTTCTATCCAACATGATCTCATAGGGTATTTCTTCCTCTTTTTAATAGATATGCTTCTTGACATCCTAAATTGACCTAGCACTCCCTTCTCCTACCACTATCTTAGACATCTTACAATCAATTATGGCACTAGCGGTAGCTAAGAATCCTCTTCCTACTAGCAATGGGCATGTCAGGTCTTTATTCATGTCTAGCACATGGAAATCTGCCAAAAAAGTTAATCGACCTACGTGTACTAAACATGTCCTTAATTATCCCTACCGGATATTGATACGCTTCCACAACGCGTTCGGGGTCAAAGAAACTTCCTTTTCATCGAGCAAGTTTTTCAACACCCTAGGCAGTGAACATAATCGTTGTAGTGTAGTATTAGGGTAAGCCACGAGAATTGATATCGTTCTCTAGGGGAATAGGAATGCTAGTGAGAAGTTACTACGCTAAGGTTGGGGTTGAGGAAGATTAGTTTTTATCTTTTTATGTTTTTTAGGAAATGGAAAGGTACGAATCTCGGGGTTTGAATTTAGGGGTTGGTATTTCTACCGATTACTTCTACTATCTAATTATCTAATTAACTAAGGTGAGGGTAGTCTATGTCTATTGTTGTGTGCTCGTATGTTGATTAAAAATGTATTTGCTTAGGCTTTATTACTCCCTAGTTATCTCCTATTGATGGTTGAATTGTCACGTCCTTATTCTTAATCGCGTTGTGTCTCTAAGGTCGTAGGGTATGCGTTTATCCCTAACTCTTTGAAGCTACCAAAGGTTAATGACTACAAAATCTCTAGGATTTATAAACTTTAACTCTAAGGTATTCTTTGGATGTATAGCCTACAATTACTCTAGGTGATTATAAACTAAGGTTCAACAAAGATTAATCAAGCATTAACAACACAACGAATGACCTATCGCAATACTAGGTCAATCACAATTAAGATAAGAGACAACCAATTAATATTCAATAACTAAGTTTCATATTACCTAAGCAAACACACAAGTAAATTAGCCGGACATGGGGAACATGCAAGCATACACACAATCAATTGAAGACATAATTAAATTAATGAAGTAAAACACTTATCTTGATGTAAGATATGGTAAGGAACCTTAAAATATTGTACAAGACAGCCTTGGTTCGGTTTAGGTTTTTACTCCACAAAACTACACACTGAAAACTAAAAAATTCGGTTTCTATATATAAGGTTACAACTGCGACGGCGTCACCCTTTAGTTTGTGACGCTGTCGGGTCGCCTTCATTAGGGTTTCGTCTTGGCCACGTTAGCATTGCGACGGCGTCACCTTATGCCTGTGACGCCGTCTCCTTTAGTCTCTAACGTCGTCTGGATCAAATCTAGGCCGTCTGAGCTGCGACGTCCTACTCTTTTAACACCTGATGCCGTCACTTGAAAATAAGCAATTTGGCTACTAAGTCGTCACAAAATTTGTTTCGACGGCGTTACAAGTATAACCTGATGCCGTCCCCTTTCAATTCAGCAGCTTGAGTGTCTCGATTCTTGACTTTGGCCATTTTCTTCGTATATTCGCGCCTTTTCGTCGGAATAAGTGTCATTCCAGCAATTTGTGTTACACATTGGATTTCACAAACACATCAAACCATAATCACACAAGGCGTATACTATTAGGTTTTAGAGAGATAAAGAGTTAGAGGTTTGGGAACTTAGTGAGAGAAAGTGAAAATCTTATTATGAGCCCCAACTCTCTACCTTGGGAGGTAGAGAGTATTTATAGTCTTACATAAAACGCCACCAAAGGGCTGTGGATCAGGCATACAGTGGGTAAAGACCCGTCCGTCCTCCACGGTGCTACTTAACTAAATACTACTTAACTTATAATAACTACGACTACGAGCTTTCTAACGATTACATATACTTGAGGTGACCGACACTTTAATAACTGGATTTACTAAATCCTAACAATCTCCCCCTAAAGGAGGTCACCTCAAATTTCATTGAATACAAACAGATATTACATTAAGATTGTTCTTGGATTCTTGTTCCTGTTCTTTGCTCAGTAGCTCGTAGTCTTTGATTCTTCATTTTTTCATGTTTGGATAATCCAATTGGAGGTCTTTAACTGATCCATGTGATAATGAGTTTTGAGCCAGCTTTGAGATCATCAGCTACCATAAATCTCTGACTCTTCCTTTGTAGTGTTGGTATTATGTGATGTTGTGACATTTTGGACCGACATGCTTACATTCTGGATCATGATTTCTTCTTATCAGAGTAGCGGAAGCTTTAGTTGATTCATGACATTTGCAGCAGCGTAGCAGAAGCATGGAGTGAAAATATCAGAGTCGTTGATGCACTCTTCATGATTTCTTTAGAAATGAATGTGTTGTGTGAGCATGCGGCTATGGATTGACCTCTCCATTCTGATCAGCTGCAAACGTCGGGTATACCTGCATATAACAGTTAGCAATAAAACGCACAAAAGTGTCTTTGATCACTTTCGTTGAATTGAGGTACACGGCCCACGGTTCCCCGTTGATCAGTACAAGTACTGCCTGTGATCAGGTATAATTCCGAAGAATTTCCTTGACAGGGTTTCGCAGCTGCTCTAGCCGTTCTCAAACCGGAACGTCTCAAAGAAGACAACACGGAATGAGTGAACCAGTGAATTGAGATTCACTGATTGATGAAAATGATTTGAAAACAATCGTGTATTAAATATAAAGATTTTTGCAATACAACGAAGGTTTTATGGAAAATCAATTATCAATCATAAATATCCTTTTGATTTTGAAAACTTAATACACAGTCGACGTGCTAAAGAAAAGAATTTTTGAGCACACAGACTGGTTTTTCAAAGGAATCCGTCAATCCATTTTCCTGGACAAGGAACAATTCAATTTTGAATCGCTCCATTGATGAAGTACAGATGACACAACAAGTCTTGGCAATACCACAAGGATAATGCGTAGGACTCTCAAAATATATTCTCACATTCCACATTGTGTGAAACTGTGTGTCTTCAAGGATGATGTGTCCTACTGAGATTTATAGATGATCTCGTGGCTCTAGACTCAATAGTGCACATTTGGTTTCCTATATCGGAGACTAGGGAAAGGGTCTCCTTCTTCAATAGCAACAATCTCTAAGAGAAAGTCGATAGATTATGTGGGTTCCCCGTGAGAATGAAACAAGCCCTTTTAAGAGGAACTTGAGTAGCTTGGGAAGTTTAGTGCAGTGCGTCACTGGGTCCATGACGTCTTGTCTTCAATACCAGTGTTACCTTAGTAACCACCAGTAGCATATGTATTGAACCCGGTTTCTGCCCTAAGGTTGAATTATTGGAGGGCTATTTCTTTTCACCCTTTTCTCCTTTCATTTCTTTTTCATTCTTCAACCCCTTCAGTGCTTACCGAGACTTCATAACTAGAACCTTGTTGGGTTTATTCCAGTACTAGCTCTGTCTCAGTCCGCACTCTTCCCATATCTCACTTTTCTCCCTTTTTTTCATCATACCTAAGGACTTCTACACTATCTAGTGGATTGTCCCTGGGTAGATCCCTCTGGTTCTGGCGGATCATGGGAACTAATACCTAACCTTATCATCCTTATATCACCATACATAAAATAAATTTGGTCGGTCTATTTGGTATTGTTCATCTGCCATTGGAACCATTTGAAAATCAATCCAGATATTTGTGATATATTATCAAAGCATTTTGTACCTGAATTATTTTTGATAGTTTTAGAAAAAGAGCTCCCCCTCAACATGTGCATCATGTATTTGAAATCGTTTTGGCACACGGAGGCAAGAGGAAGGATTAACTTCTTTGATTACCATTTTCTAAAAGATATCAACATCACTTCCCTGATCAAATCAAGTAGATAAAGCATATTGGGGAATGATGAGGTTTTCATAAGTTTGCTCCCCCTCAATATGTGCCTCGAGGTTTTGAAAGAGTTTTGCACATATTAGAAGGAACCTGCACTTAGAGACAAATCAATCACGTTTCAATTCTTTGTGGTTTAAAAAAAGATGCCCCCCCTCAACATGTGCATGGAAAATTTGAAATCGTTTGGCACATGTGGGGAGGAAAGCTTGCTAAACACTTGTGAAACCATATATCGAATCATCAGTTTAAATCCAATTTAAATCACAAATTCTCCCCCGATCACAATTTTCAAATAATTTGAGATTTGTGATCTCTGTAGATTTAAATTGATTTTGAAAGCTTTTGAGGGGAGATGTGACTTGATTATGAGAAATATTTAACCGATAAGGATCAAGTTTGAGACTTTTAGACTCCAAAGATTAAACATGCTTGAGTATCTTTTGAAAACATAATTATAACAAAAGTCTTGTATCAAATGTATAAAATATTGTAAAACATTGTTCTTTTTTATTATTCAAGAGTAGACCTTTCTCGATTACGTGCCAATTGATTGAAAAATACTCTTTTTGATTGAAATCATTCTCCCCCTCAATCAATGACATATGTTGTTGATTGAAGGATAGAGATTTTGACAAATGAATAGCCCGGATGATTTTCAAAAGTAAAGTCCGAAGTATTTTCAAAGCAATTTTGTTTTCATTAGATGACAAATATTTTTCAGAAGAATCATTTGAAGGAAAAATATTTGAAAGGAAACATTTGTCCTTTTAACGACAAACATTTGTTTTTAGAATCAGAGCATGAGGTTTGAAGATTTAAGATAAAGCATGGCTCTGTTCTTTCTTTGAAAAACGGGTTACTGCCAGAAATGACAATAAACCATAGTTTTACTTTCTCCCAAAAATATTTTTTGATTTTTTGATTTTTTTTTAATATTCGAACAACATCTAAAGACCCGTGTTATTCTTTGAATGACAGCACAAAGACCGTAGATATTATCGAATCGAGAAAAATATGATAAAATGACAATATTTTTTGAAAATTTTCAAGATTTTCAAATTTTTATGGAATTTTGAAAGTTTCATATTTTTCTATTTGCTTTTTGTAGGTTTTGTAATTTTGTATTTTGCTTTTCGAATAAATATTTACAAGAGATGGATGAAGAAAGACCTTTACTCCTTGGCTTCCTCTTGAAGATGTTTGAGTTGTTTCCGGTTGTAGACTCTTTAGACCAAGACGTGGAAGGATAAACTCAAAACGTTCTCTAGGAAGAGCTTTGGTGAAGATGTCTGCTAATTGGTATTCAGTCCTCACAAAATAGAGTTCTACCACACCGTTCTCCACTTGTTCCCTGATAAAATGATGTCGAATGTCGATATGCTTTGCTCTTGAGTGTTGAACGTTGTTGCAGGAGAGAGCAATAGCACTTTTATTATCACAGTACAGAGGGATTTTGTTGAATTCAAAGCCATAGTCAGATAATTGGGATCTCATCCGTAGGATTTGAGCACAACAAGATGACATGGCTATGTATTCAGCCTCTGTAGAGGATATAGAAGTACTCATTTGTTTCTTTGACGACCAGCTTACAAGCTTATCACCCAAAAACTGAGCTCCTCCTGACGTGCTTCGACGAGTATCTTGACATCCTGCATGATCAGCATCTGCATAGGCTGTTAGTGACATACCGGTGTCCTTCGGGTACCAAATTCCCATATTGATGGTTCCTTGGAGATATCGAAAGACCCTTTTAACCGCTTCAAGGTGCTTTTTAGTAGGCTTAGCCTGATATCTAGCAGACATGCATACAGCGAACAAGATGTCTGGTCTACTGGCTGTGAGGTACATCAGGGATCCAATCATACTGCGATATTTCGTTTGATCTACCATGATCCCTGAGTGGTCCTCATCCAGCTTAGTACGTTCTATCATGGGGGTGTCAACAGGGTCACAAGAATCAAATCCAAATTTCTTTAAAATCTCATTTGCATATTTAGATTGATTTATAAAAATGCCTCCGGGACTTTGTGAAATTTGCAATCCCAAGAAAAATGACATTTTCCCATCATTGACATTTGAAATTTGGAACCCATTTCATTTGAAAAACGGTCACATTCATTGGGGTCAATCGAGGCAAAAGTAATATCATCAACATAGATTTGAACATGGATTAAATGTTTGCCTGACTTTCTGGTGAACAATGTCGGATCAATGGCTCCTTTGCTGAATCCAGTAGATAGAAGAAACTTTGATAGCGTATCATACCATGCTCTTGGAGCTTGCTTCAAGCCGTAAAGAGCCTTCTTCAAGCGATAGACATGAGTAGGATGCTCAGGATTCACAAAGCCTTCTGGTTGGCTGACGTATACAACTTCTTTAAGATCTCCGTTAAGAAAAGCCGTCTTCACATCCATCTGATAGACTACCATATTCTTACTTGTAGCATTAGCCAGGAAGATTCTGATTGCCTCGATGCGTGCAACTGGAGCAAATGATTCTTCAAAGTCAATACCCTCCTCTTGATGATATTCTTTTGCAACCAATCGAGCCTTGTTCTTTAAAACATCACCATGCTCATCAAGTTTTACTTTGAAGATCCACTTTAGGGCAATGATCATAGCATAGTCAGGAGCAGGTACTAATTCCCATACATCTAGTCGATCAAACTCATGAATTTCTTCTTGCATGGCATTGAACCAGCTGTCTTCATTCATAGCAGTTTTAACGTCTTTTGGTTCGATCTTAGAGAGTACAGAGTTGAAGAAGCACCATAAGACATCGGTTGCAAGTTGTCGACGAGTGGATACAGGACGAGAAGGGTTTCCAATGATGTTTTCCAATGGGTGATCATGTGTCCATTTTCTAAGGGGTTCATGTGGATGTTGTTGAGGAACAGAAGTTGCAGAGTCGATTTCTCCTGATGAAGATGGTTCAGATGATGATTCAGGAGCAAATATGTTTTCAAATGGTTCATCTTCTGGAGGAGCAAAAGGATTTTCATCATCTGTAACTGCAGCAACATTTCCATTGTGTACACTTGATGATTGAGGCATTGATGATGAGACCGAGTGATCAGCAGAAGGCGCTTCTTGACTTAGTGACATAAAAACTGAAGGGTTAACTTCATTGACAGGTATAGGAGCAACCTCTGTTGATGGATTTGACAGATCATTAGCAATTGGCTCATAGTGTTCATCAAACATTGGATCAAACAGTTTCTTCAATTCATCTTCTGAAGGGGGTACATATGGAGTTGCTGGTGAGGAGTTTGGTACAAGAGAAGAACTAATGGGACTATTTTAGAAATGCGGGTCCAGAACTGGATTGTCCAGGAGCCATTTAACCGATCAGCTCATCAAACATAACGTGAATTGTTTCCATGATATTTCGAGTTCTCTTGTTGTAGATTCGGTATCCTTTTCTATTTGGTGCATATCCTACAAATACTCCAATGTCTGCTTTAGCTTTCAATTTGCCTAAATCTTGACCCTCATTAGTTGGGTAACATAACGCACCAAACACACGAAGGTATAATAGATCAGGTTTTCGATTGTGGACAAGTTCATACGGAGTTTTTCCATGAGTTGTGTGAATTAGGGACCGATTTTGAGTGTAGCATGCAGTGGCAATGGCTTTAGCCCATAGAAATGTTGGAACCTTTGAGTAAATCAGCATTGTTCTAGCGGCTTCCACAAGAGTTCGATTTCGTCTTTCAACTACACCGTTATGTTGAGGAGTTCGTGGAACACTTCTTTGAGGACTGATTCCAATACTTTCATAAAATTCACTGAGTTCTCTATTAACAAACTCAGTTCCATTGTCAGTTTGGACGATTCTGACAGTCTTGTTAAGTTGAACCTGCAGCTGTTTAATAAGTTTAATGATGACATCTGGAGTTTCATCCTTTGTCCTCAAGAACTTAACCCAAGTGAATCGGGAGTAGTCATCAACCACAACTAACACATATTTCTTGCCATTAATAGTTTGCACTCTCACCGGTCCACATAAATCCATGTGAATGGTATGTAGAACTTCCATAACAGAATTTGTAGGTTTGGGTTTGTGGGCATATTTCTTGCTTTTTCCCAATTGGCATGCTGAACAAAGATGATCCTTTTCATACTTTAATCTGGGTAAGCCTCTTACAAGGTCCTTTCTGGAAAGATTGTTAATGGGGTCGAAGTTCAAGTGATTGAGACGACGATGCCATAACCATGACTTTGTTTTCGAAGCCTTTGACAACAAGCAGATTGGAGAAGACTTCATCATGTCTTCGATAGAGATGGTGTATAGATTTGAACCACGAGTTCCTCTTAACAATTCCACACCATCAAGTTCTCTAACGAAACAAGTATGTTTTCTAAAAGCCACTTCTAGATCGGAATCACAGAATTGACCAACAGAGAAAAAGTTATGACCAAGACCTTCAACATAATATACCCTGGAGATTACACTTTTACCAACAACATAGTCTCCATAACCCATAATTGCACCGAAATGATCATTCCCGAATCTAACAATCCTGATGAATTTACTCACGAAGTTCATGAGCCACGACCGGTCTCCAGTCATATGCTTGGAACAGCCTGAGTCCAGGTACCACAGAACAATTTGAACGATCTGCAGTTGAACACAGACAAGAATGGATAACTGGATAATTGGGATCCCTATGCAAGAATGGGTTCCATTTGGTTAGTAACAATGATTGGACCACCCACATCAGAAGTAGAAGCAATGGAATTATCATGGATAGATGCAATACTATTTTGCTCAATAGACCTATTCAAAGTATGTTCACTTCTTAAAGGAATAGTTCTACCGGTAGGCATCCATTTCATAATAGGCATCGACCTAGAAAATTTAGGGCACATCTCATTAAGACTAAATTTGCGACCAGTAGGAATCCACTGATAACCTACATTGCTAAATTTTCTTCCTGTGGGTTTCCAATGTTTTCTAACCTTCTTCCTCCATTGCTTTCTAACCTTCTTAACATGTTTGATTACATTAACGCTTTTAACAGGGTATTTAACAGAATTAATCAAATCATTCACGTCACATTCATGATTAGTAACAGAAACCAAGCAGTCATCATTACATGTTTTGCCAATAGTAGCAGAATTCGAATTAATTACAGTACGCTTATAGCTAATACTAGAATCAACACGATTCGTTTTATTCAACTCAAACTTAGTGTTCCTAGGGTGATCTTCTACTCTCTTCCAATGCACATTTTTAGCTTGCGAGGTCCTATCTTGCTTTGTATTGCCTGGAGGCTTTGACCCGCTTGCTTTTATGTCACTGATTACTCCTGTAGAGGGAATTATGGGAACATTAGTTGGTTGGGCTACTTTTTGCATTCCTGAACTAGACGTACAGGGATCTGAACTACTTGAGGACACTTTAGAGTTCACTTTCTTAATACTGGGCATTTAATGGGTTGCATACTTAGCACTAGGCATAGAACAAGGCATCACAACTTTACCTTTCTCACAAAAGGATTTAGGACACGTTGCTCTTAAACATTCCAATTGCTCTTGAGATAGTTTGGCCTGAATGCACGCGAACCTAATTTCTCTATCAAGTGGCTTATTTATGAAATCCTCTTCAACAATCTCTCGGAGACATTCTAGACTATCCTTAAGGTAAGCGAAATAGTCATGAAACGCAAGTTCATTATTTCTAAGATGAGGACGAATGTATTTGATAGTCACATTATATTTGCAGTGTGCAGATGACTTTGATGCAACATTCTCATTAAAGACAAGTGGCATTTTCCCTTTTACCCGACTCTTCAGATTCTCAATTTCCTTTTGTAAAGACGTTATTTTTTCGTTGTTCTTGTCACGAGTGACTTTCATTGAATCATATAACTCTTTAAAGTGTAGTTTAACTTTTTCATTTTCTTCTATAATACTCTCATTTTCCTTTTGTAAAACATTAACCAAGTTTTGAAGATGAAAACTCTGAGAACTCTGAGAATCTAAAGGAGGAGGCATTTGGTAGCCTGTCACATTATTCTTTTCACCCTTTAATTGTGAGATTTGGGTTCTCATTTTTTTGATCGTGTTACACTGAGCTCGAATCTATTCATCACGTTTGCTAATTTCAAAAACTGCATCAAATTCAGGAGCATCCAAGGATGTCTTGATATTTGAGGTTTTAACATTTTCTTTTCGATGTTGATATTTTAATTGCAAAGCAAGATGCTTAACTTCCAATTTAAAAAATTATTTCACCAGGTTATCATGATCATCCTGTTCAACTTTATCATGCAATTTAGAGTTGGTTTTCTCAAGCTCAATGACACGATCATGGGAGAATTTCAGAGCAACAGATAATTCATGAAATTGAGATGCATTAATTGAACAATTCGTGGCAGTGTAAAACACATCTTGAGTGATACATTCAGAAATCAGATTCTCATTTAAGGTATGCAAGTTCTTCCTCTCAATCTCATTATATTTTAATTCTCGCTCATAGTCATTGACCTCAACTATCATCGCATCAAATTCCTTTTCCATTTCTTTAATATCTGAATCCATCCCCTTTTTAAGACTCTCAAATTGACCTTTTAATTGTTTAAAGAAAGGCATGACCTCAGTTAAATAGCATTCTTTAGTTTGCTCAAAAACTCTCTCCCCTTCAGTTATCCCAGTAGGTGTGATCCTTTTCTTACATGTCTTCTCAAAATCAACAAATAATTGATAAATGACATACTGACTGATTAAGGTCTTGCTCTTAGTGGGAATAGATCTAGGAACTAAATGCATTGGTGTATTGGGGGGATATACAGTGGCTGGAAGCATTCTCCTACATGGGGGATTCTGTTCAACAAACTCATCAGCCTTTTTCATGTCCATATCCTTTTTCCAGAACACTTGTTCAGGGGTCAGCTGTGTTTGAGGTCTAAACTTGTTGAATGCAATCCAATTATTCTTAGCATAGTTGGGTGTTTTAAAACTGATTTTGTTTTCTATGCATGAGGGGCTCTTAAGTTTTTCATCCAATTTCTTCCTAGTAACCTCTTCTAACTGCTTATCTTCCTCAGTGCACTCAGCGCAACTAGGTTTCTGCCTAGGCTTAAGGATTTCATAGCCATCATAGATTACCTTCTGAGCTTCTCTTGCTTTCTTACCATACTCAGGGTTGGGTTACTTAATAATGGGAATACTATGCTTATCAGTTAAAACTCTATGCTTAGTGACCATGTGAGCAGTCTGAATGGTGTTCCCTTGTACGTACAACTTATTTTCAAGCTTGTTTTTCAAAGTTTTTAGATTAGAAAAGTCATTCAAAAGTTTTGATTCCTTAGCGTTAAATTCTTGTTTAAGCACTTTAACATTTTCTTGAAGCTCTTGCTTTTGCTTAACACTTTTAGAAAGCTTTTCTTGTAAGGAGTTTAACTCTTGTTTTAACACTTCTTCTCTAAAATTACTTTTTCTAATAATTGTACGCATTTGGTCATCCATTTCCTGCTCACATGTAGTTAACTCAAACTTAGCACATGGTTCATAAATAGCAACTTGTTCTTTATAGGCATTCAGTTCAGAGATAACAGAATCATCAGGGGCACATGCAGTGTATTCATCAAAAACATAGTCATCATTGACTGCGGAAGATGTATCACTTGGTATAATCTCACTTTTACTTTGTTTCAAATATTGATCATATGGGACAGTATTGCTATTACCCTCATTATCAATATCTGATTCATAAGTTTCAATAGATTGTACTTCATTATGCATCTTTTGCACATCAACTTCATCGTATAGTTTTAATACCTCTGAAATGATTGAGTCTTTGGATGGACCAGCTTGTTGTGGTGATGAGACTTTTGGAGAGACCATAGGTGAGATGCTAGCCATGAAGATTGTTTGAGCAGTAGGTTCATCATCGACATCAGAGTCAAATGCATCACAGTCAGCTACTTGAAAGGCATTTTGATGATTGTGACCTATTTCCTGAATTGGCTGTTCATCAACATCAGCATCATAGGTTTTGGCATTTCCCTCAGCAAGAAACAGCAACTCCTCTTCATCCAAAGATGCTCCATTGTCCTGAGCTTGCACAAGTAACATCTTGTCTCTGAAGTATTCTGCATTCTGTGGACGTTTTGGAGATGTTCAGTTCCTCGCAATATGTCCCTCACCACCACAGTTGTAGCATTTAATTGGCTTTGCTTGCCCTTGATTTGCATTCCTTCCACGATTCTGATTTGCCGCATACCCTCCACCAACTCCACCTCTTCCCTGTTCATACTGTCTGACTTGAACTGGTTGCACCATAACCTTCCCATCTCTGACAGTAGCTTGATTGTGTGGATTGGATGCTGCTCTGAGGTTATTGTTGGTGTGTGGGAGGGAATTCATATTTTGACTAACCATGAGAGACAGTTGATTGATGAAGTTTTCCATGAGTGAGTTTGAGTCTGGAGGCTTATATGTTGGATCAGGAATGAGCTTGTAATTACCATTACCCGTGGGTATGACTTGAGAAGCTTTAGTGGTAATTCCAACATTGGTGTAAATGGGTGTTGAGTCATTTGACGAACTAGTTTCTCCCTGCTTAGATTTGAACTGTTCAAGAATCCTTCGTTCAAACATAGCATGTCTCTCATTCTGAAGAAGGAAGGCATACCGTTGCTCATAGTTGGTGTTTTTCAATCCTTTGGTTAGCTTCACAGAGGTGACGAATTTGTGCCATTCGGGATTCATGTTGTTCACAAACTTTGAGTTCAGCTGAATATTTGGCATTGTCATTTTGATATTCCTCATATCATTCATAAGCTTGTGGAATCTCACGTAGTATTCATTGACACTTTCTTCTGGTTTCATCTTAAAGTGCTCAAATTCATCATACAGTTGTGATTCTCTGTCTTCCTTAGTTAATTCAGAACCCGAGAGAAGCATCTTGACATTATCTGTTGAAAACTCTCAGACCTTGACAGATCTTTAGCACTCGTGGATCGTTAGTGTTGCCTATGTAATCATAAGCAAACTAATAGACAGTCTCTAACACTCGTATTCTATAGCGGAAAGTAAATACAAGTTGTTATAACTAAGAACACTTAGATCCTCTATGGATCTTTTTATTCACTGAAACTCTATGTTTCAGATGAGTTCTATATTACAAACTATTGGGTTCCTTTTATAAACAAGGAACCCTAATCTCTTACTACTCAATCGACTAAACATGCTTGCATGCATTTAATGACTAATACACTAAATTATATTGAGCAGTACAATAAAACCCATGCTAACCTTGGGCCGTTCAAAGATAGTAATGAGTTAGCATTTAATTCAACAAGCGCATGCTGATCCTTGTCAGCTTTCACCCTTCAGCAGTAACACGGCAACGCTTGTACTCTTCAGTAGAATCACTTCTTCAGCAGATTCTGCTTCTACTTCAGTAGAAACCTTCGGCATTAATGATAGCAGAAATCCTACTTCACATAATTCCCAACAATCCTCCCCTAAACTGGAATTTGACTTGGTTAAGTTCCAGTTTCCTGACCTTGAAAGATCTTTTGATACTTCAGTACAAGAGGATTGTTTTCACACATCATTAGCAAAGAACCAATAATAATCTCATCTCTATGATGATCAAACTTTGAAACTCCAGGTCTTTGCAGCAACAAATGACATAATGTACATCAATACTTATCAGTTGCAAACTATTCTCATCACATCCAGGGGTGTTATCTCCTGAGAGAGGTGAATCATTGAAAATAATGGATTTGATGTCTCTTTACCAATAGCCATTTCTACTGGAGTAGCCAAATGTTTAAGTTCGAAAACTATGGTACACTGATAACCAGCAAATCAGCAACTATATAAACGGAGTTGACTTGTCTTTACCTGTAGCCGTTTGCTCAGGACTAGTCAATTCTTAGAATTGGTGAATTGATAACCAAATATGGGGATAGTTGCCTTTACCACAATCCATATACTTGTGGGCTAGCCAATTCTTGGATTCCAACAAGGAATAGACCATGGTGAATTGATGACCATACAACTCTCAGCAATTAAGCATGGGTGGTTGCAGACCCTATGATTTTGAGCAAATCATTACAGCTATCAACAGATTTGACATGTCTTTACCAAAGCTGTACCCTTTGGACTAGCCAACTCTTTGATATACACAAGGTATATTTGGTGAGTTAAAAACCATCAAAAAGGCAACAAACCTGCAACAGAAAGTTAGTTTTTTTTTTTTTTTTAACTAAGAACACAAACAAACAAGACAAGAAATACAAAACTAACCAATAACAAAGAAACCCTTTGAGGCATATGCCTCCCCTGAGGCCTATGCCTCCCCTTAAACTTTGCAGTTAAGGGTTAAGCATCCCAATATTGACCACAAGGTGTTGAAACCTTGGTCCATCAAAAGCTTTAGTTAACAGATCAGCCACATTATCATCTGTATGAATTTTAGCCACATTTATCAAATATTTTTCATATGCATCTCTTATAAAGTGGTGTCTGATTATCAATAAAAAGAGTTGTATTCATGAAGTTATACCCATAGTCCAGCAATTGGTTTTGAATCCAGAGCACCTGTCCACAGCAGTTTGCAGCAACAACATACTCTGCTTCAGTAGTTGAGGTAGCCACAATTGTTTGTTTCTTGCACTGCCAAGAAATCAATCTTTTTACAAGGAATTGACAGCCTCCAGTTGTGGATCTCCTATCCAGATTTGCACCAGCATAATCACTGTCACTATATGCTTCCAACTTAAAAGGAGACTCTTTTGGGTACCAAAGGCCTAAATGAGGTTGGCCTTTGAGGTACTTAAAGATCTTCTTGACTGCATTGAGATGGGAAGTAAGTGGAGTGACTTGATGTCGAGAGCACACACTTACAGCAAAGGTAATATCAGGCCTTGAAGCTGTTAGATACATTAATGAACCAATCATAGATCTGTATAAATGAACATTCACAGGAAGATCTGGATCATTGTTGGCTTTTGTTTTTGGAGCCTCATAAGGTGTTGTGGCAGTCCTGACACCTTCCATGCCGAATTTCTTCAACATGTCCCTCACATATTTATCCTAACTGATAAATATCCCATCCTGTTTCTGCTGAACTTGGAGACCCAAAAAGAAAGTAAGCTCTCCCATAGCACTCATCTGAAATTCTCCCTTCATTAGATCCTCGAATTCCCTACACCAAGCTTCTTTAGTGGATCCGAAAATAATGTCATCCACATACACTTGCACAAGTATGATGTCTGTCGAGTTCTTCTTCAGAAAAAGAGTCTTATCAATGGCACCTCTTCTGTAGCCATGCTTCAGCAGAAATGATGAAAGCCTAGCATACCAGGCCCTTGGTGCCTGATGAAGTCCATAGAGAGCTTTAACGACTTTGTAAACATGATTAGGATGATCTGGGTCTTCAAATCCTTTTGATTGTGTGACATAAACTTCCTCTTCAATCTCACCATACAGAAAAGCACCTTTAACATCCATCTGATACAGCATGAAGCCCATGTAGGATGCATAGGCCAAGAAAATTTGAATGGCCTCTACTCTAGCAACAGGTGCAAACACTTCATCATAGTCAATCCTTTCCTCTTGCCTGTAACCTTGAGCTACTAATCTTGCTTTGTTCTTAATCACCACACCCCGTGCATCTCTTTTGTTCTTCAGAATCCATTTAGTTCCAATAGCATATTTCCCATCTGGTAAAGGCACCAATATCCAAACTTGTTGGTTTTGGAACTGTTGCATTTCATCTTGCATTGCTTCAATCCAACTTGAGTCTTCAAGAGCTTGAGAGACACTGGTTGGTTCTACTTGTGAAAGAAAACACGCAAACAGACAATGCTTGAAGTCTGTGTGATTGTCTCTTTGCTGATTAGAGACATAAGAGAGAAAAGCAACCTGTCCAAATTTAGGACTAGAGATAGCCCTTCGAGTTCTAACAGGAGCTAGAATGTCACCAATAATATTGGATTGAGGGTGACTGATGTTGATTCTTTTAGTAGCAGTGGGGTTGACATCAATGGTGGGTTCAAGATTAGACACAGTAGGTACAAAAGTTGTGTCATAGGAAGGTGAGGTGAAAATTCCAGATTTGGGTTGATGATTTCCAAGATCTGAAGGACTTGGAAAGCGAGTATACGGGTCACCAAAGTCTGTGGACACTCTAGTAGGAATAGGAGTAGTAACAGACGAGCTTTCAGCAGATTTGATGACAATGGGAGAGACTGCATCAGTGTCAGCAGAAACATGGTTTCCACTGACAGCCTCATTTGCAAGCTCCCCATCCATCTTCTCAGCTTCAAGCTTAGCTGCAAACTCTTGATTCTGAAGCCTAGCAAGGTCCTCAGCATAGTGTGATTCATCTTCACTCTCAGCTGGGGTATCTCTTGGAGAGTTACCTGCAACATTGTTAGGGGAGAAAGAAGGCACAAGAATGGGTTGTTCATCATCTTCAAATTCACTTCCAGAGTCAGCATCCAAGGTACCTGCATTGTTAGTGGGAGTTTCTTGAGAGCCTGCACTTTGGTTAGCCATATGTCTAGTATAACCCAGATAGTCAGTTAGGTAGTCAAGATCAAAAGACCACACATGACCCTGTCCTTGAACATTGGGCTTATCTTCTAGGTATCTGAGGTTCAAAGTCTCCTCTATCTTCTTGGCAGATAAGTTGTACACTCTGTAAGCCTTGCTATTAGCCAAATAACCCACAATATAACCATCATCAGCCTTTTCATCAAACTTCCCCAAAGGATCACTGGTTTTCAGAATGGTCACTTGACAACCAAAAGGTTTGAGGTAGTGAATGACTTGAACCTTCCCAAAGAGAAGTTCATATGGTGTTTTGAGGTGAGGTCTAGTTATGGAGACTCTGTTAAGCACATAGCAAGCTGTGCCAACAGCTTCAGTCCAGAACATAGTGGGCAATTTAGAGTCTGCAAGCATTGATCTCGCAGCCTTTATCAAGGTCCTATTCTTTCTTTCAGCTACCCCATTTTGTTGCGGGGTTCTTAGATTGCTATAGTCCGTCATTATCCCTTTAGACCTACAGAGTTCTATAATAATGGCATTCTTGAACTCTGTCCCATTATCACACCTAATTCCCTTAACCTTCTTGTTCAACTGATTTTCAACGAGGGTGATGAAGTCTTTCAGCACTGGAGTTGTTTCATCTTTAGTCCTTAGAAAGAACACCCAGCAAAATCTGCTATATCCATCAGTAATGACCAAACAATAGAACTTGTGATCAATGCTTCTGACTTGAGTTAGACCAAATAGATCCATATGTAACAGCTGAAGAGGCTCCGAGATGATGCTCACTGCAGTGACAGCTTTGTAGGATGCTCTGTGTTGCTTCCCTTTGTTGCATGCAACACAATTATGATCATTGGAGAACACTTTGGTGGGAAGACCTTCGACAAGTCCCCTTTTGGAGAGAGCGTTTATTTTTTTGAAATTCACATGAGCCATTCTCCTATGCCATTTGTTAGACTCATCCAATGATGCTTTAGCCAGCAAACAAGTGAGGTCACCTTCAGGGTGAACTTCATTGAGGTTGAATTGAGGTATCTTCAGCAGAATTGAGGTATCTTCTGGAAGCTTGAACTATTTAGAAAGCACAAGACATTCATTTTCAGAGAAGAGTACCTTGTTCTTGGTGTCACAAATTTGTGAGACTGAGAACAAGTTGAAGTTCTGAAGCTCCCTAACATATTACACATTCTCAAAGTTCAGTAGAGGTGTCTTGATGGTGCCTTTCCCAGTAATTCTACCATCACTTCCACCAAAGGTCACATTCCCTCCTTCTTCAATAGGAACAAAATTGTGCATCATATCTCTATTACCAGACATACTTCTTGAACAGCCACTATCAACAATACCAATATCTTTATGCTTAAGGGGATGATCCTATAAAAACAATCATATTTACAAAAGAATGTTAGTATACCGAGGAGGCTCAAGTCATTGCTGACTTGAACCTGCCTTGTGGATCATTAGATTTAGGTTTAGCAAAAGAGTAAGATCCACCATTGTTCTTGGGTTTCCATTGATATTTAGGTCTTTTATTATTCCAAGAACAACCTGCTGAGGACTTGACAGCAGTGCCCCAACATCTTTTCCCATTTTTCATAGAGTCAACATATGCAGGCCAATAACCATGTTTAAAATATGGGCTAATAGCTTGTGGGACATAAGGTGGAATATTGTTAACATTGGTCCACACTGGTCTTGGTTTCTGCTGATTAGCACAAAAACCCAATCTTTGCTCATAAAAATCACAATCCTTAATAAGATGAAATTTACTTCCGCAAACAAAACAAGTCTTCCTTTTGGAAGATGTATTCAACAAAGAAGATGTTCTATTACAAGTAGAAGTACTTAAACCAGAAATATTAAAGGAATTGTTTTTAACAGACATATTATTCAAAGATTTAAAAGACAAGTCTTCAGGGGAAACAGGCTTGGAGGTGGATTCCTCAGCAGCTATCCTAGAAGGCTTGTATACAGACTTGGGTGCAAGCTTGGGTGTAGACTCGGGTGTAGGCTCAGGTGAGGGCTTGGGAAGGTCTGACTTATCACTTGGATCATAGCTGGAAGTAGACCCTTGATCTGATGAATTGTCACTGTCAGAGAAAGAGACAAAGTCATAAGATGAAGCATCGTTGTCTGGCAAGTCTTTTGACTTTTTTCCATACAGATGATGTGATCCATCAAAGTCAACATTAATAGACAGGTCAGTGGGCATGAATTCACCTCTAATAGGTCCAGGGACAGCATGTAAATCACCTTCCTTTCTAAAGTGTTCTAATCCTGCAGGTGTAGATTTACGCCCATCTTGCCTAGCTTCCAATCCTACATACTTTTGAAAACCTAAACCTATTCCGGAGTTTACTGACTGACTACTATAAAGTGCTCTAGCTAGATTGTCACATGATATTAACCATTGTTTATGTCTAGCTATTTCCTCAGCAAGTTTCTCTTTAAACTCTAGATTTTCAGCAATAGTATCAGCTTTTTCTTTTTCAGTGCGTTTAAAGTTAATATTAGCAATATCTAGATCAAATTGAAGCACCTTAATCTTTTCTTCATAAGCTATATGATTCTTTTGAAACCAAACCTTTTGTCTTTCTAATGTTTTTAACGAAAGTTTATAAGCTTCATTATCAACATAGCATTCATTGTATCTAGGTTTCATAGTATCATAAGCTTCTTTCAGTTCATTGTATCTTTCACTACAACCAAATATACAGTTGTGTAACTGAGAAAGTCCCATGAAGGCAAACTGATCATGCCTATCTTCTGAAGTGCACCTTGCCAGCAAACCAAGCTTCTCTATATCAGCAGCTTCCTCAGTCACATGTTCATGAGCAGCCCAGTTGACCTGTTCATCCATGGTGACTAGAGCTGCTGAAGTGCTAGCTCCTTTTTGATTCTGCTGATATGAGTGGTAGTTAGCTCCCTCTCCACTCTTCCTGTCTTTGCACTCCCTTGAGAAATGACCCATCTGGTGACAAGAGAAACACTTGACCTTTCTCCTGTCAAATCGAGCTGGATCCTTTCCCTTGAACACAAACTTCCTTCCAGCCTTCTCTTCAAACCTCTTGATATCCACTGAAAGCATGGCCACCTGCCATTTCAGCTTCATCTCCTCCATCTCAAGTGGGTCCACTTGGTCAAAATCTTCATATACTAGATGCTGCTGAGTATCATAATCAGCTACAAATGAGTGAAGAACATCCTCCAAAATACTGCCAGCATTGGCTTGAGGATGTGATGGAGAGGGACGATAAGATGATGATGGCAAATAAGATGGACTTGAAGCATGCATCATCATATTTGAGTGGGATGTCCCAACAAAGGCTGAATGACCAGAAGAGGATGCACGGTAGGGAGATCTGACATCAGGTTCAAGAGATCTGAGTTTATTGTATTGCTCATCAAAAGTGAGCATGTCCATCCCACCTTTAGCTTTAAGGGCTATACTCACATGTAACCATGATGGAGGCAAAGATCGAAGGAACTTTGAGTTGCAATCATCATTGTCAGGCTTTGCATTCAGCTGGTTGAGCTGACTCAGAATCTTGTGAAACCTGTCGTATCCCTTGTGGATACATTCTTCTTCAGAGATATTGAACTCTTGGAAGTGTTGTCTCAGCATGGACTTCCTCATTCTCCTGGACTCTTCATTCCCACCAAACCTTGCTTTCAGAGCCATCCAGATGTCCTTTGCATCAGCCATGTGGTGAAAATCACCCAAGTGATCTTCAGGAATAGATTGAAGAAGGATGGTTCTTACTTTGTGCTCTCTTTGTACTGCAAGAATATCTTCAGCAGTTTTGGGAGGAGCAATGGTAAACTTACCATCAAGATCTGGGATGGTCTTCTTTAGACTGTTGCCATTCTTCACAATCTCCCACAGATTCCAATCAATATTGGAGATCCAGTTCTGCATCTTCATGGTCCATAGATCATACTCTTCTTTCTTTAGGTAAGGAAACTTACCATTACTGTTTGAGAGACTCAGTTGCTGCATAGAGGTAGTGGTTTTGATGTTGTTGTTGGTGGTGACTTCTGATTCATCATCAGTTCCAGGCATGGTGAATATGTTTTTGGTTGTATGGGGGTGAGGTAAATAAGGTTCTCAGTATCGTAGAGACTCTCCCGAGGCTCTGATACCACTTGTTGAAAACTCTCAGACCTTGACAGATCTTTAGCACTCGTGGATCGTTAGTGTTGCCTATGTAATCATAAGCAAACTAATAGACAGTCTCTAACACTCGTATTCTATAGCGGAAAGTAAATACAAGTTGTTATAACTAAGAACACTTAGATCCTCTATGGATCTTTTTATTCACTGAAACTCTATGTTTCAGATGAGTTCTATATTACAAACTATTGGGTTCCTTTTATAAACAAGGAACCCTAATCTCTTACTACTCAATCGACTAAACATGCTTGCATGCATTTAATGACTAATACACTAAATTATATTGAGCAGTACAATAAAACCCATGCTAACCTTGGGCCGTTCAAAGATAATAATGAGTTAGCCTTTAATTCAACAAGCGCATGCTGATCCTTGTCAGCTTTCACCCTTCAGCAGTAACACGGCAACACTTGTACTCTTCAGTAGAATCACTTCTTCAGCAGATTCTGCTTCTACTTCAGCAGAAACCTTCGGCAGTAATGACAGCAGAAATCCTACTTCACATAATTCCCAACATTATCCCAAACAACCTTGGCTTCAGTGTTGTGATTGATAAGCTTGTTGATATCTTTTGGAAGACCTTGAAGTATAATGTTTGAAGCCCTGATATCAGCATCGAATCTCTTTTTCTCCTTATCACTGAGCTCATCATACGTCTTTGGTCTGTCCAATCCAAAGATCATTGTTCCATCTGCAGCGGTATCAATTATGTCTCTTGTAGTCTCAATCTGATAAGGTCCTTCATCAATTGACTTGAGAATGTTGACTCCATTTTCCTTTCCTATGCAATACAACCTAATTCGTTGAGCCCATGATTCATAGTCAGTTCTGTCAAGCATGGCTGGACGAGTGTCTGAACCAGCTGCTTGAACGTCCTCAGCTACAGTAGAGATGATTGTAGGCACGTTGGTAGACATGTTTACAGATTTCACGGGATTTTATAACTCTATGATTAAACCGGGAAATATATTCTTTCACGGGATTTTACTAAATCAAGAGAAAACCGTATTAGAGACAAATATTAACCAAGTCGCTACAACCCTTGAACCAAGTCGGTAAGCACCAAGTCGCTAAGTACCAAGTCGCTAGGTGGCAACTCTCTAAACCTCAAGTCGTTGTGAATCAAGTCGCTAAGCACAAGTCGCTAAGACCCAAGTCGCTGAACACAAGTCGCTAAAGTACCAAATCGCTAAGCAGACAAGTCGCTAAAGAGCAACTCGCTAAGTATCCAAGTCGCTAAGAGTCAACTCGCTAAGAACAATAAGGACAAGTCGCTAGAAACAATAGAGAGAAGTCGCTAACCCAACCAAGTCGCTAGCCGAAGTGGAACCTCCACTAACTTGTACTGTTTGTCGGCTTGTCTCAATAGACAAGTCGCTAAGATCAAGTCGCTACGACTTAAACTACAACTCGCTGGAAATTACTAAACCAAGTCGTTACGAAGAAAAACACTCCGAGACACAAGTCGCTAAGTTGAAAAACTTCAAAACCACACTTTTCAATCCAAAACAAGCTCAACCACAGTGATTCAAGCTTTCCAAATCAAAACCCAAGCATTTACAATGATTCTAAACACAAAAGTACACTCAAAATTCAAACTTTAACACAAGAAATGATCCAAATGATGCAAAAACCACTAAACTTTTTCAAACCCAAAAACAATATATAACCACTAGAAATCCAAGGATATGTAGGAGAGATGATCAAACCATGGCTCTTGATACCAATTGTTACACATTGGATTTCATAAACACATCAAACAATAATCACACATTAGAGAGAGAAAGAGTTAGAGGTTTGGGAACTTAGTGAGAGAAAGTGAAAATCTAATTATGAGCTCCAACTCTCTACCTTGGGAGGTAGAGAGTATTTATAGTCTTACATAAAACGACACCAAAGGGTTGTGGATCAGGTATACAGTGGGTAAAGACCCGTCCGTCCTCCACGGTGCTACTTAACTAAATACTACTTAACTTATAATAATTACGACTACGAGCTTTCTAACGATTACATATACTTGAGGTGACCGACACTTTAATAACTGGATTTACTAAATCCTAACAATTTGCCTTCAAGAGACCTAAAAAGTGAAAAGGAACGATATTAAGTAATAACGGATACAAAAGTGATCAAATAAGGGCTTAAATGACCCCTCAAAAAGGTACATTTTAAAACCTTATCAAATATCCCTACACTTGGTATTTGCTTGTCCTCAAGCAAATGTGCATTTAGCCAATTAATTTATAAGTTAGTAGTCATGAAGCATTAGTTTAGAATGATTCACAACACATATAAGCCCCGCAAAAGTCATAACAAGCACGGAAATTACATACTAGCATCTCACATGGGGTGTTTGGATACTCACATCTCTCGGGTGTATATGAAGTATAACAAGTTGGAAATGGAAGATAAACACTCATTAACCGGTCCTAGTACATAGATTACCATATGCTTGAGACTAGATCAAACCTCCATCACTTTGGCGTAAGCACCTAGGAAAGACTATCCAAGAGGTCTTTTAAAGGGTTGTAACGTTAGGCTTACGGTAGGGAAACAAAGGGTTTGGTGGGATAGGCGATTTAGTGGTGGCAAATCAAAAATCTTTATGTTACAAGCATGCGAAGAATGGCCTTGCTAAGCCAAGACTCGACACTCTAAACTCTAGATAACTGAAATAAACAAACATAAATTTAAAGATAGATGTAGCATGGTAGCCCGTATTTTTTTTTCAACACTCTATTTTTTTCTTTTTCTCTTTTTTTCTCTTTTTTTCGTTTTTTTTTGTTTTTTTTTTCATACACTTTACTCTACCATCCTCTACGATAACATCAAAATGATAGTGATTTATAGGCACATCCCTACACTTGAGTTTTTATTACTCTAACACTAATTTGACCCGAATTGAAAAGATCAAAACACTTGGAGTACATTATTACGTAAATAAAGGGAATTTGAATTTAACGTTCCCTTCCCGTCATTTCATAAAATTTAACTTTTCCCATGAGTCTCAATCGTCTCAAAACTGTGTACAAAGGATATGGCTCGACTTAGCAACTTATGCAAGCAACAAGATAATTGAACTAAGGGTTTAGTGAGATAACAATAATGCACTAAAAGTGAGTGCATACAAGGTAGGCTAAGGCGATTTGGGTGTACATTTGTGGGTGGATTGTAAACAATGCTCTTCATTGATATTCTGGAAAACCGAAACATCACGAGAACCGCGAAAAGGATAGGCTCTGAGCGGTTAACTAGGGGTATCGTGTACTAAAGATGAGTACAACACAAAGGTGTGGGGGAATTACTCAAGCAATGTGGAAGAAGTAACTATATTACAGGTATCAAAAAAGGGTTATCCTAATGCCTTTTATCATTTAGTTATTCCTAACTACACAAGTGTAGTCTTACTAGCGATCTCGGGATGCATTACAAAACAAGTTCTAGAATCTATTATACTACCGGTTCACACTCTAAGCATTAAAGATGAATGCTTTAATTCCTACAAATCTTAGGGCAATCCTCACATTTTGGGTGGAATTTAAGTGGTAAAGGGTTTTTGTGCTAGTCATATAATTTCCTATCAATGAGACGTTTTATTAAGACTAATGGCCCACTCCTACATATCATGAAAAATTTTAAATTTGGTGCCAAAATTACCCTAACCGATATTTCTCATGGTTTATTACACAAATGAAATTGGATAAGGAAAATAGTCAAAGATAAGCATAGTTTCAAAGTTCCCGTTTTATTTTCCCTCCCTACACTTAAACTGAACATGGTCCCCAATGTTCCCCGAAAGTATCAAAGTTATGATAATGCAAGGTAATTAAGAACGAAAGAAACTAATACTCCCCTGATTAGCTCGGTAGGATCTGTGTGAAGTAGTGGTTAAATTCTTCTCCAAGAAGAATGTATGCGTGAAAAGCTCCTTCCAATCTTTTGTATTTTCTTTAAATAAAACCTGCACACTTTAAGAAAATAGACAACCCAAAGCATCAAACCGAACAAATAAAAATCACAACAAGATGTAATTCCAGACTTAAATAAGATATAATGCTTGTGGAATGGATGTTTGCAGATTTTCTGAAAAATTAAGACCTGGAAAATTCCAAAAATTTATAAGTAGCACAGAAAACGAGAGAAAGTAAGATAAGTTGTTTCTGCTCCTCCTGACGCCGTCAGGTTGGGATCCTGACGCCATCAGGTTATCATGACAGAAACTGGCCTGCGATTTTCTGGAAAAATTCTGAAAAATTTATATCTTTAGAATCTGGAAAAATTCATGCAAAACATCCATTATGACTCGATACAAGCATTTGACTCACACATATATATCTTTTCAATAGTCGTAATTCTCATGTTCACGTTCTTTTAAAAACGTGTGTAATCTTCCCTACACTTATCCCTTTTGTAAAATACCTTTATATGTAATTAAGACGAGGTTAAAGACAAAATAAAGCATTTTCACAAATTCAAACATGAGAACATACAATAATGAAAAGATATATGACACACAAATAAAAAATGAAAAACAAATACACATGGGTTGCCTTCCAAGAAGCGCTTGTTTTTGTTCGAGTCACGAGCTTGACTCTACCCTCTTCTACACTTAAGCTTAAGTGCTGGTGAAAGTAGCGATACACACCCTTAGGGTGGAAATTTTCTACCTGAGGAGAGGGTGATGGGTGATTTATATGCTCAAAAGAGTGTGCTCCATTCATTATAACCTTACCTAATTCTATTGGTGTAGCGGGTGAATCAAATCTCTCTCCTAAAAATGGATCATCTTCTATCAACTTCAAAAGATTCTTAGTTAAGGATCCATCTTGACCTAATAAACCCGGTTTAAACCCATAATGTTTCTTGTTATCAACCATGAATGGGTTATATAAGTGTGTAAGGTCATGGGTTACTCCTATATTAGCTTCCACTCTACATGGCCTAGAGTCTACCACCTTTATCAAGAAACTACCCGGATTATTTATTTTGATTGGTGGATTGGGGCCTAATTCAATTCCAAGATTCACATCTAAAGACGGAAAATTGGGTAAGGTTTTTGGTTGAGGCTTCGGTTCATCAAAATTAGGAACTTCCCTAGGACTAAGAGAGAGGTCATGACAACAAGCATCTAAACCTACATTATCTAGTGGTGTTTGGTCCAAAGGTTCTTTATCAATCGAGGTTCCTATAGTCTCTTCTACTTCTTCCGGGTAAGTTATAGGCGATGTGTGTTCCTCAAGTGATGGTAGGGCTTGTGGGCTTGGATTTTCCACCTCATTCTTCATTATATCTAGATCTCCTAAAAGTTCATCATGTGTTTTAGTATGATCTAACCCAAATACACTCCTAAGTATCTCAAATCCTTTTTTAGCCATTTCAAATTCTTGGTTTGATTCATAAGAATCATTCTCAAAAATTGGATCACTATGTTCTATTTGCCTAAAGGATTCCTCACGCATGTCATATGTTTTGGTGAAATCTATCCCACGCATGCAACTAGGCAGTTCAACTATAACCATCTCACAATCTTGTTCGGGTTTAGGTTCCATGTTCTTAAAAACTAGGTCTTTTTTATCATGATGCCTAAGGTTGGATAAATCCTCCTTATCCATTTCCTCAAGTTGTGACAGCTGATGGTTTATGCTTAGGAGGCTTTTCTCAAAAATTTTCCAGAGGGTCTCACTAAAAGGAGTTGATTCTAACAATGATCGTTGAGCATAAAATTTATCAAATCCATCCAACCTAACACCCGTCTCCTTTTGGATATCTCTAAGATCACTCACAAATTCATTAGAATAATAAAAAGCAATCCAATCTGCGAAATTCAATTGTTCCTCATTTGTTAATGATTCAAATGCAACTTCACTTGCCATAGCGACAAATGAAAAGGGTTTTACGAACATAAACACAAAGAAGGGGGATATACTACAAGGAAGCTAAAAATGAGAAAAACGCTTACTTGATAGGAATCAAGTAAGGAAACCTAAACGAGGTGAAAATCTAACTAGCTATTCTATTCCCCGGTAGCGGCGCCAAAAACTTGATACGCTTACACAGCGCGTTCGGGGTCAAAGGAACTTCCTTTTCGTCGAGCAAGCTTTTCAACACCCTAGGCAGTGAACCTAATCATTGTAGTGTAGTATTAGGGTAAGCCACGGGAATTGATATCGTTCTCTAGGGGAATAGGAATGCTAGTGAGAAGTTACTACGCTAAGGTTGGGGTTGAGGAAGATTATTTTTTATCTTTTTATGTTTTTTAGGAAATAGAAAGGTACGATCTCGGGGTTTGAATTTGGGGGTTGGTATTTCTACCGATTACTTCTACTATCTAATTATCTAATTAACTAAGGTGAGGGTAGTCTATGTTTATTGTTGTGTGCTCGTATGATGATTAAAAATGTATTTGCTTAGGCTTTATTACTCCCTAGTTATCTCCAATTGATGGTTGAATTGTCACGTCCTTATTCTTAATCGCATTGTATCTCTAAGGTCGTAGGGTATGCGTTCATCCCTAACTCTTTGAAGCTACCAAAGGTTAATGACTACAAAATCTCTAGGATTTATAAACTTTAACTCTAAGGTATTCTTTGGATGTATAGCCTACAATTACTCTAGGTGATTATAAACTAAGGTTCAACAAAGATTAATCAAGCATTAACAACACAACAAATGACCTATCGAAATACTAGGTCAATCACAATTAAGATAAGAGACAACCAATCAATATTCAATAACTAAGTTTCATATTACCTAAGCAAACACACAAGTAAATTAGCCGGACATGGGGAACATGCAAGCATACACACAATCAATTGAAGACATAATTAAATTAATGAAGTAAAACACTTATCTTTATGTAAGATAGGGTATGGAACCCTAAAATACTGTACAAGACAGCCTTGGTTTGGTTTAGGTTTTTGCTCCACAAAACTACACACTGAAAACTAAAAAATTCCGTTTCTATATATAAGGTTACAACTGCGACGGCGTCACCCTTTAGTTTGTGACGTCGTCGGGTCGCCGTCATTAGGGTTTCGTCTTGGCCACGTTAGCATTACGACGGCATCACCTTATGCCTGTGACGCCATCTCCTTCAGTCTCTGACGTCGTCTGGATCAAATCTAGGCCGTTTGAGCTGCGACGCCTACTCTTTTAACACCTGATGCCGTCACTTAAAAATAAGCAATTTGGCTACTGACTCGTCACAAAATCTGTTCCGACGGCGTCACAAGTATAACCTGACGCCATCCCCTTTCAATTCTGTAACATATTGCATTTCACAAACACATCAAACCATGATTAATGGGGCGTAAACTTTAAGGGTTTTAGAGAGAGAAAGTTTAGAGGTTTAGGGAACTTAGTGAGAGAAAGTAAAATCTTATTATGAGCTCTAACCCTCTACCTTGGGAGGTAGAGGGTATTTATAGTACCTTACATAAAACGCCACCTACGGGCTGTGGATCAGGCATACAGTGGGTAAAGACCCGTCCGTCCTCCACGGTGTTACTTAACTAAATACTAACTACCATTAAATAACTACGACTACGAGCTTTCTAACGATTACATATACTTGAGGTGACCGACACTTCAACAACTGGATTTTCTAAATCCTAACAATCTCCCTCTAAGGGAGGTCACCTCAAATTACATTGAATACAAACAGATATTACATTAAGATTGTTCTTGGATTCTTGTTAATGTTCTTTGCTCTGAAGCCCATAGTCTTTGATTCTTCATGTTTTGCATGTTTGATTAATCCAAGTGGAGGTCTTTAACTGATCTATGTGATAATGAGTTTTGAGCCAACTTTGAGATCATCAGCTACTATAAATCTCTGACTCTTCCTTTGTAGTGTTGACATTATATGATGTTGTGACATTGGACCGACATGCTCATATTCTGGATCATGATTTCTTCTCATCAGAGTAGCGGAAGCATTAGTTGATTCATGATATTTGCAGCAGCGTAGCAGAAGCATGGAGTGACAATATCAGAGTCGTTGATGCACTTATCATGATTTCTTTAGATATGAATGTGTTGTGTGAGCATGCGGCTATGGATTGACCTCTCAATTTTGATCAGCTGCAAACGTTGGGTGTACCTGCATACAATAATTAGCAATAAAGCGCACGAAAGTGTCTTTGATCACTTTCGTTGATTTGAGGTACACTGCCCACGGTTCCCCGTTGATCAGTACAAGTACTGCCTGTGATCAGGTAGAATTCCTAAAAATCTCCTTGACAGGGTTTCGCAGCTTCTCTAGGCGTTCTCAAACCGGAACGTCTCAAAGAAGACAACACGGAGTGAGTGAACCAGCGAATTGGGATTCACTGATTGATGAAAAGAGATTTGAAAAACAATCGTGTACTGCTATATATAAAGTGTTTTTGCAATGCAACGAAGGTTTTAAGGAAAATCAATTATCAGTCATAAAGGATTTTAATATTAATACACAGTCGATGTGCTAGAGAAAAGGATTTTAAGCACAACGACCGGTTTTTCAAAGGTATCCGTCAATCCATTTCCTGGACCAAGGTTGATTCAATAATGAATCGTCCCATTGTTTCAATCCAGTTGTTACATGGTTGATCCATTGGATAGATCTCACATGCCACCTACCAAGAGCTTGTTTGATGTTGGCTCTAGAAGGCTTTCCATCGTCATTGTGAATATGTTTGCATATCACTCAGATGTTCTGGCAATACCACAAGGATAATGCGTAGGACTCATAAGATATATTCTCACTTTCCACATTGTGTGAAACAGTGAGTCTTCATTGATTGTGTCCTTAATGAGATTTATTGATGATCTCATGGCTCTAGACTTAATTGTGCACATTTGGTTCCTATGCCGGAGACTAGGGAGAGGGTCTCCTTCTTCAATATCAACAATCTCTAAGAGAAAGTCAATAGATAATGTAGGTTCCCCGTGAGAATGAAACAATTCCTTTTAAGAGGAACTTGAGTAGCTTGGGAAGTTGTAGTGCAGTGCGTCACTGGGTCCATGACGTCTTGTCTTCAATACCAGTGTTACCTTGGTAAACACTAGTAGCATATGTATTGAACCCAGTTTCTACCCTAAGGTTGAATAATTGGAGGGCTATTTCTTTTCACCCTTTTAACATTCATTTCTTTTTCATTCTTCAACCCCTTCAGTGCTTACCAAGACTTCATTACTAGAACCTTGTTGGGTTTATTCCAGTTCTAGCTCTATCTCAGTCCGCACTCTTCCCATTTCTCACTTTTCTCCTTTTTTTCATCATACCTAGGACTCTACACTATCTAGTGGATTGTCCCTGGGTAGATCCCTCCAGGCTCTTGCGGGATCATGGGAACGAATACCTAACCTAACCATCCTTATATCTCCATACATAAAGTAAATTTGGTCGGTCTTTTTGGTATTGTTCTTCTGCCATTGGAACCAATTGAAAACCATTTGAAAATCAATCCAGGTACTTGTGATATATTATCAAAGCATTTTGTGCCTGAATTGTTTTTGATATTTCAGAAAAAGAGCTCTCCCTCAACATGTGCATCGTATATTTGAAATCGTTTTGGCACATGGAGGCAAGAGGAAGAATTTAATTCATTGATTAACATTTTCTAAAAATATCGACATCACCTTCCCGATCAAGATTAGTATTTTTCATACTTAGTTAAAGATATTTTTGGGAAAGAATGTGGTTTTCAAGAAGTTGCTCCTCCTCAATATGTGCATCGAGATTCGAAAGTGTTTTGCACATATTAGGGAAAACCTGCACTTTGAAACAAATCAATCACATTTCAATCCTTTTTGGATTGATATAGATGCTCCCCCTTAACATGTGCATGGAAAATTTGAAATCGTTTGGCACATGTAGGGAGGAGAGCTTGCTAATCACTTATAAACCAGTTGTCGAATTATCAGTTTAAATCCAATTTAAATCACAAATTCTCCCCCGATCACAATTTTCAAATCATTTGAGATTTGTGATCTCTATAGATTTAAATTGTTTTTGAAAGCTTTTGAGGAGAATTGTGACTTGCTTATGAAAACATTTATCCGATAAAGATCAAATCTGAGACTTTAAACTCCAAAGATTAAACATGCTTGAGTATCTTTTGAAAACATGACATAAGCCTTGGTCTGAACCAATTGTATGACAAATAACCTTTTGATTTAATTGAAATCATTCTCCCCCTCAATTAATGACATAAGTTATTGATTGAGAGATAGAGATTTTGAAAAATGCCAAGTCCATATGATTTACAAAAATTGAGTCCGAGTTATTTTTCAAAGCTATTAGTTTTCATTAGATAACAAATACTTTTCAGAAGAATTTATAGAAGGAAAAATATTTGTGAAGGAAACATTTGTCTTTTTGGAGACAAACATTTGTTTTTAGAATCAGAGCATGAGATTTGAAAAAACAAGATAAAGCATGGCTGTGTTCTTTCTTTTAAAAATGGGGTATAGTCTGAAATGACTATAAACCTTTTGTTTTTCATTCTCTCAATATTTTTTAAATAAATTATGTACATTCGAACTTCATCTAAAGACCCGTGTCACTCTTCGAATGACAACACAAAGACCGTAGATGAATTTGAATAAAAGAAAACATGGGAAAAATATTTTTTGCTTTTTCAAAGAATTTCTGATTTTTATGGATTTTTTGAAATTTTATGTTTTTCTTTTTTCTTTTGTGGGTTTTATAATTTTGTATTTTTCTTTTTGAATAAATATATACAAGAGATGGATGAAGAAAAAACTTTTACTCCTCGTCTTCCTCTTGAAGACGTTTGAGTGTTTTCGGTTGTAGACTCTTTAGACCAAGTCGTGGAAGGATAAACTCAAAACGTTCTCTAGGAAGAGCTTTGGTGAAGATGTCTGCTAACTGGTATTCAGTCCTCACAAAATAAAGTTCCACCACACCGTTCTCCACTTGCTCCCTGATGAAATGATGTTGATAGTCGATATGCTTTGCTCTTGAATGTTAAACGTTGTTGCATGAGAGAGCAATGGCACTTTTGTTATCACAATACAGAGGGATTTTGTTGAATTCAAAGCCATAGTCAGATAATTGGGATCTCATCCATAGGATTTGAGCACAACAAGATGACATGGCTATGTATTCTGCCTCTGTAGAGGATATAGAAGTACTCATTTGTTTCTTTGAAGACCAGCTCACAAGCTTATCACCCAAAAACTGAGCACCTCCTGACGTGCTTCGACGTGTATCTTGACATCCTGCATGGTCAGCATCTGCATAGGCTGTTAGTGACATACTGGTGTCCTTCGGGTACCAAAGTCCCATGTTGATGGTTCCTTGGAGATACCGAAAGACCCGTTTAACCGCTTCAAGGTGCTTTTTCGTAGGCTTAGCCTGGTATCTAGCACACATGCATATAGCGAATAGAATGTTTGGTATACTGGCAGTAAGGTACATCAGGGACCCAATCATACTACGATATTTAGTCTGGTCAACCATGATCCCTGAGAGGTCCTCATCCAGTTTAGTACGCTCCACCATGGGAGTGTCAACAGGGTCACAAGAATCAAATCCAAATTTCTTTAAAATCTCATTAGCATATTTAGATTGATTGATAAAAATGCCTTCGGGACTTTGTGAAATTTGTAATCCCAAGAAAAATGACATTTGTCCCATCATTGACATTTGAAATTTGGAGCCCATCTCCTTAGAAAAACGGTCACATTCATTGGGGTCTGTCGAGGCAAAAATAATATCATCAACATAGATTTGAACATGAATTAAGTGTTTTCCTAACTTTCTGGTGAACAATGTCAGATCAACTACTCCTTTGCTGAATCTAGTAGATAGAAGAAACTTTGATAGCGTATCGTACCATGCCCTTGGAGCTTGCTTCTAACCGTAAAGAGCCTTCTTCAAACGATAGAAATGAGTAGGATGCTCTGGATTCACAAAACCTTCAGGTTGGCTGACGTATACGACTTCTTTAAGATCTCCGTTAAGAAAAGCCGTCTTTACATCCATCTAATAGACTACCATGTTCTTACTTGCAGCGTTAGCCAGGAAGATTCCGATTGTCTCGATACGTGCAACTGGAGCAAATGATTCTTCAAAGTCAATACCCTCCTCTTGACGGTATCCTTTTGCAACTAATCGAGCCTTGTTCTTTAACACATCACCATGCTCATCAAGTTTTACTTTGAAGATCCACTTTAGAGCAATGATCATAGCACAATCAGGAGCAGGTACTAATTCCCATACATCTAGTCGATCGAACTCATGAATTTCTTCTTGCATGGCATTGAACCAATTGTCTTCATTCATGGCGGTTTTAACGTCTTTTGGTTCGATCTTAGATAGTACTGAGTTGAAGAAGCACAATAAGGCATCAGTTTCAAGTTGTTTACGAGTGGATACTGGACGAGAGGGGTTTCCAATGATGTTGTCCAATGGATGGTCATGTGTCCATTTTCTAAGGTGTTCGTGTGGTTGTTGTTGAGGAACGGAAGTAGCAGAGTCGTTTTCCCCTGATGAAGATGGTTCTGATGATGGTTCAGGAGCAAATATGTTCTCAAATGGAGCATCTTCGGGAGTAGCAAAGGGGTTATCTCCATCATAGGTGCCAGAAACAATTCCATGATGTACACTCGATGATTGAGGATTTGATGATGAGACTGAGTGATCAGCAGTAGGCGCTTCTTGACTCAATGACATAGAAACTGAAGGGTTATCTACGTTGACAGGGTTAGGAGCAGCCTCTGTTGATGGATTTGACTGATCATTAGCAATAGGCTTATAGTGTTCATCAAACATTGGATCAAACAATTTCTTCAAATCATCTTCTGAAGGGGGTACATATGGAGTTGCTGGTGAGGGATTTTGTACAAGAGAAGAACTAATGGGACTACTTGATGAAGGTTGTGATGCGGGTCCAAAACTTGATTGTCCTAGAGCCATTTGCCCAGACAGCTCATCGAACGTGACATGAATAGTTTCCATGATATCTCGAGTTCTTTTGTTGTAGATTCGGTAACCCTTATTGTTTGGTGCATAACCCACAAAAACTCCAATGTCCGCCTTAGCTCTTAATTTACCTAAATCTTGACCGTCATTTGTTGGATAGCACAAAGCACCAAATACACGAAGGTAGGAGAGATCAGGTTTTCGTTTATGGACAAGTTCGTATGGAGTTTTTCCATGAGTGGTGTGTATGGGGGAACGATTTTGGGTGTAGCAAGCAGTGGCAATGGCTTCAGCCCAAAGAAACATTGGAAACTTTGACTAAATTAGCATAGTTCTTGCAGCTTCAACAAGGGTCTGATTTCGTCTTTCAACTACACAATTCTATTGAGGCGTGCGTGGAACACTTCTTTGATGACTGATTCCAATGCTTTCACAAAATTGACTTAGGTCTTTGTTAACAAACTCAGTGCCATTGTCTGTTCGAATAATTCTAACAGTCTTGTTAAGTCGAACCTGCAGCTGCTTCATAAGTTTGATGATGACATCTGGAGTTTCATCCTTTGTCCTCAAAAACTTAACCCAAGTAAATCGAGAGTAGTCATCAACAACGACTAAAACATATTTCTTCCCATTTATCGTTTGCACTCTCATTGGTACGCACAAATCCATATGAAGAGTATGAAGAACTTCCATAACTGAGTTTGCAGGTTTGGGTTTGTGGGCATATTTCTTGCTTTTTCCCAATTGGCATGCTGAACAAGGATGATCTTTTTCATACTTTAATCTGGGTAAGCCTCTTACAAGGTCCTTTCTGGAAAGATCATTAATGGTGCCGAAGTTCAAGTGATTGAGACGACGATGCCATAACCATGACTTTGTTTTTGAAACCTTTGACAACAAGAAAATTAGAGAAGACTTCATCATGTCTTCGATAGAGATGTTGTATAGGTTTGAACCACGTGTTCCTCTTAACAGTTCCACACCATCAAGTTCTCTAACAAAACAAGTATGTTTTCTAAAAGCCACCTCTAGATCGGAATCACAGAATTGACCAACAGAGAACAGGTTATGACCAAGACCTTCAACATAATATACCCTGGAGATTACACTGTCACCAACAACATAGTCTCCATAACCCATAATTGCACCAAAATGGTCGTTCCCGAATCTAACAGTCCCGATGAATTTACTCACGAAGTTCATGAGCCGCGAGCGATCTCCAGTCATATGCTTGGAATAGCCTGAGTCCAAGTACCATAGAACGATTTGAACGACCTGCAGTTGAACACAGACAAAAATGGATAACTGGATAATTGGGATCCCCATGCAAGAATGGGTTTCATTTGGTTAGTAACAGTGATTGGAACACCCACATCAGAAGCAGAATCAATGGAATCGTTAGGGATAGATGCAGTACTAGTGTGGGCATTAGACCTATTCAAAGTATGTTCACTTCTTAAAGGAATAGTTCTACCGGTAAGCATTCATTTCCTAATGGGCATTGACTTAGATAATTTAGGGCACATCTCACTAAGATTAAATTTGCGTCCGGTAGGTAACCACTGATAACCTACATTCCTAAATTTTCTTCCCGTGAGTTTCTAATGTTTTCTAACCTTCTTCCACCATTTCTTTCTAGCCTTCTTAACATGATTGTTGGCATTAAAAATTTTAACTGGGTATTTAACATAATTAATCAAATCATTCACGCCACATACATGATTAGTAACAGAAACCAAGCAATCATCATTACATGTTTTGCCAAAAGTAGCAGAATTCGCATTAATTACAGTATGCTTAGAGCTAACACTAGAATCAACACGATTCGTTTTATTCAACAAAGTTTCATTCTTCCTAAGGTGATCTTCTACTCTCTTCCACTGAACATTCCTAGCTTGCAAGGTCCTATCATTCTTTGTGTTTCCTTGAGGCTTTGACCTGCTCGCTTTGGTGTCACTTTTTACTCCTGTAGAGGGAATGGGAACATTAGTTGGTATTGCTACTTTTTGTTTTTCAGGTTTAGAAGTGCTGGGATCTGAGCTACTAGAAGGCACATTAAAGTTCACTTTTTTAATATTGGGCATAGGATGGGTTGCATACTTAGCACTAGGCATAGAACAAGGCATCACAGCTTTATCTTTCTCACATAAGGATTTAGGGCATGTTGCTCTTAAACATTCTAACAGCTCCTGAGATTGTTTGGCATATATGCAAGCATACCTAATTTCACTATCAAGTGACTTATTTATGCGATCCTCTTCTACAATCTCACGGAGACATTCTAGACTATCCTTAAGGTGACAGAAATAGTTATGAAACACAAGTTCGTTATTTCTAAGATGAGGAGGAATGTATTTAACAGTCACAGTATATTTAGAGTCTGCAGATGCGTTTGATGCAACATTTTCATTAAAGACAAGTGGCATTTTCCCTTTTACCCGACTCTTCAGATTCTCAATTTCCTTTTGTAACGAAGTTATTTTTTCATTGTTCTTGTCACGAGTGACTTTCATTGAATCGTATAACTCTTTGAAGTGTCGTTTGACCTTTTCATTTTCTTCAAGAAAACTCTCATTTTCTTGTTGTAATATGTTAATGATATTTTGAAGATGAAAGTTTTGAGAAAATTGAGAATCTAAAGGAGGAGGCATTTGGGACCCAGTCACATTGTTCTTTTCACCCTTTAATTGTGAAATTTGGGCTTTCAACTTTCTGATCGTGTTACAGTGAGCTTGAATCTGTTCGTCACATTTTTTTATTTCAAAAACTGCATCAAACGCTGGAACATTTGAGGATGTCTTGATGTTTGAGGTTTTGACATTTTCTTTGAGATGTTGATATTTTAGTTGCAAATCAAAATGTTCAACTTCTAGCTTAGAAAAATGTTTTACCAAATTATCGTGATCATCCTGGTCAATTTTCTCATTTAGTTTTGAGTTTTTGTTTTCAAGCTCAATGACTCGATCATGGGAAACTTTCAAAGCAACAGATAATTCATGAAATTGAGAAGCAGTAATAGAGTGCTTAGTAACAGTATAAAACACATCTTGAGCCATACAACTCAATACTAAGTTCTCATTTAAGATATGCATATTCTTCCTTTCAATTTCATTATATTTGAGTTCCCGTTCATAATCATTGACCTCAACTATCATTGCATCAAATTCCTTTTCCATTTCTTTAATATCTGAGTCTATCCCTTTTTGAATACTCTCAAATTGACCTTTTAATTGTTTAAAGAAAGGTATGACCTCAGTTAAATAGCATTCTTTAGTTTGCTCAAAACCCCTTTCCCCTTCAGTTATCCCTGTAGGTGTGATTCTCTTCTTACATGTCTTCTCAAAATCAACGAATAGTTGATAAACAACATACAGGCTGATTAAGGTCTTGCTGTTAGTGGAAATAGTTCTAGGAACTAAATGCATTGGTGTATTCGGAGGATACACAGTAGCTGCAGGCACTTTCCTAAGGGGAGTGTTTGTTTCAACAAGTACATTTGCTTTTTGCTTATCCATTTCCTTCTTCCAAAAAATTTGTTCTGGGGTTAATTGAGTTTGAGGCTTAAACATGTTCAGGGAAATCCAAATTTTATTTAGTGTAGTCATGGGGTTTGATCGTTATGTTTTTCTTTTTACACTCAGGATCTTTTAGCTTCTTATCCATTTTCTCCCTAGAGGCATCTTCTAATTTTCTATCCTCTTCCGTGCTTCCAATACATGATGGTGTTTTCCTAGGCTTGAGGATCTCATTACCATCATATACAATCGTATGGAAAGCTTTAGCCTTTTTACAATACTCAGGATTTGGCTCCTCTACTAGGGGAATACTATTCTTATCGCTTAAGACTCTGTGCTTAGTGATCATGTGAGCAGTCTGAATGGTATCCCTTTGTACGTAAAACTTATTTTCAATCTTGTTTTTCAAAGTTTTTAGATTGGAAAAGTCATTCAAAAGTTTTGATTCCTTAGCATTAAATTCTTGTTTAAGCACTTTAACATTATCTTGGAGTTCTTGCTTTTTCTTAACAGTTTTAGAAAGCTTTTCTTGTAAGGAGTTTAACTCTTGTTTTAACACTTCTTCTCTAAAATTACTTTTTCTAATAATTGTACGCATTTGGTTATCCATTTCCTGCTCACGGGTAGTTAACTCAAACTTAGCACGTTGTTCATAAATAGCAACTTGTTCTTTATAGGCATTCAGTTCAGAGATAACAGAATCATCAGGGGCACATGCAGTGTATTCATAAAAAACATAGTCATCATTGACTGCAGAAGATGCATCACGTGGTACAATCTCACTTTCACTTTGTATCACATATTGATCATATGGGACAATATTACTATTACCCACATTATCTATATCTGATTCATAAGTTTCATGAGATTGTACTTCGTTATGTATCTTTTGTCATCAACTTCATCGTATACTTTTAATACCTCTGAAATGATTGAATCTTTGGATGGACCAGCCTGTTGTGGTGATGAGACCTTTGGAGAGACCATTGGTGAAATGCTAGCCATGAAGATTGTCTGGGCAGTAGGTTCATCATCGACATCAGAGTCAAATGCATGACAGTCAGCAACTTGAAAGGCATTTTGATGATTGTGACCTATTTCCTGAATTGGCTGCTCATCCACATCAGCATCATATGTTTTGGCATTTCCCTCAGCAAGAAACAGCAACTCTTCTTCATTCAAAACTGCTCCATTGTCCTGAGCTTGTACCAGCAGCATCTTTTCCCTGAAGTACTCTGCATTTTGAGGGCGTTTTGGAGATGTGCAGTTCCTTGCAATATGTCCTTCACCACCACAATTGTAGCACTTGATTGGCTTTCCTTGTCCTTGATTTGCATTCCTTCCACGATTCTGATTAGCTACATACCCTCCACCTACTCCACATTTTCCTTGTTCATACTGTCTTCCTTGCACTGGTTGTACCATAATCTTACCATCAATGACAATAGCATGATTGTGTAGATTGGATGCAGTTTTGATCTCATTGTTAGTGTGTGGAGTGAGGTTCAGATTTTGCTTAACCATAAGATCCAGTTGATTGATGAAATTTTCCATGACTATGTTTGAGTCTGGAGGCTTATATGTTGTATCAGGAATGAGCTTGTGGTTACCGTTACCCATTGGTATGAATTGAGAAGCTTTGGTGGTAATTCCTACATTAGTGTAGAATGCAGTTGAGTCATTTGATGAGCTTGCCTCTCCATGATTAGATTTGAACTTTTCAAGAATCATTCGTTCAAACATAGCATGCTTCTCATTCTGAAGTAGGAAGGCATACAATTGCTCATAGTTGGTGTTCCTTAATCCTTTGGTTAACTTGACTGAGGTGACAAATTTGTGCCATTCGGGATTCATGTTGTTCACAAACTTTGAATTGAGTTGAATATTTAGCATGGTCATTTTGATATTCCTCATATCATTCACAAGTTTGTGGAACCTCACATAGTATTCAGTGACACTTTCATCAGGGTTCATCTCGAAGTTCTAAAAATCATCATACAATTGAGATTCCATGTCTTCTTTGGTCAATTCAGAACCAGAGAGAAGCATCTTAACATTGTCCCAAACTGCCTTGGCTTCAGTGTTGTGATTGATTAACTTGTAGATGTCTTTTGGAAGACCCTGAAGTATAATGTTTGAAGCCCTGATATCAGCATCGTATCTCTTTTTCTCCTTATCACTGAGCTCATCATACGTCTTTGGTCTGTCCAAACCTAAGATCACTGTACCATCCGCAGCAGTTTCAAGTGTGTCTCTTGTAGTCTCAATCTGATAAGGTCCTTCATCAATTGATTTGAGAATGTTAACCCCATTTTCCTTTCCCAAACAGTACAACCTAATTCGTTGAGCCCATGAGTCATAGTCAGTTCTGTCAAGCATAGGTGGACGAGTACCTGATTCAGCTGCTTGAACGTCCTCAGCTACAGAAGAGATGATTGTAGGCATGTTGGTAGACATGATTACAGATTTCATGGGATTTTATAACTCTATGATTAAACCGGGAAATAGATTCTTTCACGGGATTTTACTAAATCAAGAGAAAACCGTATTAAAAACAATAATTAACCAAGTCGCTTTAAACCTTGAAGACAAGTCGCTTTAACCCAAGTCGCTAGGTATACAAGTCGCTTCAATGGACAAGTCGCTAGGCACACAAGTTGCTAGAGTGACAACTCGCTAGAAGAACAAGTCGCTAGTGACACAAGTCGCTATGAAGACAAATCGGTAATGACAAATCGCTAGACACAGAAGTTACTAGAATAACAAGTCGCTAGATAGACAAGTCTCTAGGTACACATCGCTAGACAAAACAGTACGACCACTACTTTGTACTATTTGTCGCTTTGTCTCAAAAGACAAATAGCTAGAGCACAAGTCGCTTCCCACAACAGAGTCAAGTCGCTGAAAAACGTAGAGACAAGTCGCTACGATGACAAGTCGCTAGCCAAAATAGTACGACCACTACTTTGTACTATTTGTCGCTTTGTCTCAAAACACAAATCGCTAGAGCACAAGTCTGTTCCCACAACAAAGTCTAGACGCTAAGGAACGTAGAGATAAGTCGCTACGAAGAATTCTAGTCCGTGACACAAGTCGCTAGTTAGAAAAATTCAAAAACAACACTTTTCAATCCAAAACTAACCCAACCACACTGATTCAAGCCTTCCAAATCAAAACCTAAGCACTTATAATGATTCTAAACACAAAAGTACACTCAAAATCTAAACTTTAACACTATAAATGGTCCAAATGATGCAAATACCACTAAACGTTTTCACACCCAAAAACCATATAAAACCACTAAAAATTCAAGAACATGTAAGAGAGATGATCAAACCATGGCTCTTGATACCATTTGTAACATATTGGATTTCACAAACACATCAAACCATGATTAATGGGGCGTAAACTTTAAGGTTTTTAGAGAGAGAAAGTTTAGAGGTTTAGAGAACTTAGTTAGAGAAAGTAAAATCTTATTATGAGCTCTAACCCTCTACCTTGGGAGGTAGAGGGTATTTATAGTATCTTACATAAAACGCCACCTATGGGCTGTGGATCAGGCATACAGTGGGTAAAGACCCGTCCGTCCTCCACGGTGTTACTTAACTAAATACTAACTACCATTAAATAACTATGACTACGAGCTTTCTAACGATTACATATACTTGAGGTGACCGACACTTTAACAACTGGATTTTCTAAATCCTAACAAATTCAGCAGCTTGAGTGTCTCGATTCTTGACTTTGGCCATTTTCTTCGTATATTCGCGCCTTTTCGTCCGAATAAGTTTCATTCCAGCAATTTGCCTTCAAGAGACCTAAAAAGTAAAAAGGAACAATATTAAGTAATAACAGATACAAAAGTGATCAAATAAGGGCTTATATGACCCCTCAAAAATGTACATTTTAAGACCTTATCAGATATGCAATGCTACCGTCTGCTATACCTAAGATGGTTTCCGTTGGTTCTATCTTACATAGGTTAAGGCTTCTATGGAAGGACAACGGGAGAAGATTGATCCTTGATCCTAAATCGGCTAATGTGTCAAAAGATTTGGAATTTCCAAGTCTACACGGAAGAATGAATGGCCCGGGACCATCTAACTTCTTAGGTAACTTATTCTGCACAAATGCGGACCCACGTTCTCCTAATTTTAGTTCTTGCTCATATTTTTCTTTTAAAGCATTGTAATAAGGTGCATGAGTCTAGACTTCAAGAACCGGTTTTTCTTGGTGGAGCTCCTTATACTCTTCTAGATTAGGTTTGGGTTCTTAGTTGATGGGTTTCTCAAGAGTTGGATGGACCAATGGTTCGGGTCCTTGGTATTTCATGAGGGATCGCTTGGAACCCGTGTTGATGGCGTTAACCGAGTGGACTTTTGGGTGTGAAGGGCATGGATATGTACTCTCCCAAGGTGAGCAAGAACATGAAGTCGATGAAATCGAATTCACTTTTGGGTTCTTTATAGTGTCACTTGGGAGTGCTCCAATCTCCCAGTCATTGAAGGCTTTTAAGAGGGCGTCAACCTTGGTTGTCATCTCCCTTTGTCGTTGCTTGAAATTGGCTTCAAGCTTAGTCAATCGAGCTTCTTGAGATTACATGAACCTATACACCATTGCCTTGAGACTAGTGGAATTCCCGGTATTTGGAGGGTTGGACCTATTGGGTTAACTATATGAGTTTTAGGGCGGGTTTGGTTTTGGCTCCACCTAAGGTTAGGGTGATTTCTCCATGAGGGGTTGTAGGAATTTCATAAGTTGTTTTGTTCAGGCTTGAAAGTGTACCACTTCTCTCCCGCTCCGTCGGTACGCGTGGAGGCGTAGTCCGCAAAAGCTTGTTTGGGGAGTCTTGTGCAATCACGAGTGTCGTGAGGACCACTACATAACTCACAAGGTATAGTGATTTTGCTCACTTGGTGTGAAGACTTAGGATTCTTGTAGGAGCTCATTAGGAATTTGACTTGATCTTCAAGTTCGAGCATCCTACGATTGGAAGTTTGTGAGTCAATGGGAGGCAATGAGATTTCCTTGACGGTTTTGGGCAACTCACGGGGGTCATTCCAACTTTCGTTGTCATAGAGGGCAAGGTCCTTTATTGTACCCCACGATTCTTCCGCGGTAAGTTCACTAAGTTTGCTACCGGCCGCTTGGTTGATGGTTTGCTTAGTTGAGAAGTTGACATGATCATAAAAGATTTGGACTTGAAGCCAAAGATCGATTCCGTAATGAGGGACTTTATGGAGCAAGTCCTTGAATCAAGTCCATGCCTCGTAGAGAGATTCACCTTGACGTTGTTGGAACATCAAGATTTCATTCCTAAGTTTGGTAGTTCTCCCCGGTGGGAAAAATTGGGCGAGGAAACGAGTAGTGAGATCATCCCAACTTGAGATGGATCTGACGGGAAGTCGCTCAAGCCAATTACTAGCTTGGTCTCGTAGAGAGAATTGGAAGAGACGCAAGCGCGTGGTCTCCCGTGTGGTAGCATCAAGGTCGATGGAATCAATAATTTTAAGGAAGTCCTTGAGATGCCGATTAGAATCTTCGGAACGAAGTCCATGGAATGCACATTCGTTTTGCACCAACCAGATGGTGTCGGATCGCAGGGTCGTAGTTTGATCTTGATCAGGGAGCTCAATGGTGTTCCTATAGCCTTGGTGGCTTGGTCTAGAGTATTCACCCAGAGTACGGCCTCTTGGCGGGTCAATTAGTGGTGGGTCGATTAGAATTGGGGGATGTGGTGGTGGGTTATCACCTTCCATGATGAAAAGTGATGGGATTACTAACAAAATCACGAAGAAGGAGGATAGACTACAAGGAAGCTAAAAATGGGAAAAAAAATCTTACTTGATAGGAATCAAGCAAGGGAACCTAAACGAGATAAAGATCTAACTAGCTATTCTATTCCCCGGAAGCGCCGCCAAAAACTTGATGCGCGTACGAAGCACGCTCGGGGTCAAAGGAACGTCCTTTTCGTCGAGCAAATTTTTCAACACCCTAGGCAGTGAACCTAATCGTTGTAGTTTAGTATTGGGTAAGCCTCATGTATTGATATCGTTCTCTAGGGGAATAGGAATGCTAGCAAGAAGTGTATTACGCTAAGATGGGGTTGAGGATGATTCTTTTTTTATCTTTTATATGTTTTTTAGAAATCTAAGGGTAAAATCTTAGGGCAATTGGTTTGGGGGTGGTACTTCTACCGATTACTTCTACTATTCTAATTATCTAATTCTACGGGAAGCTATGTCTATTTGATATGTGCTCGTATGATGATTAAAAATGTGTTAACCTAGATACTATTACTCCCTAGTTATCTTTTATTGTTGGTTGAATTGTCACGTCCTTATTCTTAACGCGTTGTATTTTCTAAGGTCGTAGGGTGTGCCTATGCCCTAACTCTTTGAGATTACCTATTGGTTTTGCTTACGAAATCCACAAGTCATTCATAAACTAACTTTAAGGTTATCTTTGGGTTTTTAGACTAAGAAATCCACTAGGTCATTCATAAACTAACTTTCACAAAGATTACTCAAGCATTTAAACACAACGATAGCCTAGTTGCACTCCTAAGCCAATTATAATTAAGATAAGAGACAGCCTAACAATAATTAATAACTAGGTTTCATAGATCTAAGCAAACACACAAGAAATTTAGCTAGACATGTTAAGCAAGCAAGCATACACAAAATAAATGGAAGACATAATGATACTATTGGATTAAAACACTTATCTTGATGTGTAAAATAGGGTTTGGGACCCTAAGATATTGTCCAATTCGGACTACAAATGTTTAGGGTTTTTACTCCAAAAGTCTACCACCTTAAATGCAGAAAAATCGAATTCTTTATATAGATTTACACTTGCGACGGCGTCGCCTTATAGGTGGGATGCCGTCAGATCGCCGTCATTAGGGTTTTCGTCTTGGCCAAGTTATCGATGGGACGATGTCACCTTAGAGTTTTGACGCCGTTGGGCTTCAGATGGGACGTCGTCTTGGTTCTGGATCTGGGTCGTCTGAGATGTAAAGTCTGAGTGACGCCCTTCTTCTTCAAAGTCTACGCCGTCAGGTGTTATGAGCAAAAATTCCACTGAGCCGTATGGTGCATGTTTTTATCAAATCTGTATAGAGGGACGGCGTCGCCCTTTGATTGGGACGCCGTCAGTTTCAGTTTGAGCAGATTGAGTGGCTTCTATCTTGACTTTGCCATTTTCTTCATGTATTCACTCCTTTTCGTCCAAATACGCATCATTCCAGCATTTTGCTTCCAAGAGACCTAAAAAGTGAAAAAGAACGAAATTAAGCAGTAACGCGTATAAAAGTGGTCGATTGAGGGCTTAAATGACCCCTTAAAAGTGTACGTTTTAAATCCTTATCAATGTTCTTGCAAGCCATGGAATGATGGTAGCCACTACGTACGTATGCTAAATCTTTAGCTTAGGAAAAGAGAATCTATTTTATTTTGAATAATGAAAAGAGATCAAAGTAAACTAAAATATATAATAAAAAAATGTCAAAAAGAATGTCCAAAAGGGTGATGTTGAAGTTGAAGGAATAGTATTGGAACTTGATGAAAATGGTAGTGATTTCAGCAGTCGGATAAAGGAGAAGATGGACGTAACAATGACCAAGTTCAAAAACATTAAAAATAAAATACAAGACAAATTTGTAATAAAAATTCTATTAACAAGACCAAAACAAGTAATTTCATTTACAAGAAAAACAACCAATCTAGCATAAGCGTGAATGAGGAAGTAAAATGTAGACAATATATCTCAGCTCACACGTACTCAAGGGTGAGGGGACTGCTTCAAGAAAACCTCGGGCAAGTAGTTTCGGTTCTCGTTAAATATTTTCATATTCAAGGTTAGTTCAAGAGGTAATTAAATTTCTTTTCAAGAGGTAATTAAATTTCTTCAAGGTTATCTGGTAGGTTTTACTTTCAGGTAATTTGCAGTGCATTAATTCAAGCTTTTTGGTAGTTTAATATGCAATGGTTGACACATAAAAGAGTATTCTTTCACTTTTTGGTAGATAATCGAATGTATGATTCATGGTGTATATCTTATTGGTGTTTCAACGTTTAAAGTTTCAAAGTATGTGAGTGACACATCATAGTTGATAGGCTTTTTATGCCATGTTTTGCTTTTCCTTTGGAGAGCCTTACATAATTACATCAAGCAATTTTGAAGGAGTTGACATATGTTTTCCTCAAGTTTCAATAGTGCATATCTCATTGTACCTTCAATGTTTTAGCAAAGTATGTATGTAGTTCTCTCTTTTGGATTAGTTCATGCAAGAAAGTTCAGGCTTTTTTAGTTTCCAATCATGTTTGAATTTGATCATATAGGTAGGTATCTAAATCCGGATGTTGATATTAATGTTGTATTCTATACCTTTTGCAATATTTTTTCTTCATTATTTACCGTACGATATGTACTATGAGTTATTCGATCTTTTTCACGTATCCCAATATGGTTTTACAAAGTTGTTGAAATGAGTCAAACTTAAATAAGAGTAAGTATAGGGAGTAATATTGACTATTGATAATAGCTATAAAGTTTTGTGTATGGTTAGCTAGTTTGTATTATGCAGGGACTGGAGTGAAAATATGGAGTATATATTGAAGAATCCAAATCTATGGTTTTATTATCACAAGTTTTTCTATCCTCTCTTTACATGCAGTTGATCTCTCATAGTGCGGTTTTGGTTGTTTAAGCAGTAGATCACGTTATAGTTCGGTTTCGAGTTATAGTGTTTGTATTCTTTTGTATTTCTCATATTACACCCATTTGGGCATGATTTGTTTCTTGTAAACTCACACTCATTTGAGGACGAATTGTATTGACTAGTAAAGCATGTGGGTGGTTGGTTAAGTGCGATATTGATTGTTTCGAGTTGTTTTACAGAGTACTAAAGCTCATTGATGCGTGGTTCGGGGTTGAAAGACTTCCTTTTCTGTGAGCAAGCTTTACAACCCACTAGGCAGTGTACCTAATCATTGCAGTGTAGTATGGGTAAGCCCAGGGGGATTGATCATTCTTTAGGGGAATAGAGATGCTAGGTAGAGATGTATGACAAGAAGGTAAGGTTGAAGGAGATTCAATTTAGTCTTTTTATGTTTTTTTTAAAAAGCAAGTAGATATCTCGGGGTATAAGAGTGGGGGGTGGTACTTCTACCAATTTTAACTACTAATTAATTAAACTAATAACTAATGAAAACGAGGAGATAGGCTATGTATTGTAAAGTGTGTTCTTATGATGATTAAAAGTGTGTTTACTTAGATGTTCTTACTCCCTAGTTATCTTATTGGTCATTTGAATTGTCACATCTTTATCTTAATTGGTGCGTTGTATTCCGTGTGGTCATATGGGGGTGCCTAATTCCCTAGTTGTATGATATGTAACTCTCCCCTAGACTATCTGGGATCGCCAAGTACCATAGTATCTCCCCCGAATACGTTATTATCCTAAAGCTACAACTCACGCAATAAACACAAACGATGACTCAAGTGCACTCTCAACCTTTATGCTATTTAGGACCCTCAAGCTCGCAACAATTAAAGAAGAATCCAGTTTTCCTTACTCTAGCGTCTACCAATTAAAACAAGATAAAACCTAACAATAATTAATAGCTAGGTTTCATAGATCTAAGAAAACACAATAGTACTTTAGCTACTCATGATAGATAAGCATGCATACACACAAACAATTGAACATAGGATAAACATGGTGATAGTATGGATTAACAAACTTATCTTATGATGTAAAGAAGGGTTTGGAACCCTAAAATACTGTCCAAGTCAGACTACACACGAACTAGGGTTTGCTCTCCAAAATTCTACCTCTTTTAATGCAGAAAAATCGAATTCTATATATAGATTTACAAGTGTGACGGCGTCGTCTGAGATGGTTGTGACGCCGTCATCGTTGAGATGTCATCATTTGAGGATTGTGACGCCGTCTGTCTTCATGAGGGACTTCGTCTGAGATGGTTCTTGGACGTATGGTGTAGAAACTAAGGGAGACGCCTTCCATATTATAGGCGTGACACCGTCATGCTCTAGAACCAAATTTTCACCTGAGCCGTCGCTTGCATTCAAATTAGAATTCTTCCTTAGGGACGGCGTTGCCCTTTGGTTTGGGACGCCGTCAAGCTTTTAGAACAGCCTTGGATCTCGACTTTGCCTTTTTCTTCATGTTTTCGCTCCTTTTTGTCCAAAAGTGCTTCATTCCAGCATTTTACTTCCAAAAGACCTAAAATGTGAAAAGGAACGATTTTAAGTAGTAAATGAAATAAAACATATTGATTTAGGGCTTAAATGACCCTCTAAAAATGTATGTTTTAAATCCTTATCCAATATTCCTACACTTGGAATTTGTTTGTCCTCAAGCAAATGTGCTTTTGGCCAATCAATTTATATGTTAGGGGTCATGTAGCATTGGTTTAAAATAGTAGTTTACAACAAGTACAAGCGCCACAATAGTCATAACAAGCACGGAAATTATACACTAACACCTCACAATTGGTGTTTGGATTCTCTCATCTCTCGGGTTTATATGAAATACAATATGTAAGGAAATAGAAGATAAACACTCACTACCTGGCATAATACATAGATTACCGTAGGCTTGAGAATAGATCAAACCTCCACCACTTTGGCGTAAGCACCTAGGAATAATTATATAATAGGTATTTACAAAGGGTTGTAATGTTAAGCTTAGGGTAAGGAAGTAAAGGGTTTTGTTGGTTAAAGGGATATTTAATGGTGTCAAATCAAAAATCTTAGGTTACAAGCATGTAAAGCGTGGCGTTGCTAAGCCAAGACACGAGTCACTAACACTAAATAACTTAAAATAAAATATAAACATAAACTTAAAAACATAAACATAAAGATAGATGTAGGATGGTAGCCCGTATGTTTTTCTATTTATTTATTATTATTTTTTTTAATTTCACTAACTCTTTTTCTCTTTTTTTTTGATTTTTTTTCATACCTTTTTACTCTACCATCTTCTATGATAACATCAAAATAAAGGGATTTATTGAAGCATCCCTACACTTGAGTTTTTATTTCACTAACACTAATTGACCCGATTTGAAAAGATCAAAACACTTGAAGAACTTAATTACGTAGACAAAATGAATTTGAATTTATCGTTCTTTCCCGTTACTCCATAAAATATTACTTTAACCCAATCGTCCCAAAACTGAATACAAATGATGTGACTCGACTTAGCAACCATGCAAGTAACTAGATAATTGAACTAAGGGTTTAAACAATGATTACAATAATACACTAAAGATGAGTGCATACAAGGTGGGCTAAGACGATTTGGGTGTAACATTTGTGGGTGGATTGTAAACAATGTTCTTCATTGATATTCCGGAAGCCGGAACATCACGAGAATCGGGATAAGGATAGGCTCCGAGGGGTTAACTAGGGGTATCGTGTACTAAAGATGAGTACATCGCAAGGGTGTGGGGAAAATTACTCAACCGATGTGGATGACGTAATTAAATTACAGGTTCAAAACAAGGGTTATCCTAATGCCTCTTATCATTTAGTTAAGCCTAAGTACACGAATGTATTCTCACTAGCGATCTCGAAATGTATCACAAAACAAGTTCTAGAATCTATTATACTACAAGTACACTCACTAAGCATTAAAGATGAATGCTTATATTCCTAACGATCTAGGGGCGAACCTCACATTTTTGGGATGTAATTTGAGTGGTATATGGTTTTTGTGCTAGTCATATAATTCCTATCCACGAGACGCTTTATTAAGACTAAAGTTTAACTCGTAAATGCCATAAAAAGTTTTAAATTTGGTACTAAAATTACCCTAACAAATATTTCTCATAGTTTATTACACAATTTACTAAGGACAAGACAAAAATCAAATGAGTGAATAGTTTCTAAGTTCCTGTTTTATTCTCCCTCCCTATACTTAAACTGAAAATTGTCCCGAATGTTCCGTGAAAGTATCAAAGTTATGATTAAGGGGGGAATACAAAAGAGAAAGAAACTCGTACTCCCTTGATTAGCTCGGTAGGATATGTATAAAGTTGCGGTTAAATCCTCTTCCAAGAAGAATGAATAGGTAATTAGTGCTTCCAATATGTATTTCTACTTCTTGTCTAATATAACCTACACACTTATAAGAAAATGAAACAAAACCTCGCGTAAAATCAGCGGTAAAACTATATATATAAAAACTATACTACAAAGCGAATAAGATATAATGCTTGTGGAATGGATGTTTGCAGTTTTTCTGGAAATTTAAGAATTGGAAGTTTCTAGAAATCACAAGTTTAGCAGAAAACGAAACTGAGAATCTGTTTCTACATTGCTTGATGCCGTCGGGCTATAGTCCCGATGCCGTCAGGTTGTCCTGACAGAAAGGGTCTGGTGCGTTTTTCTGGAAAATTTACCTCATTAAAACTTGGAAAAATTCCTGCAAAACATCCATTATGACTCGATTCAAGCATTTGACTCTAACAAACACACAAATATATATAATTTCAATTATTGTTAATCTCATGTTCATGCATGTTCTTAAAACATATGTGATCTTCCTTACACATATATTTTTGTAAAATACCTTTATATGTAATTAAGACGAGGTTAAAAACAAAATAAAGCATTTTCACAAACCAAACATGAGAATAAACAACAATAAAAAAGATATATGAAACACACAAACAAAATTGAAAAACAAACAAGCAAACGATTAAGCATGGGTTGCCTCCCAAGAAGCGCTTTTCTTTATTTATGAGTCTTGTATCTAGACTCGAAGTCGTGCCCCTACGTGACTTCATTACCATCATCTCCTTCGTCATGACGATTCTATTGGGATTTTCCATAGCATAGTTATGTCCGATAGTGCATCTTTCTAGGAAATCATCATGCTCCCAATTGGTTCTATATTCCGGTCCTAACTTCACACATTCTTTATAGAATCCAAATATCTTACACATCACATAATCCACTACTCTCATTCCATCCTCTTCATTCCTATAATAGACCGATAGGGTTCGTTTGGTTGTGTTTGGGAAATGAATGAACCATTAGGGTTCGTTGGTTGGCGTTGTGAACATGGAACGAGACCCAAAGGACCACTAGGGTCCGTTTGGATGGCGTTGGGTTGGAGCCGAGACCCTCAAGGACCAATGGTTCCGGGTCGGGTCGTTGGGGAAACATATTGGATGTTGTTGTTGGAGTTTGGATGAGACGCGAGGAGCCAAAGAGCTTCTAGGGCTCGTTTGGTTCGCGTGGTCTTAACCGGGACCGTGTCAAGACCATTAGGGTTGCGACATTGGATACGGGTGTGTTTGGTACTTAACTTAAATGTCGTGATTGATATGACATTGTTTAGAGGTTGATTGGAGATTGTGGGATTGTTTATTTTGGACTTAATATTATATATGTAAACTTTGCGCAACGTCGGTGTTACCATGACTTTTTAGTATCGGTTGACCCCGACAACGCCGTAACATGGACGTTTAGTATTTATTGGACAATATGACGTGGAAAAGCCGAGAGTCATGACTCGGACTTGTGAACTCGAGACGATAATAACTAGAAACTTATATTCAAACTTGACGTAATATATATATAAACTTGTAAATAAAACTAGAAATATAGATGATAAAAGGTTCTTTTATTAAATATTTGATAACAAGACTCGCCTTGTTATTCGATATTTAAAAGGGAACTAACGTCTTAAAATAGAAAGGTTTTGTAATAAACGAGTTATTAAATGTTTCGAGGGCACGTTTACTGAAATGTGTCATTTATGAGTATTTAATACCCATTATGTGTTATGCATGGGTTACTGATAACTTGACATTAATAGCGTTAATCTATGTGGATAGCGGACTTATTAGGTTGACGAATCTAATAAGAGCCTGTTAAGTGTGTAGGATAACGGTATTAATGCGTGAATTATCCTTATAACTCGCTAGGATGAGACTGGTTTTTGGGATTATAAGTGACATAAATAAATGGTTGAGTTTATCGAGTTGACGAATTCGATAAGATCTAACGATTTATTTTGAAACTTATTAAACTATAAATCTTATCGCCTAGATGTTTCATTGTGTCGTTATGAGTCCCATTAATAGAGATATAGTGCATTCATGGAGTCTTGTCGGGTCGATACCATACACACGGTGATACCAAACGCTTGTAACTAAATAGTGAAACGAGACATTTTTGGAGATAAGAATTGAAATATATTCGGGGTACATAATATTGAGATTGGAAAACATATTAAGAATTGGTTTATATTAATAGGTTGTGCCGAGTCAGTTGTTGTAGAGTTGTGTTAGCTGTTTTCTGCGTTGCTAGTGATTATTTGTGCTTTACTTGTTTGAGGTGAGTTTCATAGGCCCACTTTTATCTTTGTTTTTAACTAAATTGGGGTGAGAAATCATGCTACTCTTCCTTGGACCTGCTTGAACTCTTTTTGATTTGCTTATGTGCTGACTAGAATAGATAGATATGTGGTAGATATTGCCTTAGTGTAGGGTAGCAATCTTTGCTATTACTACGTTTCCTAGCTAAGAATAGATATCTACTCCGACCTAGTCCAGCGTAGCATGTGTTATAGGCCTTGCTATAACTAGGCCCTGCTAAGATATCGATTATGTTGTTGGATTGATGATGGAATGTGATTGGAATGTTTATTGTGTATCTATCTTAGTGTAACTCCCCAACCCGGCAAGGGTAGAAGTATTACATTCTGGTGTCATATCAAAACATACAACTAAAATTCCGCAAACGGAAAACCTTACAAAATGAAATACCAAGTCATATAAACGAATGACTTACCATGAAGATTACAAAATCCAAAATATCACAAACGAAATGAAAATAAAAACAATTGTTCTTCAAAATAAGTCCAAAGTGATAGGGGAAACTATGGTCAGTCCACTCAGATAAACCAACTCTCAGCCCATCAAAGCCCATCTTCCAACCTAAAACCTGCCGCAGGAAAAGAAATGCGGCTGAGCATAAAAATCCCAGTGAACAGATATAAAAAACGAAAGCTAAACAAAGTCAGAGATAAGAAATGAAACAAGGGTTGTCAGAAATCTATCCCGAGCAAACAATACAATACAATAATATCAATAATGGCAATAGCAGCCAAGTATCCAATAGTAGCCATTGTATTCGGAGGGGTGACCTCAGAATACCAAACCAATAGGAGGAGAGACCTCAGTAACCAATGGAGTAGCTAGCTCCCAGAATGTGAGGGGGTGTATTGCACACACGCACCACATAACCAATACAATATGTCAATGTCAATACAATACAATACAAATCTAGGATGCATCCATACGCCCCTGCAGAACAATAGTGGCCATAACAATAACAATGAAGCGCGCATAATCAATACAATATAGGGACAGTGTGGAGCATCACTCAACCACACTAGAGTCATGCCATTGGTGCATCAATGACACGGACATGGAACCCCCATGCCTAGTTTAATGGCTCGGGAATCAAACTGACAGGTCAATGCAAAAGGTCTAAAGTGTAGCAATATATAAGTCTTCATAATCAAAGGTTCAATATCAATGGTTCACAATTCAGAGGTTCATAGCAATAGTTCAATATCAAAGTTCAATAGCAGAGGTTCAATATCAAGGTTCAATAGCAAAGGTTCAATAGCACAGGTTCAGTAGCACAAGGGTCAATAGTAAAGGTTCAATAGCAAAGGGGTCAATACCAAGTAAAGATTCAATAACAAAATGGCAAGAGATCACAGATGCAAAGAGATCATGAGAAACCTTTTGAGGAAGGTCAGAATATCTGTACCTCAAACCGTAAAGCAAATCACCAGAAATACACAAGGGAAACAAAGGCTACTCCCTCCTCTGCGGATCTACACGAATAATGATTGCTTAATATTTAGAAAGCTATTTCATAGTTTTAGGGTTCATCGTTATTCATATTTCATAATTAAGGTTTCTTTCCATTTAGAAACATTCCAAATTAAGTGATTTCCATATTTAAGTATCTTTATACTTTAGGGTTAAAAATGACAATTATCAAAGTCTAAAGCTTAATATGTAACTTACCAAAGTTTAAGGTTTGTTGCGACAAGTTACCATAATTTAGGGTTCAAAATGACAAATGAACATCTTCAATATAATAGTTTAGGGTGTAATATGCCAATTTATAAAAGTTCAATGTTTACATGAAAATTTCCTAAAGATTAAGGTTTAATGAGTAAATAACTTAAATATAATATACAACTCAAATGTAGCTTACATGTATACATTACAGATTCGAATTTAACGTATAACAAGTTATGATTCACTCAGTTTCGATGCCTTTTCATGCTCTTTCGCGGCTCACAATATTTCCAACTAGGACTTAGGAATCATGCAACACGACTAACACATGACCCATCTCTCCCGACCCCCTTTTAGAACACCAAACGACCCGTACAATAATCCCGCGATCACCCTCGAACTTGCCCCCCACAAGACATGCAACATACATTTTCTATAATACACTTGACTCTTTACAGCTTTTAATACAACTACATAATGTGCACGCCATGCACATGAAATCTTTTAGAAACAGTTTGCACTCCAACATGCTTTACCCCAATTGACCCATACATAGACAATGCACCCATGCATTCGTAAAACTTCATTTGACCCAAGCACCATTTCCCCTTGCGAGACAAAACAAACTGAGAACATACCATATTTACCCGTGAAGACATAAGTTATTATTTCCATCGACTAAGTGTATCACATGCATGTTCAAATTATTAATCTATCTCATATATTACTGTATATATTGTGCATGATTATCTCGTTAAAGGTCATTCAAAACAGAATATAAACGTTATTATAGTTATATTAAGATGATGTTTAGGTCAAGGCTACAAGAGATGAGACAAGGGACGCATATGGTGTACCTCTTGGCTGTTGAACGTGACACAAGGCAAGGACACCGACTAGACGAATCGCCATTTCAAAATCACCAAGGGCTGCTACAATACTTCGACTCTAGCTTCTTGTAGAGAGAAAAAAAACGATTTGGCTTTGTATGGCTTTCCTCTTTGCTTCGATTAAGGAACAAGTAGGGTTTTTATATAACTTAGAAAATGTGTGAGGATAACATAGAACGTCTTGTGATTTTATTTAGGAAAAGATATATAATGCGTTTTGAATTAGAGCAAAAGGTGGACAAGCATATCTTCCAAAATAACTAGTGATTTGTATTTGTGACAAAATAGGAAAAGTGAATATCACCAAACGTGTGGTATTGAGGAAAGAAAAACCAAAAGTATATTTTGTTCATTGTGTTGAATGAAGCAGAACATGGAAAGGAGAATAATTATATTGGTATGATGTGTGATAAAGAGGGCAAGTGTACAAGCTTATCATTTTAAATTACCATAGGTTATAATTTATAAAAATGTGTTTTACTGGTGTGTCGTATAATAAATCGTAGAGTGTACAATGTATTTTACCTAATGTTAACATATGATTAGTGTGTGTCATTCAAAGCGACGAAGCCCAAACAGAAACGTGTTACAAATTATAGGGAGTCAGGAGCGCGACAACTATTTTAGTTAATTTACTTTGGTTATATCGTTTTTAATTATCGTACATCATATAGTTTAGCGTATTTATATATAACTTAGGTAAAAATTTCAAATTAGACGTAAATTTAAAAATTCGGAAAATTCAGGGTTTTACAACTCTTCCCCTCTAAAAATAAAATTTTCGTCCTCGAAAATTGAAGTCGCAGAGGTACACGGAGACGTACGAGTTTAAGGCAGACGTAGCAATCCATAGTTTCACACAGATCATAACGATTTCGGTTCCAAAGCGTACAAAACTTATACGTAACAGATGTCGGTGAGAATATCGCAAAGAGGTACAGAATTCCAAACGAACATGAGGAGTGAAAAATAACATATATAAGTCCTAGTCCATTCACGTACCAACCTCAAGCATTTCCCAAGACGTCGTATGCTTTCAATAAGTTCAAATTATATGATCTCAGTATTATCACGTTGATCAGGCGTCATAATACTTGCATTACATAACAAGTCCTTATTGTCATCATATTCTGCCTCGGGTCATGACAAACCACATAACCAATATCACAACAAAACAGATTACATACAGGTAGCAAGTAACATACCAAAACAGACCAGATTCACATACATGCAGCACATAATACATCAAACCGACTTACCATACCACAAAAGAGAGAAGGCCACCAACGTACTCAAAACGGTTCCTCGTGACTCATTACTGACGATCTAAATATAAAGCTGAGATATTACCAAAATGCTAAATCATAAAACTTCATGATTCAAACCGAGTTCTGAAAAATTGAAGAAAAGTAATACTGATCAAAATCGCATAACAAATATCAAACTGCCTCAAAACGCGTGACAAACAAATCGAAGTAACACAAGTCGCGCCCAATCATATTAAGTAGATGAACCTTCTCAGTCACCAGTTGAATCTTGTCTCCGTCTTTGCGCCTTTGGTTGATCCGTCCAGCTCCCTTCAGCAGCATCCTGACGTCTCCGGCAGCATCACGATCGGGTGCGGCTACTGTTTCATGAACCTCTCCAGAAATTGTTGCAGCAATGCAGGGTCGGCACCATCATCTTCGACACTACGATTAGTCTCCACCTAAAGATCGACAAACGGATACACGAGGAAAAATAAACAAAATACGATGCGAAAAGAAGAAGGCCAAATCAGTGAAGACAAACAAATATCGAAGTTAAATCTGAACGACAATCAGAAGGAATCGAAAGAGATCATAATAGACGGAAGCCTAATGTCTACCCAGTCCTCACAGGTCAATCCTAAGGTCAACAAGACGAAACCTAGCTCTGATACCATAATTGTAACACCCCAACCCGGAAAGGGTAGAAGTATTACATTATGGTGTCATATCAGAACATACAACTAAAATTCCGCAAACGGAAAACCTTACAAAATGAAATACCAAGTCATATAAACGAATGACTTACCATAAAGATTACAAAATCCAAAATATCACGAACGAAATGAAAATAAAAACAATTGTTCTTCAAAAAAAGTCCAAAGTGATAGGGGAAACTAGGGTCACTCCACTCAGATAAACCAACTCTCAGCCCATCAAAGCCCATCTTCCAACCTAAAACCTGCCGCAGGAAAAGAAATGCGGCTGAGCTTAAAAAGCCCGGTGAACAGATATAAAAAAACGAAAGCTAAACAAAATCAGAGATACGAAATGAAACAAGGAATCCGATAACAAGGTCACAACGAATTAAAAACAAAGAGTCGAAGAGGAACCTGCAGAACACAATCACAACAGATATCCAGAAAGAATAGATAACAAAGGAGAACAAAGGCAAGCAACGCATCGATGTCATATATAAGCACATATAATTAACCATACATACAAGTAACGAAACCAAATCAAGCATAGCCGACGTCGTATCCACTCAACACATATATGACATACAAGTAAATCAGGAAATCAGAATACATATAAGCCAACGGAGATAAAAGCAAGCGGAAGAAATTAATTAGAAAGTTAGCATAGCAATCACACAAGTCAAGTAACCCACAGTTAATAACATAACAAGTATCATAACAGCGGAAATACTATCAGCAGTCAAAACATGGTAGCCACACGTATCAAGTAGGAATACAGTATGAACGTTATAATTGAATGAATTAAGGACATAGCAGGGCAACTAAACACATTAACTAGACGGATAACATAGTCTGAACCATTTACATCCTCAAACAGTGGCATAAGCAAGAGTGTGAATATGGTAGGTCAACAATTAGCAGCTAAAGATACTAACGGATAATCATAGTCCACGAGGTTAACTACAAGAAAGTATGCATGATAAACAGATAAAACAACTGAATACACACTAGCATGGTCACCAGACAAATCAAAGGGTCATATAACAGTAAGATAACATATAGTCAGATGACAGCAGGTGAATCATACAATCGCATATTAATCATATCGTAGCAGGGTAAACAGTAGCCACATAAAACATGAATAGCATAATCAAATTCAATAATCATATACTAACCCGGTACGTGAATGGAATGATAGTCTGAAGTAACGGAAAAAGAGTATGACAGATCAATGCAATGGAATATAGCATGGTAGTAGATTGAGTCACATAAGGGTACTGAGTAATGGACAATTAATACAAAATATGGTGCGTTGGGGAATACAGAAGGTACAATATATATAAAAGTGTAAGGGTTGTCAGAAATCTATCTCGAGCCAACAATACATTACAATAATATCAATAAGTGGCAATAGCAGCCAAGTATCCAATAGTAGCCATTGTATTCGAGGGGTGACCTCAGAATACCAAACCAATAGGAGGAGAGACCTCAGTAACCAATGGAGTAGCTAGCTCCCAGAATGTGAGGGGGTGTATTGCACACACGCACCACATAACCAATACAATATGTCAATGTCAATACAATACAATACAAATCTAGGATGCATCCATACGCCCCTGCAGAACAATAGTGGCCATAACAATAACAATGAAGCGCGCATAATCAATACAATATAGGGACAGTGTGGAGCATCACTCAACCACACTAGAGTCATGCCATTGGTGCATCAATGACACGGACATGGAACCCCCATGCCTAGTTTAATGGCTCGGGAATCAAACTGACAGGTCAATGCAAAAGGTCTAAAGTGTAGCAATATATAAGTCTTCATAATCAAAGGTTCAATATCAATGGTTCACAATTCAGAGGTTCATAGCAATAGTTCAATATCAAAGTTCAATAGCAGAGGTTCAATATCAAGGTTCAATAGCAAAGGTTCAATAGCACAGGTTCAGTAGCACAAGGGTCAATAGTAAAGGTTCAATAGCAAAGGGGTCAATACCAAGTAAAGATTCAATAACAAAATGGCAAGAGATCACAGATGCAAAGAGATCATGAGAAACCTTTGAGGAAGGTCAGAATATCTGTACCTCAAACCGTAAAGCAAATCACCAGAAATACACAAGGGAAACAAAGGCTACTCCCTCCTCTGCGGATCTACACGAATAATGATTGCTTAATATTTAGAAAGCTATTTCATAGTTTTAGGGTTCATCGTTATTCATATTTCATAATTAAGGTTTCTTTCCATTTAGAAACATTCCAAATTAAGTGATTTCCATATTTAAGTATCTTTATACTTTAGGGTTAAAAATGACAATTATCAAAGTCTAAAGCTTAATATGTAACTTACCAAAGTTTAAGGTTTGTTGCGACAAGTTACCATAATTTAGGGTTCAAAATGACAAATGAACATCTTCAATATAATAGTTTAGGGTGTAATATGCCAATTTATAAAAGTTCAATGTTTACATGAAAATTTCCTAAAGATTAAGGTTTAATGAGTAAATAACTTAAATATAATATACAACTCAAATGTAGCTTACATGTATACATTACAGATTCGAATTTAACGTATAACAAGTTATGATTCACTCAGTTTCGATGCCTTTTCATGCTCTTTCGCGGCTCACAATATTTCCAACTAGGACTTAGGAATCATGCAACACGACTAACACATGACCCATCTCTCCCGACCCCCTTTTAGAACACCAAACGACCCGTACAATAATCCCGCGATCACCCTCGAACTTGCCCCCCACAAGACATGCAACATACATTTTCTATAATACACTTGACTCTTTACAGCTTTTAATACAACTACATAATGTGCACGCCATGCACATGAAATCTTTTAGAAACAGTTTGCACTCCAACATGCTTTACCCCAATTGACCCATACATAGACAATGCACCCATGCATTCGTAAAACTTCATTTGACCCAAGCACCATTTCCCCTTGCGAGACAAAACAAACTGAGAACATACCATATTTACCCGTGAAGACATAAGTTATTATTTCCATCGACTAAGTGTATCACATGCATGTTCAAATTATTAATCTATCTCATATATTACTGTATATATTGTGCATGATTATCTCGTTAAAGGTCATTCAAAACAGAATATAAACGTTATTATAGTTATATTAAGATGATGTTTAGGTCAAGGCTACAAGAGATGAGACAAGGGACGCATATGGTGTACCTCTTGGCTGTTGAACGTGACACAAGGCAAGGACACCGACTAGACGAATCGCCATTTCAAAATCACCAAGGGCTGCTACAATACTTCGACTCTAGCTTCTTGTAGAGAGAAAAAAACGATTTGGCTTTGTATGGCTTTCCTCTTTGCTTCGATTAAGGAACAAGTAGGGTTTTTATATAACTTAGAAAATGTGTGAGGATAACATAGAACGTCTTGTGATTTTATTTAGGAAAGATATATAATGCGTTTTGAATTAGAGCAAAAGGTGGACAAGCATATCTTCCAAAATAACTAGTGATTTGTATTTGTGACAAAATAGGAAAAGTGAATATCACCAAACGTGTGGTATTGAGGAAAGAAAAACCAAAAGTATATTTTGTTCATTGTGTTGAATGAAGCAGAACATGGAAAGGAGAATAATTATATTGGTATGATGTGTGATAAAGAGGGCAAGTGTACAAGCTTATCATTTTAAATTACCATAGGTTATAATTTATAAAAATGTGTTTTACTGGTGTGTCGTATAATAAATCGTAGAGTGTACAATGTATTTTACCTAATGTTAACATATGATTAGTGTGTGTCATTCAAAGCGACGAAGCCCAAACAGAAACGTGTTACAAATTATAGGGAGTCAGGAGCGCGACAACTATTTTAGTTAATTTACTTTGGTTATATCGTTTTTAATTATCGTACATCATATAGTTTAGCGTATTTATATATAACTTAGGTAAAAATTTCAAATTAGACGTAAATTTAAAAATTCGGAAAATTCAGGGTTTTACAACTCTTCCCCTCTAAAAATAAAATTTTCGTCCTCGAAAATTGAAGTCGCAGAGGTACACGGAGACGTACGAGTTTAAGGCAGACGTAGCAATCCATAGTTTCACACAGATCATAACGATTTCGGTTCCAAAGCGTACAAAACTTATACGTAACAGATGTCGGTGAGAATATCGCAAAGAGGTACAGAATTCCAAACGAACATGAGGAGTGAAAAATAACATATATAAGTCCTAGTCCATTCACGTACCAACCTCAAGCATTTCCCAAGACGTCGTATGCTTTCAATAAGTTCAAATTATATGATCTCAGTATTATCACGTTGATCAGGCGTCATAATACTTGCATTACATAACAAGTCCTTATTGTCATCATATTCTGCCTCGGGTCATGACAAACCACATAACCAATATCACAACAAAACAGATTACATACAGGTAGCAAGTAACATACCAAAACAGACCAGATTCACATACATGCAGCACATAATACATCAAACCGACTTACCATACCACAAAAGAGAGAAGGCCACCAACGTACTCAAAACGGTTCCTCGTGACTCATTACTGACGATCTAAATATAAAGCTGAGATATTACCAAAATGCTAAATCATAAAACTTCATGATTCAAACCGAGTTCTGAAAAATTGAAGAAAAGTAATACTGATCAAAATCGCATAACAAATATCAAACTGCCTCAAAACGCGTGACAAACAAATCGAAGTAACACAAGTCGCGCCCAATCATATTAAGTAGATGAACCTTCTCAGTCACCAGTTGAATCTTGTCTCCGTCTTTGCGCCTTTGGTTGATCCGTCCAGCTCCCTTCAGCAGCATCCTGACGTCTCCGGCAGCATCACGATCGGGTGCGGCTACTGTTTCATGAACCTCTCCAGAAATTGTTGCAGCAATGCAGGGTCGGCACCATCATCTTCGACACTACGATTAGTCTCCACCTAAAGATCGACAAACGGATACACGAGGAAAAAATAAACAAAATACGATGCGAAAAGAAGAAGGCCAAATCAGTGAAGACAAACAAATATCGAAGTTAAATCTGAACGACAATCAGAAGGAATCGAAAGAGATCATAATAGACGGAAGCCTAATGTCTACCCAGTCCTCACAGGTCAATCCTAAGGTCAACAAGACGAAACCTAGCTCTGATACCATAATTGTAACACCCCAACCCGGAAAGGGTAGAAGTATTACATTATGGTGTCATATCAGAACATACAACTAAAATTCCGCAAACGGAAAACCTTACAAAATGAAATACCAAGTCATATAAACGAATGACTTACCATAAAGATTACAAAATCCAAAATATCACGAACGAAATGAAAATAAAAACAATTGTTCTTCAAAAAAAGTCCAAAGTGATAGGGGAAACTAGGGTCACTCCACTCAGATAAACCAACTCTCAGCCCATCAAAGCCCATCTTCCAACCTAAAACCTGCCGCAGGAAAAGAAATGCGGCTGAGCTTAAAAAGCCCGGTGAACAGATATAAAAAAACGAAAGCTAAACAAAATCAGAGATACGAAATGAAACAAGGAATCCGATAACAAGGTCACAACGAATTAAAAACAAAGAGTCGAAGAGGAACCTGCAGAACACAATCACAACAGATATCCAGAAAGAATAGATAACAAAGGAGAACAAAGGCAAGCAACGCATCGATGTCATATATAAGCACATATAATTAACCATACATACAAGTAACGAAACCAAATCAAGCATAGCCGACGTCGTATCCACTCAACACATATATGACATACAAGTAAATCAGGAAATCAGAATACATATAAGCCAACGGAGATAAAAGCAAGCGGAAGAAATTAATTAGAAAGTTAGCATAGCAATCACACAAGTCAAGTAACCCACAGTTAATAACATAACAAGTATCATAACAGCGGAAATACTATCAGCAGTCAAAACATGGTAGCCACACGTATCAAGTAGGAATACAGTATGAACGTTATAATTGAATGAATTAAGGACATAGCAGGGCAACTAAACACATTAACTAGACGGATAACATAGTCTGAACCATTTACATCCTCAAACAGTGGCATAAGCAAGAGTGTGAATATGGTAGGTCAACAATTAGCAGCTAAAGATACTAACGGATAATCATAGTCCACGAGGTTAACTACAAGAAAGTATGCATGATAAACAGATAAAACAACTGAATACACACTAGCATGGTCACCAGACAAATCAAAGGGTCATATAACAGTAAGATAACATATAGTCAGATGACAGCAGGTGAATCATACAATCGCATATTAATCATATCGTAGCAGGGTAAACAGTAGCCACATAAAACATGAATAGCATAATCAAATTCAATAATCATATACTAACCCGGTACGTGAATGGAATGATAGTCTGAAGTAACGGAAAAAGAGTATGACAGATCAATGCAATGGAATATAGCATGGTAGTAGATTGAGTCACATAAGGGTACTGAGTAATGGACAATTAATACAAAATATGGTGCGTTGGGGAATACAGAAGGTACAATATATATAAAAGTGTAAGGGTTGTCAGAAATCTATCTCGAGCCAACAATACATTACAATAATATCAATAGTGGCAATAGCAGCCAAGTATCCAATAGTAGCCATTGTATTCGAAGGGGTGACCTCGGAATACCAAACCAATAGGAGGGGAGACCTCAGTAACCAATGGAGTAGCTAGCTCCCAGAATGTGAGGGGGTGTATTGCACATACGCACCACATCACCAATACAATATGTCAATGTCAATACAATACAATACAAATCTAGGATGCATCCATACGCCCCTGCAGAACAATAGTGGCCATAACAATAACAATGAAGCGCGCATAATCAATACAATATAGGGAAGGTGTGGAGCATCACTCAACCACACTAGAGTCATGTCATTAGTGCATCAATGACACGGACATGGAACCCCCATGCCTAGTTTAATGGCTCGGGTATCAAACTGACAGGTCAATGCAAAAGGTCCAAAGTGTAGCAATATATAAGTCTTCATAATCAAAGGTTCAATATCAATGGTTCACAATTCAGAGGTTCATAGCAATAGTTCAATATCAAAGTTCAATAGCAGAGGTTCAATAGCAAAGGTTCAATAGCTCAGGTTCAGTAGCACAAGGATCAATAGCAAAGGTTCAATAGCAAAGGGGTCAATACCAAGTAAAGGTTCAATAACAAAATGGCAAGAGATCACAGATGCAAAGAGATCATGAGAAACCTTATGAGGAAGGTCAGAATATCTGTACCTCAAACCGTAAAGCAAATCACCAGAAATACACAAGGGAAACAAAGGCTACTCCCTCCTCTGCGGATCTACACGAATAATGATTGCTTAATATTTAGAAAGCTATTTCATAGTTTTAGGGTTCATCGTTATTCATATTTCATAATTAAGGTTTCTTTCCATTTAGAAACATTCCAAATTAAGTGATTTCCATATTTAAGTATCTTTATACTTTAGGGTTAAAAATGACAATTATCAAAGTCTAAAGCTTAATATGTAACTTACCAAAGTTTAAGGTTTGTTGCGACAAGTTACCATAATTTAGGGTTCAAAATGACAAATGAACATCTTCAATATAATAGTTTAGGGTGTAATATGCCAATTTATAAAAGTTCAAGGTTTACATGAAAATTTCCTAAAGATTAAGGTTTAATGAGTAAATAACTTAAATATAATGTATAACTTAAATGTAGCTTACATGTATACATTACAGATACAAATTTAACATATAACAAGTTATGATTCACTCAGTTTCGATGCCTTTTCATGCTCCTTCGCGGCTCAAAATACTTACAACTAGGACTTAGGAATCATGCAACACGACTAACACATGACCCATCTCTCCCGACCCCCTTTTAGAACACCAAACGACCACTACAATAATCTCGTGATCACCCTCGAACTTGCCCCCCACAAGACATGCTACATAAATTTTCTATATTACACTTGACTCTTTACAGCTTTTAATACAACTACATAATGTGCACGCCATGCAAATGAAATCTTTTAGAAACAGTTTGCACTCCAACCTGCTTTACCCCAATTGAACCATACATAGACAATGCACCCATGCATTCGTAAAATTTCATTTGACCCAAGCACCATTTTCCCTTGCGAGACAAAACAAACTGAGAACATACCATATTTACCCGTGAAGACATAAGTTATTATTTCCATCGACTAAGTGTATCACATGCATGTTCAAATTATTAATCTATCTCATATATTACTGTATATATTGTGCATGATTATCTCGTTAAAGGTCGTTCAAAACAGATTATAAACGTTATTATAGTTATATTAAGATGATGTTTAGGTCAAGGCTACAAGAGATGAGACAAGGGACGCATATGGTGTACCTCTTAGCTGTTGAGCATGACACAAGGCAAAGGACACCGACTAGACGAATCGCCATTTCAAAATCACCAAGGGCTGCTACAATACTTCGACTCTAGCTTCTTGTAGAGAGAAAAAAACGATTTGGCTTTGTATGGCTTTTCTCTTTGCTTCGATTAAGGAACAAGTAGGGTTCTTATATAACTTAGAAAATGTGTGAGGATAACATAGAACGTCTTGTGATTTTATTTAGGAAGAGATATACAATGCGTTTTGAATTAGAGCAAAAGGTGGACAAGCATATCTTCCAAAATAACTAGTGATTTATATTTGTGACAAAATAGGAAAAGTGAATATCACCAAAACGTGTGGTATTGAGGAAAGAAAAACAAAACGTATATTTTGTTCATTGTGTCGAATGAAGCAGAATATGGAAAGGAGAATAATTATATTGGTATGATGTGTGATAAAGAGGGCAAGTGTACAAGCTTATCATTTTAAATTACCATAGGTTATAATTTATAAAAATGTGTTTTACTGGTGTGTCGTATAATAAACCGTAGAGTGTACAATGTATTTTACCTAATGTTAACATATGATTAGTGTGTGTCATTCAAAGCGACGAAGCCCAAACAGAAACGTGTTACAAATTATAGGGAATCAGGAGCGCGACAACTTTTTTAGTTAATTTACTTTGGTTATATCGTTTTTAATTATCGTACATCATACAGTTTAGCGTATTTATATATAACTTAGGTAAAAATTTCAAATTAGACATAAATTTAAAAATTCGGAAAATTCAGGGTTTTACAACTCTTCCCCTCTAAAAAGAAAATTTTCGTCCTCGAAAATTGAAGTCGCAGAGGTACACGGAGACGTACGATTTTAAGGCAGACGTAGCAATCCATAGTTTCACACAGATCATAACGATTTCAGTTCCAAAGCGTACAAAACTTATACGTAACAGATGTCGGTGAGAATATCGCAAAGAGGTACAGAATTCCAAACGAACATGAGGAGTGAAAAATAACATATATAAGTCCTAGTCCATTCACGTACCAACCTCAGGCATTTCCCAAGACGTCGTATGCTTTCAATAAGTTCAAATTATATGATCTCAGTATTATCACGTTGATCAGGTGTCATAATACTTGCATCACATAACAAGTCCTTATTGTCATCATATTCTGCCTCGGGTCATGACAAACCACATAACCAATATCACAACAAAACATATTACATACAGGTAGCAAGTAACATACCAAAACAGACCAGATTCACATACATGCAGCACATAATACATCAAACCGACTTACCATACCACAAAAGAGAGAAGGCCACCAACGTGCTCGAAACGGTTCCTCGTGACTCATTACTGACGATCCAAATATAAAGTTGAGATATTACCAAAATGCTAAATCATAAAACTTCACGATTCAAACCGAGTTCTGAAAAATCGAAGAAAAGTAATACTGATCAAAATCGCATAACAAATATCAAACCGCCTCAAAACGCGTGACAAACAAATCGAAGTAACACAAGTCGCGCCCAATCATATGAATTAGATGAACCTTCTCAGTCACCAGTTGAATCTTGTCTCCGTCTTTGCGCCTTTGGTTGATCCGTCCAGCTCCCTTCAGCAGCATCCTGACGTCTCCGGCAGCATCACGATCGGGTGCGGCTACTGTTTCACGAACCTCTCCAGAAATTGTTGCAGCAATGCAGGGTCGGCACCATCATCTTCGACTCTACGAGTAGTCTCCACCTAAAGATCGACAAACGGATGTACGAGGACAAAATAAACAAAATACGATGCGAAAAGAAGAAGGCCAAATCAGTGAAGACAAACAAATATCGAAGTCAAATCTGAACGACAATCAGAAGGAATCGAAAGAGATCAGAACAGACGGAAGCCTAATGTCTACCCAGTCCTCACAGGTCAATCCTAAGGTCAACAAGACGAAACCTGGCTCTGATACCATAATTGTAACACCCCAACCCGGCAAGGGTAGAAGTATTACATTATGGTGTCATATCAGAACATACAACTAAAATTCCGCAAACAGAAAACCTTACAGAATGAAATACCAAGTGATATAAACGAATGATTCACCATAAAGATTACAAAATCCAAAATATCACAAACGAAATGAAAATAAAAACAATTGTTCTTAAAAAAAGTCCAAAGTGATAGGGGAAACTAGGGTCACTCCACTCAGATAAACCAACTCTCAGCCCATCAAAGCCCATCTTCCAACCTAAAACCTGCCGCAGGAAAAGAAATGCGGCTGAGCTTAAAAAGCCTAGTGAACGGATATAAAAAAACGAAAGCTAAACAAAATCAGAGATACGAAATGAAACAAGGAATCCGATAACAAGGTCACAACGAATTAAAAACAAAGAGTCGAAGAGGAACCTGCAAAACACAATCACAACAGATATCCAGAAAGAACAAATAACAAAGGAGAACAAAGGCAAGCAACGCATCGATGTCATATATAAGCACATATAATTAACCATACATACAAGTAACGAAACCAAATCAAGCATAGCAGACGCCGTATCCACTCAACACATATATGACATACAAGTAAATCAGGAAATCAGAATACATATAAGCCAACGGAGATAAAAGCAAGCGGAAGAAATTAATTAGAAAGTGAGCATAGCAATCACACAAGTCAAGTAACCCACAGTTAATAACATAACAAGTATCATAACAGCGGAAATACTATCAGCAGTCAAAACATGGTAGCCACACATATCAAGTAGGAATACAGCATGAACGTTATAATTGAATGAATTAAGGACATAGCAGGGAAACTAAACACATTAACTAGACGGATAACATAGGCTGAACCATTTACATCCTCAAACAGTGGCATAAGCAAGAGTATGAATATGGTAGGTCAATAATTAGCAGCTAAAGATACTAACGGATAATCATAGTCCACGAGGTTAACTACAGGAAAGTATACATGATAAACAGATAAAACAACCGAATACACACTAGCATAGTCACCAGACAAATCAAAGGGTCACATAATAGTAAGATAACATATTGTCAGATGACAACAGGTGAATCATACAATCGCATATTAATCATATCGTAGCAGGGTAAAGAGTAGCCACATAAAACTTGAATAGCATAATCAAATAATAACCTGATACGTGAATGGAATGATAGTCTGAAGTAACGGAATAAGAGTATGACAGATCAATGCAATGGAATATAGCATGGTAGTAGATTGAGTCACATAAGGGTACTGAGTAATGGACAATTAATACAGAATATGGTGCATCGGGGAATACAGAAGGTAAAATATATGTATATAAAAGTGTAAGGGTTGTCAGAAATCTATCCCGAGCCAACAATACATTACAATAATATCAATAGTGGCAATAGCAGCCAAGTACCAATAGTAGCCATTGTATTCGAAGGGGTGACCTCGGAATACCAAACCAATAGGAGGAGAGACCTCACTAACCAATGGAGTAGCTAGCTCCCAGAATGTGAGGGGGTGTATTGCACACACGCACCACATCACCAATATAATATGTCAATGTCAATACAATACAATACAAATCTATGATGCATCCATACGCCCCTGCAGAACAATAGTGGCCATAACAATAACAATGAAGCGCGCATAATCAATACAATATAGGGACGGTGTGGAGCATCACTCAACCACACTAGAGTCATGCCATTGGTGCATCAATGACACGGACATGGAACCCCCATGCCTAGTTTAATGGCTCGGGTATCAAACTGACAGGTCAATGCAAAAGGTCCAAAGTGTAGCAATATATAAGTCTTCATAATCAAAGGTTCAATATCAATGGTTCACAATTCAGGAGTTCATAGCAATAGTTCAATATCAAAGTTCAATAGCAGAGGTTCAATATCAAGGTTCAATAGCAAAGGTTCAATAGCACAGGTTCAGTAGCACAAGGGTCAATAGTAAAGGTTCAATAGCAAATGGGTCAATACAAAGTAAAGGTTCAATAACAAAATGGCAAGAGATCACAGATGCAAAGAGATCATGAGAAACCTTATGAGGAAGGTCAGAATGTCTATACCTCAAACCGTAAAGCAAATCACCAGAAATACACAAGGGAAACAAAGGCTACTCCCTCCTCTGCGGATCTACACGAATAATGATTGCTTAATATTTAGAAATCTATTTCATAGTTTTAGGGTTCATCGTTATTCATATTTCATAATTAAGGTTTCTTTCCATTTAGAAACATTCCAAATTAAGTGATTTCCATATTTAAGTATCTTTATACTTTAGGGTTAAAAATGACAATTATCAAAGTCTAAAGCTTAATATGTAACTTACCAAAGTTTAAGGTTTGTTGCGACAAGTTACCATAATTTAGGGTTCAAAATGACAAATGAACATCTTCAATATAATAGTTTAGGGTGTAATATGCCAATTTATAAAAGTTCAAGGTTTACATGACAATTTCATAAAGATTAAGGTTTAATGAGTAAATAATTTAAATATAATATATAACTTAAATGTAGCTTACATGTATACATTACAGATTTAAATTTAACGTAAAACAAGTTATGATTCACTCAGTTTCGATGCCTTTTCATGCTCATTCGCGGCTCACAATACTTACAACTAGGACTTAGAAATCATGCAACACGACTAACACATGACCCATCTCTTCCGACCCCCTTTTAGAACACCGAACGACCCGTACAATAATCCCGCGATCACCCTCGAACTTGCCCCCCACAAGACATGCTACATACATTTTTTATAATACGCTTGACTCTTTACAACTTTTAATACAACTACATAATGTGTATGTCATGCACATGAAATCTTTTAGAAACAGTTTGCACTCCAACCTGCTTTACCCCAATCGACCCATACATAGACAATGCACCCATGCATTCGTAAAACTTCATTTGACCCAAGCACCCTTTCCCCTTGTGAGACAAAATAAACTGAGAACATACCATATTTACCCGTGAAGACATAAGTTATTATTTCCATCGACTTAGTGTATCACATGCATGTTTAAATTATTAATCTATCTCATGTATTACTGTATATATTGTGCATGATTATCTCGTTAAAGGTCATTCAAAACAGATTACAAACGTTATTTTAGTTATATTAAGATGATGTTTAGGTCAAGGCTACAAGAGATGAGACAAGGTACGCATATGGTGTACCTCTTGGCTGTTGAACGTGACACAAGGCAAGGACACCGACTAGACGAATTGCCATTTCAAAATCACCAAAGGCAGCTACAATACTTCGACTCTAGCTTCTTGTAGAGAGAAAAAAAAAACGATTTGGCTTTGTATGGCTTTTCTCTTTGCTTCGGTTAAGGAACAAGTAGGGTTTTTATATAACTTAGAAAACATGTGAGGATAACAAAGAACGTCTTGTGATTTTATTTAGTAAAAGATATACAATGCGTTTTGAATTAGAGCAAAATGTGGACAAGCATATCTTCCAAAATAACTAGTGATTTGTATTTGTGACAAAATAGGAAAAGTGAATATCACCAAAATGTGTGGTATTGAGGAAAGAAAAACAAGACGTATATTGTGTTCATTGTGTCGAATGAAGCAGAACATGGAAAGGAGAATAATTATATTGGTATGATGTGTGATAAAGAGGGCAAGTGTACAAGCTTATCATTTTAAATTACCTTAGGTTATAATTTATAAAAATGTGTTTTACTGGTGTGTCGTATAATAAACCGTAGAGTGTACAATGTATTTTACCTAATGTTAACATATGATTAGTGTGTGTTATTCAAAGCGACGAAGCCTAAACGGAAACGTGTTACAAATTATAGGGAGTCAGGAGCGCGACAACCATTTTAGTTAATTTACTTTGGTCATATCGTTTTTAATTATCGTACATCATATAGTTTAGCGTATTTATAACTTAGGTAAAAATTTAAAATTAGACGTAAATTTAAAAATTCGGAAATTCAGGGTTTTACACTTAGTCTCGCATAGCAAATAAACTTTTTCAGGTCCACTATTGAATTTATATTTAAACCTATGAACTCACCAGCGTTAGCTGACCTTTTAGCATGTTTTCTCAGGTATTTGAGTTGATGTTTGGATGGCTTGTTCTATGGAGGCTTGGCAGAGAGGCATGGTTGAAGGATCATAATTAAACTCTGATAATATTTTGTGGACCTATTTTATAATCTCTTTTGGGCCTTATATTTAAATATTTTGAGATAAATGTAACCAGATAATTAACTATGGGATTGGTTGAGAACTATTTATTATTATCTTGTTTTCCTATACTTTTGTGATGTACCAATCCAGTAACGCCCTAAAAACTTGTTTAAGTCTTCCGTTGTACCAAGATGTGGGGGTGTTACAGAATTAGCCATTATGACTCGCTTTCCGAAGATTTTAATCTTCAATATCAAAATGTACATCTTGTGCGCAATATGGTCCTTAAAGACTTCAATGTCTATATGCAATCTATGGGTAAGATTGTTGATGATTTTGATCTTCCTGAGGTAAACCCTGATCCCAGTATTCTATCTAGTGGTTTTCGAGAAGTGGAAGAGGAGTACTTCATTCTTGTGAAAGAAGAACACCTTCGTGCCCGCGATACTTTAAACCCCGACCAACAAGCAGCATTTATTCGGCATGTAGATGATGATACTCCTGGTGTGTTCTTTATAGATGGAATAGGGGAACTGGAAAGACGTATCTTTACAAGGCCTTGATTGCCGAGGTTCGATCGTGTGGTCTCCTGGCAGTCGCGACTGCATTTTCCTGTGTTGCTGCTAATAACATGCTGGGAGGGAGAAACGCTCATTCACGATTCAAAATTCCCCTAAATCTTGATAAGAACTCTATTTGCAGCATTAAAAAACAAAATGGGACCGCTCAACTTCTTCATTGTGCCAAAATAATAATATGGGACGAAGCATCGATGGCCAAAAGGCAAGCAGTAGAGGCGGTAGACCGAACCATGCAAGACATCATGGGGTTCAACTACCGTTCGGTGGTAAGATAATGGTTATGGGTGGCAATTTTAGACAGCTGTTACCGTTAACAAGATGTGGCACTCGCACACAGATCATTGACTCGAGCTTACGTATGTCGCCTCTTTGGTGTTTGATTAAAAAAGATCTCGCTGACTCTAAATATGAGAGCTTTAACATATTTGTGGTTTTCGGATTTCCTACTACGAGTCGGAACCAGAGACGAGGAAATGTTGGATGGAAACTATATTCTAATACCCAATGACATGGTCATACCCTACACAAATGAGGAAACATCAAAATATGCTTTAATCGGCGCAGTGTTTCCATCTTTGCGAATCAACAGTGGTTCTTCAGATGATATCATATCTAGGGCGATTTTATCAACAAAAAATGAGAACGTTGATGACATTAAGGATAAGTTGATAGAATGCTTTTCCAGAGCAGAAAGAATCTACTACAGTTTTGACACAGCAGAAGACGACACAAATAACTATTATGCGGTTGAATTCCTAAACTCGCCAACTGTTGGTGGTTTGCCCCCTCATTATCATTCGGCTAAAATTTGGGTGCCCAATTACAATTTTACGAAATTTAGATCCCTCAAATGGGTTATGCAATGGGACAAGATTGATATGAAAATCTTTAAAGCCAAACATGATCGACGCAGAGATCGCCATCGGGAAACATGCTGGAAAGAGAGTATACATGCCTAGAATTCCGTTATGTCCGTCTGAAAGTGACATGCTCCCTTTTAAGTTGAAAATAAATCAGTCTCTTGTTCGCCTTAGCTTTGCCATGACTATAAATAAGGCGCAAGGACAAACAATTCCAAATGTTGGTGCTTATCTACCAGATTCGGTATTCTCTCATGGTCAGCTTTGTGTGGCGTTTCGAGAGGGATCTCACGTGGAAACACAAAGGTGTTAGTAAACCCTGCCAAAACGTTCGATGAAGACGGAGTGTACACGTCAAATGTTGTGTATCGACAAGTCCTGCGTGAAGAGTAGAATACACATGTGTATAGGATTTTAATATTTTAGCTTTATGTTTTGCAACATAGTTTAGCATATGCATTTATAGTCCCACCAATAATTGTAGTTTATTCCATTGTTACACTTTCAAATCGTGAAGAAATTGATATACTTATTGTTTGTCTTGTGATATAGTGCCAACATGTTAGTAGATATTTGGGCAAAATGTCCATTGGCCAGAAAATATGTCACGCTTTCTGTGTGTTTTATGGCAACTATTCGCTTTCTTAGAAGAGTAAAAAGCAAGCTACTTTGTCGGAGTCTTCTATTGAGGCTGAGTACAGAGCTATGGCTTGTGCTACTTGTGAAGTGATTTGGTTGGTAAATGTTTTAAAGGATATGGGTGTTGAAAAAACTTTTGCTTGTGATTGTAAACTGTGATAATAGCTCAACTATGCAAATAGTTTATAATTTAATGTTTCAGGAAAAGTTTAAGCATTTTGATATTGATGTTCATATTTTAAGAGAAAAGGTTTATAGGTGTGTGATTAGGAAGGGAAAATTAAGTCTGTTGATTAGGTTGCAGACCTATTTACTAAAGCTCAAACAAGTATAGATCACAAAAGTTTTTGTGATGTTTTGAAAATTGTGGATATGTCTTTCTGCAGTAGAAAGGGATGTTTTTATTCAGTTTGGTAAAATTGTTTAAATTATTAATGTTAAGGGTTTTTCTAATTTTTGGTCTGGTTTGATATGGTTAAGATGTTAGTATGGTTTTGGTTTCTTATGGTGATTATATTTAGTTTGATCTGAGTATAAGTTTGAGGTAGGGTGTTAAAATGAGTCAAACTTATTTAAGAGTAAGTATAGGGACTAACGTTGACTATTGCTAATGGTTATAAAGTTTTGTGTCTGTTTTGTTAGTTTGTAATGTACAGGTACTTGAGTGCAGTTATGGAGTATATACTGAAGAATTCGGGTCGAGGGTTTCATTATCTCAAGTTTTTCTCTCTTTTCTTTACACACAGTTGATCTCTCATATTTTGGTTTTGGTTTTTTAGCTGTACAGTCATGCTATAGTATTTTTTTTGGTCACATAGGTTTCCAATTCGACATTGCGAACCGACTAATCCCAGGGCGACTAATAAAATTTGGTTTATATATATACTATGGGGTTAATAGACTACGATGTCACTAAACTTTTCAAAAAAGTGCGCCTAAGGTACTGAACTTTTATTTTGTTCACTTGGGCTACTGAACTTATAGGAAGCATGTTGTTCTATAATTCTAGTGTTAATCGGAGTGGCTTGAACGTATATTTTTGGATAAGTTAAGCAACATAAATGTCGTGGTTTTACAAGTTCAGTGACGTTTACATATATCTTTATATGTTCAGTGACTTCAAAATGAAGTTCAGTACTGAACAAAATGTTTAGACCTTTTTTTTCTAATTAAGTAACAAATTTGTTTATTAACTCATAGTGAGTTGACATAAATATAGCCCAATATTTTCTATAGACTCAATGAAAAAATTCTAACCATCCATTTTTTCATCAAAATTAAAAATAAAAATAAAAATAAAAAAACAAATTCACTTTTTTTTGAAAATAAAATATCTTGCAAACGATAAAACGTTATGCGACAAAAAATACAATATCACGACGAGATTTTTTTTATCTTTCAGTAGACGGTCACTTCGATATACTTTCGACGAACTTTTTTTTTTAGTTTTATTTTAATGTTAAATTTACATCCGAAAAAATCCATGTGATTTGATGTTAGGAATCACGTGTGATTTCACAAATCACATGTGATTCATATGTTAGGAATCGCGTGTGATTTCATAAATCACATGTGATTTCAGAAAATCACATGTAATTTTAAAATTACAAATCACATGTGATTTCTCCATACGTAAATTTTAACACTCAAAAAAAAGTTTGTTGAAAGTATATAGGAGTGTCCTCCATAGAAAGACAATTTAATTCTCGTTGTGATGGTATGATTCTTTTAGTATAACGATTAACAGTTTGTGTGATATTTAATTTTTAAAAAAGATGAAAGTGGGTGTTTTGTTTTGATAAACAAAATAGAGGGTTGTGATTAGTTCATTGGGTCTAGAAAGAATTTGAGGTCTACATTGAACTTTTCTCAACTCATAGTATGTATATGAAAGGTTGTTAATCAGTTTCTAACTCACTTGTGGGTATTCGTATACCAAAAAACCAAAAACCAAAATCGGTTCGGTTTGGCCAAAAACCACCGGTTTAGGACCGGTTTGTATATATTAACGTTATTACCATTTTGAAACCGATTTGGGACTGAACCAGTTTGGAAAAACCGGTTCCAACCCGTTTTTTTTTTTTTTCTTACCGTTTTTTTTGTCTGCTCCTCGATGACAGCAGCAAAGTTGCAAAATGTACCATTTTTTAACCTTTTTGTTTGTTTTTGTGGACCTTTTAATCACCATTTTTCCATTGTATGTTTAGAATAAATATGTATGTTGTGTTTGGTTTAGTCACAAACACCAGACACTCTCAAAATACACTTTTGAAACATTCAAAACGCTCACTAGTAGCAACTCGTGCTTCTTCAACTTCCATCGGTGTTGGTTCCTTAAATGAACCAACGATTGTTGAAGTTTTAGAAACAAAAATGTTTGGTGTAATTTCAACATTGTGTTGTTGGATGGGAATATGAAGGCTCATTGTAAACATTACTCTAATTTTTTGAAATCGGAATCCAACTCGACTTTGAAGGGGCATATCGAGAATTATTGTGAAGCACTCAAATCCAATCCGGAAGAGGATCAAGCATCTATGTCACGAGAGGGGGGTATTTTTGCATACGAGGCGGATTGGGTTCGACAACAATTTGCGGGCTTTGTGATTCAAGAAGGTTTGACGTTCAACCACTTCAACAACCCTCGATTAACTAGGGTGATTCAAAATACTCTTCAACCGCGATATACTCATGTAAGTCGTGCTACTCTTAAACGTGATTGTATGAAAGCTTGGAAAAATGCTAAAATTGAACTAAAAACAGGTTTTGAAAATTTAAATACAAGTGTAAACCTATTAAGCGATGTTTGGTCAGCTCCTCTTAATTTTCCCGGTTTGTACCTTTGTGTTACCGCGCATTGGGTTGATTCCCGTAACTTGGAAAATGATGAAGCGTACGAATGCTTTTGAAAACTTTGAATATCCTCACACGAGTCAATATTTATTTCATATGTTATGAGATGTAATAAAAGAGTATAAATTAGAATAAAATATTTTTTCAATCTCATTTGATAACGCGAGTAATAATACAAACGTCGTCAAAAATCTAATATTGAAATACCAACCACCTTCAGACGGCATTTTTTTATCATAGTCGATGTATTGTACATATCATAAACTTGGTTTTGCAAGACGGACTAGCGAAACCCTAAATAAATATGATAAAAAACGCTTTTAATAAATGTTACAATATATATTTTTTTTGAATAAAGTTATATATAAAAGAATATATGAAATTGTGTTCGGAGACGGGTGCCAAATTTTTAATCCCTAATTGGAACGTTCCTACAAGATGGATTTCGACTTATAAAATGTTTATAAGTGGTTTACGCCCAAAAAAATGATTTACAAGTTTTTCATGACGAACTTTGCCAAAGGCGTCTGAGTATGACACCATCTTCGGTCGAAAGTTGACTTACTATTCAACAAATAACCGATTTACTCGAAGTTTTTAAAAACGCAACAATTTTATTATCGGGTGTTTATTATCCCACGAGTCATTTGGTACTCAACCAAATTTATATGATGTGTTCAAAATTAGGCCAATACGAATTTAATGGCCCAGTATTTGCATGTATGCTTCAACCCATGAAAGAAAAAACTTATAAAATATATTCAAGAAATTCCACCGGTAATTACTTATCCCACGCATTGAACCCATGTTTTAACGTTAGCGGAGTGGAACTACTTATCGAAAAGATTACTACAGATTTGGATTTGCTTCAAGAAAACGTTTTCTATGCAACAAATGAAAAAAACTATTTCAACAAATGTTTTAAAGATATATTTGATTTTTATTATAATAAATATAGTGCAACAAATGTTTCAAAGGGTACGGCTTCTTCATAGTTTTCTACAAATTCTACCATGGATCTGATGCTTGGCTTATTTTATAGTTTAATACAAGAAAGCACAAAACGCGCTAGGAGTGACCAATCATGGACTAACGAATTTGGAAGATATATTGGAGCTGATTAGATAAACACTATGGGACTTGAAGAATATCTAAATTTTGATATTTTGGCTTGGTGGAAAGGAAGGCAATCTTAATTTCCCGTTCTAGCCGCCATGGCCCAAGATTTACTAGCGTACAAGCTTCTACGGAAGCTTCAGAATCAGCTTTTTCTACTAGTGGAAGGTTATTATCGATACGAAGAACAAGACTCACACCAGCATCTTTGGAGATGTGTATTTTCTTGAAGGATCACTTAGATGCGGCCGAATGTATACAAAACATTTCAAGTCTTGAAGACGGACTAGATTACGAAGCACAATTACAAGATGTCGAGGTGGAAGAGGGTTTAACAATATCACTTTCCGATGAAGAAATCGCTCAAGATGAAGTTGCTAGCTAGGCTAGGTCCTCCGAAGCCGAAGAAGAAGATCTCACTCTCGAAAAAGCTCTCAAATAAATTTTCTAATGAATAAATCGATCAAATGTATTAGCTTTATATTTCAAGTACTTTATGTTTGATGAATTATGAGCTTAATAAATAAAATTTGAAGTTTAGTAAGTTTATTGTGTATAAAACGCGAAAAATATATATATATATATATATATATATATATATATATATATATATATATATATATATATATATATATATATATATATATCTTACTTCATTCGCAGTCTAACATATTCGAACAAAAAAAATGGTTTGAAACAGGTTTTTCCACAAAAACCGGTTACCACCCGACCTCAACCGGTTTGGACCGGTCTGGGTTTTTTTCCCTTGAAATTCAAACCGAACCGGTTTTTGGCCAAAACCGGTTCTTGACCTTTGACCAAAAACCGGATCGGTTTTAGTCAATGCCCACCTCTACTTGTGGGTGAAGTAATGTTGCAACATGCTCTATATATCGTGTGTAGCGGTCTTAGAGCATGAATTAACCCCGTAATCACTATCATTTTTTCCCCATAAAGCGTATGAAACTACGTACATAATTGTTGTCCCAATCTCTAGATCTTTATTATTAAATCTTGTTTAATCAACATTAAGTTTGATAGAGAGAATTCAATATTAAATACATTGATTCAAATAATCATTTTACAACATTTTTCAGCACAAAATCTCTAACTATATATACATATTGAAAAGGCATATGTGAAAGGGTGTGATGGTTCAATCAAACCATATATTTGAAGATCAAAGGAACTATATGTTTTTAATATGATGAAAATATAATGATGGAAATATAACTCTAACTGACTTTTACTATTGTTTTGTCATTATATTTCCAACATATTCTTCCTAATGACAAAACATATAGTTCCTTTGATCTTCAACATCACTGTCATTAGTGATGCAGTATTCTTCTAGAAAAGTCAGTTAGAGTTATATTTCCATTATATATGGTTTAATTGTTGTCATTAGGGGGAATATGTTGGAACTATAATGACAAAACAATAGTAAAAGTCACTTAGAGCATGAATTAACCCCGTAATCACTATCATTTTTTCCCCATAAAGCGTATGAAACTACGTACATAATTTTTGTCCCAATCTCTAGATCTTTATTATTAAATCTTGTTTAATCAATATTAAGTTTGATAGAGAGAATTCAATATTAAATACATTGATTCAAATAATCATTTTACAACATTTTTCAGAACAAAATCTCTAACTATATATACATATTGAAAAGGCATATGTGAAAGGGTGTGACGGTTCAATCAAACCATATATTTGATGGTTCAATCTAACTATATATACATTTTTCAGTACAATATTAAATACATTGATTCAAATAACTGACTTTTACTATTGTTTTGTCATTATATTTCCAACATATTCCCCCTAATGACAAAACATATAGTTCCTTTGATCTTCAACATCACTATCATTAGTGCTGCAGTATTCTTCTAGAAATTATCTTGTTTGATTGAGTCTTCATTTTCTCGTATAAGTGGTATCATCTTTGATATCATGTTCTTGAGTTGATTGTAACACAACTTTATTTGATATTGACTTTCACAGTCTTCTTCGATTCTTGTGCAGTAGTCTCACACAACTCCACTTGGTCTTGAATAAAACTTTGATGACTTCACACTATCTTCATTCTTCAATCTAACTTGTCCTTCACGAACTTTTCTCATCACGAAATTTGTTTCACACAAACTTGGCTTCACACCATTTTTTACTTTGATTAGTCACTGATATATTCTTCACGAACCAACCTTCACGGCTAACTTGGTTATTTCACATAACCTATCTTTTGTAGCAATTCGCATTACACGAATAAAATCTTCCTCTAGTTGTACAACTATCTTTAACTCTTTCACATATTTATTTTGATCCTTCACGGATTGAAACGTATCACACGTGTTTCCTTTTAATTCATTCACTGACTCATCTAAGGTGTATCCTTCATGTTTAAATTTCCTTCTCCTTTGTCCTTGCAACAAAACTTGTCCACATTTTTCACAATGTCTTCCTTGAGTAATGTTATTGTTGTGATGTGAAAACAATAACTTATCTTGATCGTCATTTTCCTTATTCTTCAGAAACTTTATTCTCTCTTCATACGTTTTGAGTCTTTCAATTGCTTCTTCCATTGTCATTTCACTTAGATCAGAATATTACTCTATTGATGCAACTATTTGCAGATACCTATCGGGTACAGCATTTAATAGTTTTTGTACTATTGTTTGATCTTCGATTGTGTGCCTTAGACTAGCGGCTTTGTTTACTAGTGTTGTTAATTTTCCGGTGAAGGTATCGATTGTCTCGTCTTCCTTCATGTGTAACATCTCAAAGTCGGATTTGAGTGTTTGTAATCTTGCTTGTTGAACTCTTTCTTCGCCAATGTGTCTAGTTTTCAAAGCATCTCATATGGCTTTTGCGGTTTGTGCTTTGTTATTTGAAGCAACTGTTCTTCGGGTAAAGATTGGTAAAGGAATGCGATAGCAGTCTTATATTTCTTATTGTCAGATTTAGTTGTCACTGACGGTTCTATCGTTTCCCATAAACCATTCGCTTCAAGAATGATTTGCATTCGAATTGCCCATAATGAGTAATTCGAGGGTATTAGCATCGTGCATTTGAATTGTGGTGTACTAGTAGTACCAACTTCCTTCTTTGAACTTTCTCCACAATCTTTCGTCATATCTCTTGGATATTGACTAAAATCTCCAAAATATCTAACACTAAGTGTGTTGGAATTTTCTTTCTGGTGAGCTATTTTGTTTTGTGCCTTAAAGGCTATTAAAAACTTACGGGGAACTAGTTTTCTTCCAAAAAAAACAATCCTTAGAGATTTTATATTCTTAATATGAATAACCTAAGGTTAATCAGTCCTTAAATTATTTCTTATAATATAATAAGCAGTGTAATCACTAGGTTATTATATTTCTAAACCTCGAAAAGATACTAACTTGAAACTAAGGGGAATAATTATAAAATAATCTATAAAATATATATCAAAAATCTTAATATATACTATATCTAAAAAATGAAAGTGAAAGGGTGTTATTGGTTTTTTTGAAACCTGGGGGTTAAAAATAACCCTTGTTGAACCCTTTGATGCTTATAACCCTTTGGTGCACCTCTTTTTCTTTGGTTAGTTGAAACCCATTTCTTTCTTTTCTGCTTTGGAGACTAACGTCTCACTTGAGAATGATTTGTCCTCTTCTTCTTCTTGTGGTGGTTAACCCAGATTATATGGGTGGTTTAACCGTTTCTATTCCTCTACGGTTGTTTGTTTTTCTCGAACGCTGGAATCCTCTTATGCGAAATTAGGGTTTCGCTAATTTGGGGGTTTTCTGAACCTTATATAATTTGGGCCTGTATGGATAAATTGAACCTTGTATAATTTGGGCCTGTATGCTAAATTAGGGTTTCGCTAATTTGGAGATTCAATTAAGGGTTTGCGCAATTCAATTTTTGAATCAGGTGTGTTCTTTCCTTTTGTATGAACCGATTCGACTGTGCCCCTTTAATTTGATGTTGCCTGACGGTTGTCCCTTTTCCTTTTCTGTTATGAATCTGATAATCGCCCCTTGAATCTTGATATGATGAACTATGGGGTTTTTTTCGGTTTGTTTCGAAACGAAGGTTTACGCATTCTGATGTTGGAACCTTTGATGCCGGTTGTATTTGATCACTATGTAATTGAAAACCTTGGTGACAAATGGTTCTGAATTGGTTCCCCTGTTCTTGTTCTTGAACGCTTGCTGGTTGAATTCTGGCACTTCCTTCTTAACCGAAATTTGTTGTTCACTGTTTGATTCAAAAACAGATTGTTGCGAAACTTGGTTTAATAAAACCGTTGTGATACCAATTGTTGTCCCAATCTATGGATCTTTATTATTAAACCTTGATTAATCAATATTAAGTTTGATTGGGAGAATTCAATATTAAATATATTTATTCAAATAATCATTTAACAACATTTTTAGTACATAATCTCTAACTATATATACATATTGAAAAGGCACATGTGAAAGGGTGGTGATATTTACACGGAGACTTTTACTAGATCCACAGATTTTTTATGTGATATTACTTTTATGCCCTCCCACCCCTTTTAGCTGCTACCTAGTTTTTTCCATCTCATAAACATCCCAAATACCAGTGATCCACCGTCGATATATAATGTTGAAGACTCTCAACTTATAGATAACCATTACATCAAGACTAGTCCTCTTGTCAACTATTTAGGTAACAAAATAGTTTATCAGCGACGGTGGTGATTCTACATCCACGAGATTTATCAACGACAGGATTGTTTTTGTTATCTAATGTTGTGCAACAAAAACAATCATGTCGCTGATAAATCTCGTGGATGTAGAATCACCACCGTCGCACCCAATAATGATATTTTCCCGATAGAAAAAGGCACTAGTATACATATATGTACAGTGGCGTAAAAATATTTGTTGATCTTTGAATAAAAAACTCCCGATAACAGTGTGAACCATCGAGATTAAACTTTGTTGATATCACTCACATAATTGTATTAAAGGAGTACAGATCCGCTGCTAAGTTACCCGCTCCATGATTCCGTACAATTCCACTCAGTCATATTGTTTAACCTCGGAGTCTCGGGTGTTTAAAAATTCCCTTTTTCGGGTAACAGTTCCGATTTAAAGATTAGTACCACTATGAGATTCGAATTATCGACTTGTGAAGATGGTATACGATTTGTGCGTAGTAGTAGCATAGCAGTACTAATCTTGTGTGGAGTGATTCTGGTGGTCAAAAGGTGAGGACGTAAGAGATGGTTAAAGGCTAAAAAAGGGTGGAAGGGCATACATGTAAAATCACATAATATTTCTGTGGATGTAGTAAAAGCTTCCGTGTAAATATCAATTCCTCATGTGAAAGGGTGTGATGGTTCAATCAAACCAGTAGTCATGCCTTTTCACAAATAACTGCCATAACTGTCATAACTAACTCTAATTGACTTTTACTATTGTTTTGTCATTATATTTCCAACAATAATATGCAGATGTTGGAAATTTTAAATTGCTGTTGCTTGTGACGACATTTTCCTAGCAAGTTATGTACATTACACCATATATAACCTAGTGAAAGTTGTTTTCTAATAGCTCGATCCACTGGTATTAGTTGTTTTTAAGTACAACTCACACTGTGAGTTGAGATCCATGTAGAACTCATATTTGTCATAGAACCAATGGATCAATCATAGCCATCCATTTTTTATTTAAATCATATTCCACCTTTTTTTTTAAAACAACATATCTTGCAAACGGTAAATCTTCAAGGTACAAAAAATACACCATCATGACGAGAATTAAATTATCTTTCTATAGATATGCATTGTTATATACTTTCGACAAACATTTTTTTTCAAAAATTCCGTCCGAAAAAATCATATATGATTTTTACGAATCATATATGATTTTAAAAAATCATGTATGATTCGATTTTTACGAATCATATATGATTTTTACAATCATATATGATTCTCAAAAATCATATGTGATTCGTAAAAATCGAATCATATATGATTTTCACAAATCATATATGATTTTTGTTAACCGAAATTTTGAAAAAAAAAATTTGTTAAAAATATATAGTAGTGCATATCTATAGAAAGATAATTTAATTCTCGTCACGATGGTATAATTTTTATCGCGTAACGATTAACGGTTTGCGAGATATTTAATTTTTTAAAAAATGGTGAAAGTTTATCATAATAAAAAAATGAATGGCTATTATTGGTTGATTGGATCTATGGTAAATTTTGGTTCTATATTGAACTTTTGCCCTCACACTGTTATTGGTGAAGAATGTGATACATGGTACGTACATGCATGATTGACATAGTCAATAAACTAAATGAAAAAGAAAGGTGCTGGATATATAACATAACAGCTCTTGTATAGATTATGCCAGACAGATATTGCCGTCCATATGAACGATCGATTATGCCACACGGATATATATTGCCGTCCCTATGAACGCTTAGGTTCGTTTAGTACAAACTTTTTATAAAGAAATTCTTCGAAACAAATATTCAATTCCTAATTTAGAAAAAGAACCTTAAAATCCCATTTTTACTGTTTTATTTGTTTCCTTGGTAATAACCCAAAACCCTCCTCGATCTTTTCTTCGAAATAAAAAATAGGAGAAATATCATTTGATGTGTTCTCTATATTTTGTGTGAAATAAAAAACTCCCACGCCTTTTTCTACAAAATCAAGATGCAAGACTAATAAATTTTTGTCAAACTGAACTCACCTTGGCGTTTAACATGCCAGTAATGGTCAAACTTGCTGATGGAATTGATTGCACCTTTGCGTTTTACGTACTTTGTACGAGCTTTCTTTTTTTTTCTATTTTTATCTACATACTTTTTTAGGGGAGGTGATACTCGCACCACATTTTTTGATGCATTCATCACCATTTATGCATTACAGTATTGTACTGTACAATACTGTAATGCATAAATGGTGGTGAATGCATCAAAAAATGTGGTGTGAGTATCAATTCCCCTTTTTTAGACATTTGCGGTTTAATCAATGTTTTAAAATTTGATTTTTTAAAAATTACATGTGAAAAAATCACATGTGATTTTAATTTTAAAATCACATGTAATTTTTTATTTTAAAATCACATGTGATTGAATGAAATCGATTTGTAAAATCATAGGTGATTCCTAACATACAAATCATATGTGAGTTTTTCATACGCAAATTTCAACACCAAAAAATAAAATAAAATAAAATAAAATTGTTGAAAGTATATCGAAGTGCTAGCTTGTTTAATGAAAGAAAAAAACTTCTCGTCATGATGGTTTATTTTTTGTCGCTTAATGATTTATCGTTTGCAAGATATTTTATTTTTTAAAAAAGAAGTAAAAAGCGGCTTTTCTTAGTTTTGATGAAAAAATAAATGATCAGAATTTGTATTTTTTTTAAATATAAAGTCTATACGTGAGTAAAAATATGTAACTATATATTTTTTTAACCATATTTAACATGTACATTTGTAAATAGCATATATGTAGTCTCTTTTTAATGAAGACATAAAAGAATAATTAAAGGGACTTTCACATCCATCAACTAGCAAGATGGCTCATGGCAGGTTTTGAATGTGTCAACCAGGACGTATATCATCCTTCAAGTGCCGAATGCGGATAAATAAAATAAGTATATCGATCGTTGTTCAAGTGAATAGATTATTTACATGTCAACTTAACATGCTAGTAGTTTTGTACATTTGCTATTAACCACTATCTTCAAACTCATAGTTTCTTGTGTTTAGAATTCAATTGATTAATTGACTTAAAGACTAGGTCATATTTTTAATTTGTATTACTATGAACAACTGTTGAGCCTATATATACTTTGATAATCACCTTATAAAATAAATTCAACACACATTGGGTAATATAATTAATCAAGAGTTAACTAAGACAATAACAATGTCGAGTGTGATTTTCGGGTTCTTGAAGGTCTCTCTTTTGTGCATGATTCTTATAGCATTAGAAATGACACAAGCTCATGCACAGTTGAAAATGGGGTTCTATAGAACCACATGTCCAAAAGCCGAGTGGATTGTGCAAGATACTGTGAATAAGGCAGTCACGGCGAACCCTGGAATGGCTGCTGGAATCATTCGACTTTACTTCCATGACTGCTTTGTTAGGGTATGTATTTTATCAACTTCTACTACAATAATAAGTATTCACAACTCAATAGAACGTGTAACGTTTTGTCACAATACCAAACTAATCGACGCATGAAATATGTTTACATTCTCAACGCAATAGGAAACATTTTATTCATGATACTTGTAAAATTTTATCAAAAGTATATGCATTTATGATTTATATACTATCTTGTAGTGGCTTTTTTGTTGATAATCAGGGTTGTGATGCTTCACTTCTACTTAAGACGGTAGGAGGCAGTGAAAACGAGTCAGAGCAAGATCATCCAGCGAATGCTGGAACCCTGAGGGGACTCGAGATAATTGATCAAGCTAAGGCCAGACTTGAAGCCGCATGTCCAAACACTGTCTCATGTGCTGACATCTTGGCATTCGCGGCCAGAGATAGTACCAACGCTGTTGGTGGCTTTTCTTATGCTATCCCATCAGGACGACGAGATGGAAGAATTTCAAATATAGGCGATGTCGACATTCCAGGGCCTGACTCTGACCTACGGAACATGAGGAGCAAATTTATGGCTAAAGGATTGAGTACTAGAGATTTAGTGGCGCTTTCTGGGGCCCATTCTATTGGTAGAGCAGGGTGTAACTTAGTTGCACCTCGTCTCTACCCTACTGATCCATCGCTGGATCCAAAATACGCAGCATTCTTGAAAACAAAATGCCCCAAGAATAGACTTTCTGGGACCACAAATCTTGATCCAGTCTCTGCTAATCGCCTGGATAATCAGTATTACCATAATGTTAAACAGCACAAGGTTTTGTTTACTTCGGATGAAGTCTTGTTGGATAGTTCAGAGACAGCCAGAATCGTTGCTACTTACACAAATAACACGAACGCTTGGAGAATGGATTTTGCTGCTGCAATGGTACGTATGGGTTCTGTTGAGGTTTTAACAGGAACCAAAGGAGAGATTCGCAAGAAGTGCAGCGTGATAAATTAAATCTTTATAAATGTATCATTTGTACTTCAATTCATGTTTGTTTTGGTTTTTCATTCCTTACGTTTGGGTTTATAATTGTTTCGAAACTTGTTATTTATTTTGTTCATTTAAGTGAATAAGATTATTTCTTCCTCTGAGTTCAAATGTCCTATTTATATATGATTTGTGGCACTTCTTGGTAAAAATGGACTTGCTAGGGTGTGGAAGCATCTTTCCGTCGGGCAGATCTTCACGGCTCTCACGTGCCGTTCATCCATGTCCCGGGCCTTGAAAGCGTGCTGTCATACATGAAAGAACCCGTTAGAAGGGGTCCCGAGGCCAAAGCCCCGGGGACCACCCTCCGACGGTCAAATCAGACCTCATATGCAGAGGATTTAGTATATATGTACATGTATGTGTGTGTGTAACCTCATGATATAAATGAAATATAGATAGTATATATAGAGAGAGAAAGAGGTAGGTGTCAAGTGGGTCACCTCAATACCTGTCAAGTCTATGCGCTAGGTGTCAGGTCACGTAGAGACAAAATCCCATAATATCCGGGTTAGGTGGCATAGTCCAGTCTTTCCGGCAATGACCTCCGGCGTGATGGAGATTCTTCGGTCCGGCACGTGTCGTCCGGACACATACGTCAACATGTCCCCCCAGTATTGTATTATCGGTTGAAGACCGATGATGCAATACTTCAAGAATATCTTTATGCCTTCCGGCACACGTCGTTCGGACGAGTGTTGTATCTGCCTCTCGGTACATGTCCTTCAGACACATACGTCAACATGTCCCCGCAGTATTGCATTATTAGTAAAGTACTGATGATGTAATACTTAAAGAATACCTTATGACCTTTCGGTCTTTATCATTCGGACATGCCTTCCGTCCAGTGACCATCTTAGAGTGGTTTACCAATTGGCCCATAAGTTGGTGCTTCATAAGGCACGTTAGATCTATTAGACCACATATGCCGCCATGTCCCCCCAGTATAGTATTATTGACCTATGGTCAATGATGCTATACTTAAACATCGTTAGATCCGAAAGTGGGACATATCTTTTCCATCGTCCCTTTGTTTCCTACACAAATAAAACATAGCTTTTCTACCATAATCATTATTCTTTGTGATGTGTCGTTATATATTATTTATTTATTAATCACAAACCTATACCAGACACTTTGTGTTTTATTACAATTGTTACTCACATAAACGTACACCAAACTTCTTGTTTTTTATTACCTTTGCTATTTGCATAGCTTTGGAAATACAAGCTTATATGTTTGAGACGCTTACTTTTTAGATTAGTTTTTAATTACCTGGGCCTTCCGAGTGGATGGACACTCGAGGCCTTCCGAGGGGATGGGCACTCGGGCGTACTGCCGTTCGGTGATTAGCACCTGGGATTTCCGAGGAGATGGGCACTCGGGAATATTGCCGTTCGGTGATTAACACCTGGGCCTTCCAAGGAGATGGGCACTCGGGAATATTGCCGTTCGGTGATTAGCACCTGGGCCTTCCGAGGAGATGGGCACTCGGGAATATTGCCGTTCGGTGATTAGCACCTGGGCCTTCCGAGGAGATGGGCACTCGGGAATATTGCCGTTCGGTGATTTGCACCTGGGCCCTCCGAGGAGATGGGCACTCGGGAATATTGTCGTTCGGTGATTAGCACCTGGGCCTTCTGAGGAGATGGGCACTCGGGAATATTGCCTTTCGGTGATTAGCACATGGGCCTTCCGTAATGACTTTGCACCCGGACATCCGAAATGAACTTGCACTCGGGCATCCGAAATGATTTTATACTCGGGCATCCGAATGATTTTTCACTCGGGCATCCGAAAGATGTTGCACTCGGGCATCCGCGGTGGTGGCCAGCCAACCGGGCTGTCACACAAATGTTGTGTTCAGGATTGTACTTATTAAGAACGTGGGAATTCACACAGCTATTCCTGCGCAATAAGACATAAAAGCTCTTCTTCTTTTTCCCGTTAGATAAACACAATGTTTCTAATGTATTAATACAACAACCGGGTCACAACCGAACCGTAACATAACCGGTGAGGGTATCATTCCCCCATGGTTCCCCCCAGTTCAACGATGCTAATGTTATTAGTATCGTTGAACTAAAATAAAACAATGTATTAGATAACATAATAAACGATTAATAACAATGTTACCCATGAGTGTTAGATATCAAACATGTGATGTTTATTGCCCTTATTGACCATGCTCTGATTTTCATGAAATCATCACCTTATGCCTGCTAGTCCTGTGGAATAAAACCTGAAAACTCTTTTGTTTTCTCCTGTTAAATATGACAAACACAATATTTCACTTGTATTAATATAGAATAGGTCACAACGAAACCGTAACGCAACCGACGGAAGGTGCCATACCACTATACTCCGCCCAGTTCAGCGGTGCTATAACTTACTAGTACCGTTGAACTCAAGTAAAACATTATTGACAAATAACAACAATGCTTACCCATGGGTGTGAATTATCAAACATGCGGTGTTTCTTCGGATTTGGCTATTATGTCACAATATTTGAAGACATTGATCAAACATTGTTGTCTTAATATTTTAAGGTTGTATCATAATATTACTTAAATATCCAGACAATATTTTTTAATTTCCTTTCATTTTTCAAGACACTCGCGTGATTTGTGGTGACCGCACGAAAAAACTCTTAGGATGAAAAGCAATGTTTTAGCAAAACTTTTAGGTGTATATGCCTGTTTATCATGTAGTAAAAGCATTGATATAATCCTTTCAGTTTCATAAGATTGGGCCGTACCAAAAAACATGTTTGATCTAGAATATAAGATTACGTCGAGCAACTTGTTTTCCGGTAAAAGCGGTTAAGAATGTTAACACTTGAAGCCTAATATGTAAGGGCAATAGCAGTTGTCATTTGTACCGACAATAGGCGGAGGTTTATCAGCCGGACAATTAATGGTCCGGATGTCATAGGCAAAAAATGACTGGCAATGTAATGTTATGACAAATCCAGTGATAATGTCCAAATATTATTCAAGTAATTTAATATTTTGTGCTTGAGCCTGCATATTTATCTTTTATAAAGTGCTCCCACAATATTTTAATAGTGATGTAAAATGATGTGTGTAAAAATCATTCAAATATGTGAGAGGCGCAAAGAGTGAAATAACCTTTCTTTCATAAACACTTTGGGGTTTAGGTTGTGTTAGTTCTCCATGAACCAATATATTTTTCTTTGAAGTTTGATTTTTTTTTTTTTTTTTTTTTTTTAGCTTGTGAGAGTGATCGTGATGTCGAGTAGGCTTCTTACGTCTTTGTGTTGATGAAAATTGCGAATGCTTTCAAAATAGTCAATATTTCTACATATAAGTTGGCATAAAAGAGGCCCATCCCTTACCTTAGTCTACTTTGAGTGACATCCCACTAGACTAGCATACAAGCGCAATATATGTCCAAGAAATATTATAAGCCCAGTTAAAACTCTCGTGGTATATATAAAGCACAAAATGAATTGCGGCTTGCCCAAAAAATAATAGACCATTAAGCACAAAATGAGTTGTCTAGCTATACGAGTAAGTCATCGGTGTTGTATGTAAGGTTTGTACCTTTCAAAGAGGAATAGTGTTATGTCTCTTCAAAAGGAGACATATTAGATGTGCATATCCATATCATTCATTTCTCACTTGTACCATATGTTGCTGTCAAATGTAAGTTGTACAACCAAACTCTTATAGTTTATTTAGCACTTGAATTAAGCATGTAGTAGGATATACATACGAGCCTAACAATTAAAGTGATTTTTATTTGGGTTTAACCATAGTTTATTTGGGTTCAATATTTTTGCTTGCGGCTAAAATTAGCAGAATCATATCAAGTATACTCCAAATCAAGTTTTGGATACATTTAACAATTGGTGGTTCACAAGTTTTTACAAAGTCAGGTCCTGTAACCACAAACATGTATACATATCATATCCTCACGCACAACAAATTCACAAAAGCCATGCATGCAATGACGTTGAAACCAGGGTACATTTATTAGACCACATATGAGTTTGGTCCTAACTAAGTTTCAAATCAACATTGTTGACAGAGAGAGCTACTATAATTAACAAATACTAATGCCCGTGTTATATAAAAATTTAACGACCGTCCAATTCTCAAAGATCAAAAGCAAGGGCGAAAAACCTAACATGAGAGTTTATTACAATTTTATCTCTTGAAGTTCTAATTATCGAATAAGCTAGGAGAGCGCTTATCTACTTCAAGCATATTTTTTTTTCATGCATTCACTCTATGTGTCAGTGATTTGGTATTAGCTTTTGAGCGAGTATTCTGTAAGTTGGTCTATACACGTTTACACATCTTTCTTCTAAGGCTATTAATAGTCTTAGCTTTATTCAATAGAGTTAATGAGGTTGGAAAAACTTTTACTCACTGTATAAATAGTTTACAATTGTACGGTCACTATCAGCTAGGTAAAAGAAAAAGAATAGCTATTTCTGAACAATAGTTATTTAATTCAAATGTTCATTCCCCATGCTTACATTAATAGTCAAAGGCAACAAGTACACTGTGTATGCATTTGTACATAGGCATAGCAAGTGGAGTATAGAGTTGTATAAGTAGTTGTATACCTAAGGAAGCTTCCCAAAGACTTTGTTGTTATTGAATTCATTCAAAATTAAATCCACAATATGATGGAGTAATTAAACCTAATAACCTACCATGCATCTTTCCATTCTATAATCCCAAACCCTCAATATTTTACATGGTGGTGGGTTAACCGTGAATATGAGATCAACCCACGCTACAACATGCCATGCAATAATCAAATCTTGTGAAGACACAACTTTGCCCAATTTCAAGTTTTACTTTAAGATATCCAAGCATATAAAAATTCATTTCGGCTTAAACGCGCATGGGCAATCAGGAGAGTGCATAAAGGAAGTTAGATACTCACCGAGATGAGGTTGATGCAAAACAAAAGTAAACCTGTTTTCTGGAAATCGAATCAGACAAGCAAGCTTCCCCGCCATTTAGAGTGTGACAACTCGTAAACCCATCTTTTTTCCTAGAAACCAAGCTCTGGATATCGTAACATCCAAACGAGACCTCGTGACTGAACGAGGCAGTGTATCCGAACAAGATAGTGTACTAGAACAACTTGGCCGGAGGAAATTAAACCGGACGATTCGTACCGCCCGTCTATACTTGATATTCATGTCGGACGTTGACACCGAACGGCCACTGGACTGAAAACGTGACCCATCCATAGTAGGCCGCTGGAACAACCGCATACATGTTGTAAGCTCCCAGAAAATTTCAATGTACTTAACGCTCTAATCAGGAATTTAACACGATCTATTCCGTCATGAAATTTTCTGAACATCACATTTGCATATCAATTGGCATATGCATGATCAACGCAGTTTGAGCGTTCATAAATATACCGTTGTGATCTAAATAAATTTCCCCACTATCTTGATAATCCTAAAATACGTAATGAATACGTAAAAATTTGTAAAAATTACGAATTTAAATATAATAAAAATATATAAAATTCGTATAGGGCCTCGGAAACTCATTGAACTTTTCACCACTCGAACCCGGCACGTAAATGGGCCTCATATCCGGACCAAGCCCACACCATTATTCCCTTTGGGCCTCGTCCCAACTCGAGCCCAACACTCTTAATATTTCCTTTGGGTTTTGCCTTAGTACACGATCCAACAAATAAGCCCAACTCTCTTTTATTTCTTCCTTGGGCCTCGTCTAACATCCAACCCGACACATCACTTGGTACAAATATTATACAAGGAATTTAGCACATGTTGTTATATACTTGAAGACCAAACGTGCCACTAAGTTGAGACACAAGCAAAATCACCCCATTTCCTAGTCCTAAGTATTGCGTGTGAATGCAAAAAGAAGGGACAAAAACATGCTAGCCACCCTAAACAAATAATAAACTAAACCTAATGACCTTGACTATCCTTTTTGACTCTATAATCCTTTGGTTACTATGTTTATCTCGACAAGACAAGACCATCATGCTTGCCTCAAAACCGGCTGCCAAGAAGGCATGCCAAGAACAAACAAATGACAAGATTAAATAAACCCCAAGGCCATTCTTGATGAGCCTATAAATCGAACCCCATCCATCCTCCAATACTTAACCAAAAATCCACAAGTTTAACTCACCAAATCACTCTCACTATACGTATAAATCGTCCACTGTGGGAACCAAAAGAGAAAGGAAACGGGACAAAGGAAACGTGTAAGGAACAAGGTTTAGAGCAAAGCTTGGGTAAAATAATAGTTTGGGTAACATTTTAAGGAGAACAAGGGGCTCTCGGTGGTCACTACTTCTCGTTCACTTCTCACACGTACCATCACCACTCATTTTGAGTGTAGTAAGTCTCTTCCAACTCGTTTCCATTTCATTTCTTCGTTTACATTTGGTTCTCGCACGTTAAATATGTTATGCGCACCATTTCAATGCAACTCGTATGGTATGCTTGATCACGACACATAGTCACACGTTAATACTAGTCTAATATGTTGAGAACACATCACAAACTTATAAGGAACACTCTTACACCTCAAAAACGCACGCGAAGCATTAATGGGCCTAAAAGCCCAACTGCTCAGCCCATTAAGCCCAACCCAAGTCCATTAATGATCTAACCCGGCCCAATATGATCAAAATAAGCTAATAAGCTAAAGAAATAAGCTAGGAATAAGTTTGTACTAGTTACACAAAGTTTTCATTTATTTCAAAAGCATTTCGGACCAAATTTGCAAAACAAATGAATTTCGGGTTAAAAGCGTAACATTTAAAAAGTTAAAGGTTCAATATATTACGTATATAAACATGCATGAAAAGTTAAGGGACCAATATGCATCTTTTCGAAAGTAAAAGGGGTAATTATATACGTGCATGAACACGCTTAAAAACCACGAGGACCGAATGTGTAAATAGCCTAAACTAGTTATAAATAAAGTTTAGGGTGAAATGTGTACAATTGGAAAAGTAAAGGTTTTAAAGCGTATAAAATGAACCTAGAAGGCTGTTTTTGTAAAATTAGTTTTATCAAAGGATTAAAGATGTCATTTCTGAAAGTTTTGATATAAAATACATTTTGGGTAGAAAGTGTAAATTACTCAAATTTGAGGGACTAAACTCGTACTTTTTGTAACTCGAGGGTAAAAAGTGTAAATTTAGAAAAAGTTTAGAAAAACTTATAAACCCATAATAACTTCGTAAAAATGAGTATTTTGATCACATGAGCGTAATATTTTCGAATAATGATAAACTTATTTCATGTATAAATGTATATGTAAATATATATTTATTAGAAAGTATATGTAAAAATATACTTATTTTGATAAAATACTCGGGGAATCTAAATACGTTAAAATACTCAACAAATCCATTAAGATCACAACGGGGGAACATTTCACTTATGCGTAAGTGAGGATCACTAGTTAAGACAATGTAGCATGTAAATTAACTTAAGACGTTAATCACGATCGCACACTATTGGATTGGACAATCCAATGATCTATTGAATAAGAATATTCAATGCTCTATTATTTTGGTCGCGAACCAAAATGCTCATTTACTGAGACTCGCCATCTCATCATTTTAGGTTTCGAGTTGGAACCTCCGCTACATTGTGCTTGATCTATTTTTGCGTGTGCATTATCATCAAGGTGAGTTCATAGCCTCGCTTTTACTTTATTTATATAAACCCCGCGAGGGAGATACATGCTCTAAACTAGAACACAAGGTTTTTCATAAATGCTTGATCCTCTTGATTATTGGTACTGCCTAAGTTGTTAGCCACAAGTCCCCTGATCATGAACCATTAGTCACCGCGAGTGAACGTAGATATCGTGAATAGTACTATGGGGAATAACGAACCCCGTTTCGGTTATAGAGAAATAACCGGGGCGCACCATATCGAATTTCTTTAGGTAATTGGCTATTACCTCCTTTGGGGCATACTTACGTACACTGGTAATTCGGTGTATGCAGTTGAGTCTTGGTTTCATGAGCTTAGCGCATAATAATCTGTGATATTTTTCTTATGATATTGTTAGTTTACAATGATCATGATCTTATACTTGTGTTCAACTTATTTTAAACCTATGGACTTCACTCAACATTTTTGTTGACCTTTTTAAGCATGTTATCTCAGGTAATCAGTGAAGATTATGACCAAGGTGCGGAACGGGGCATGGCAAGGCTTATCTGGTGGTGTAAAACATAAAAGTTATCATTTCTTTCAAACTCATGATCTTTCTTTTGGGAAAAACACTTGATCTATTTACAATATTTTGTAACAAACTATGAGTTTTCGATGAATGATAACTATTTTAATAAAACGTCTCTTTCGAGTCGTTTTCTATAATTATTGACTATGATCTCCATTCAAGTAACACCCGAATTAGTCTTCCGCTGTCATTAAGATTTTCGGGGGTGTTACAGATTGGCATCAGAGCCAAGGTTATAGAGAACCAAAGAGTTTTTCAAAATCATTTGGACTATAACCGCACTTTTAAAACGGGACTATTTTACACCACTGCCTTACGCCCTTCCGTGACCGCTCTATGCATTAGGATTGATGCATCACTAGATCATAAGTAAATTGCATTCATTTTAGTTAGGCATAGAGATTTGCTTGGCAAATATATGTAGCTAACTAAAATAATTATATTATTTGGCATTTACTTACATTAATTTATGGGTTGTTACAGTACCATGTCTGCATCCCACCCAGTTGTTCTGTCCTCCGACACTGAGATGGATGATACCATGTCCTCTACGACTGTCACTATGCCAGCTCATCCCAGTCCTGTCATACCAGCTACTGTTTCGGACGAAACTGAACCTTTTGAGGAAGGTGAAGTTGCCCGAACTCCTACTGCTCCAGCTATGACTGCTCATCCTCAAGAGTACAATGCTTTTGCTTCCATGACCCTAGATCAGTACTATGAGTCGAAGCAATGGCTACCTGCTTCAGATGTTGCTGTGGATGATGAATCATCCAAGTCATCAGAGAACACTGACTCTGCTTCATCAGATTCTTCTGGATCATCTGCCCGAGCTATCCGTCGTCGTCGACGTAGGATCCGTGTTCTTAAGCCAAATGAACCTGAGCCGTTTGGGGTACCTTATAGACTGCATCCTAAAGGAAAGACCTTCAAACGCACCGCTAGGAAGCGTGTGCGATCCACCACTATGACTCATGTGATGCCACCAGCTCAGTCACCATCAGCTCAGTCACCACCCGCTCAGTCATCACCAGTTTCACCTGCTGTTCCACCTACTGCTACTTCACCACCACTGCCACTTACTGTGTTCTACCATCAGACTACTATTGTTCCTGTTTCATCACCACCTACAGCATCACCTCCTTTGGACACTTTTAGTGAGCCACTTTTACCGCTTTGCATCAAGTGCTATTCACCATCACCATCTGATCCTGACATGCCTACTCAAGTGGATAATGAGACCGGACCAAGGAAGAAATCCGGTGCTAGGCGATGGTCATTCTTGATACCTTTACTTCGACGTTGGAGAGAAGAGGAGGGAGCACCTAGTTCGTTCGAGCTTGGAGAAAGCTCAACTACTGCATCAGCTCCAGTTCTGCCTGTTACCGGTGAACCAGTACACCACACTATTCCTCTGTTGGCTACGAGACTTATCAGGCACGAAGACCAGTTGAATGAGCTCATGGCACATTATGATGAGATTCCACTGGTTAGGATAGAGAGCTTGGAGGAAGAAGTCGAAAACCTCGTGGTAGGTCGCTACTCCATTGAGATTGTGTTTGATATGATGAGTACCCAGATTGTGGAGGCGAGAGAGGCCGTTAACCAATTGACTCGGAGATTGGAGACTACTATTCGAGATGCTAGTACTTTGAGAGAGACTGCTTTAGGTCGAGAGAGAGTTCTGCATCACGAACTTGCATCCGCTCATGCTCACACTGCTATTCTGGAGGAGAGGATTGATGACCTCGAGGCGAGAGATCGAGCCCGTGAGCAGCAGATCCGAGACTTGACAGCCATGGTTGAGGAGATTCGTCGTCGTCAGGATGACGCATCGGGAGATGCGTAAATCCTAGTCATCTTTATCTTAGTATGTATCATAAAGCCGCCATATGAAGCATTAAGGCTTGTATCTTTTTGGTTTGTAACCTTGGAACAAGAATTATGATGATGTAACTTATGGTTGTGAACAATATTATGTAATGATGTATTCCATGTATCCAATGGTTGTATTTCCTATATTCTGATGTTATGATATTATTCCTCGGTAATGTATGCCGAACCAATCCTTATGTCCTTATACATATATTATGATTTATTGAGAAAAATCATATTCATATCATATCATTAACTTAAAGTGGTAATCTGGACTATTATGATATTTATAATATGTAATCAGTTTTATCATCGACCGATAATTTCTTAATCTTGGTATTTATTCTTGGAAATTTTAGAAAAATGGTCAAGAAGAAAACTACCTCATCCACCATCACTCCCGCAGCTATTCAGAAAATGGTTGCTGAAAGTGTTAGCGCAGCTATAGCACAACATGTCGCTGATACTGCTAGAGCCGAAGCTGAACGCATTGAAGCTGAACGAATTGCCCAAGAGGCACGTGAAGCTGAAATTGCAAGAGAAGCCGAAATTGCAAGAGAAGCTGAGAACGCCCGAATTGCTCGAGAGGCTGAAGCTGAGCGTGTCGCTCAAGCAGCACGTGAGGCTGAAGCTGCTCGCATTGCTGAAGAGAATCGTGCCGCAGAAGTTGCACGTCTTCTTGAAATGGCAAACTCAAATGCAACTAACACTCCAACAAATCAAAGTGAGTCCACTGTAACTCGCAAGTGTAATTACAAAGAGTTCATGAACTGCAAGCCGACATTCTTCAAGGGCACTGAAGGTGCTATTGGTTTACTTCATTGGTTTGAGAGAACCGAGACTGTATTTCTGCTAAGTGACTGCATAGATGATTGCAAAGTCAAGTTTGCGACTGGAACTTTGTTAGAAGATGCGTTATCTTGGTGGAAAGGCCATGCTCAACCAATCGGAATGGAAGAAGCTTGTAAGATTTCATGGTCAGATCTGAAACAACTGTTAATGAAACAGTATTGCCCGAGAACTGAGATCAAGAAACTCGAAGATGAGTATTACCACTTGGCTGCTAAAGGTAATGATCTCAAGACGTACTTCAAGAGATTCCATGAGCTGAGAGCTCTATGTCCTCATTTGTTTCCCACCAATGAAAAGCTTTTGGAAGCTTTGATCGGAGGTTTACCTCGAAGCATCGAAGGAGATGTCATCGCTTCGAATCCAAAGACTGTTGAAGAAGTTGTCATTGTATCCCACCGCCTTATGGAACCAATACTAAAGCTTGCAAATGCACAAAGCTCAAGTGACAACAAAAGAAAGTTTGATGATCGGAAAACCTCAAATTTCAACCACCATCAGTCCAACAACAACAATCGGAACAACAACAACCAATATCACCGCAACAGAAACCAACATCACAATCGGCAAAACCGAAGGCAAGAAGCCGCAAGGGCTTATGCTGCACCCACTGCTGGAAAAGGGTATGTAGGACCACATCCTCAGTGTAACAGATGTTTGATGCACCATTCTGGACCTTGTACTGTGAAGTGCGATAAGTGCAACAAGGTAGGTCATCAAGGTAAGCATTGCCGAAACCCTGGAAGAGGCAACACTGTGACAAACATGAACTGCTATGGATGTGGAGAACCCGGTCATTTCAAGAGTCAATGCCCAAAGTTAAATGTCGTTCAAGTAAACAATGCGCGTGCAAGAGTGTACATGCTAGGAGATGGAGATGCACCGATGAACCCTGACATTGTGACGGGTACGTATTCTCTTAACAATCATTCTGCAAAAATCTTGTTTGATTCGGGAGCAGATAAGAGTTTGTATCTACTGCTTTTGCACCATTACTTGAAATATCCCCAATCGCCTTAGATACAACTTATGAGATAGAACTTGCCGATGGGAAAATAATAGGAACCAACACCGTAATCCGTAATTGTCCTATTCTATTACAAGATCACTCGTTCCTCATAGATCTTTTGCCAATCAAACTTGGAAGTTTCGATGTCGTAATTGGCATGGATTGGTTGTCCAAACACCGTGCTAGGATTGTTTGTGACGAGAAAACCGTTCATATCCCGATCAACGGTGAAACCTTAGTCATCCAAGGAGATCAAAGTAGAAAGTACTTAAGTATCATATCCTGTGCGAAGTCAATAAAGTACATGGAAAAAGGATGTTATGCCTTCTTAGCTCAAGTAACGGAAAAGAAGTCGGAAGAGAAACGACTAGAGGATGTACCTGTAATCAAGGAATTTTCTGAGGTGTTTCCAGAAGATTTTCCTGGACTCCCACCTTCTCGACAAGTCGAATTTCAAATCGATCTTATTCCTGGAGCTACTCCTGTAGCACGAGCACCGTACCGTTTAGCACCCTCAGAAATGCAAGAGTTATCCAAACAACTAGAAGAGCTATCTGAGAAAGGATTCATTAGACCAAGTTCCTCACCCTGGGGAGCACCGGTACTATTCGTTAAGAAGAAAGATGGATCATTCCGGATGTGTATCGATTATAGAGAATTGAACAAGCTCACAATCAAGAACCGCTATCCCTTACCAAGAATCGATGATCTGTTTGATCAGTTACAAGGCTCGAGTGTATACTCGAAGATTGATTTAAGATCTGGATATCATCAGTTACGGGTAAGAGAAGAAGATATACCCAAGACCGCATTTAGAACTCGATATGGCCATTATGAATTCCAAGTAATGCCATTCGGTTTAACTAATGCACCTGCTGTATTTATGGACCTCATGAATAAAGTCTGCAAACCATATCTGGATAAATTCGTCATTGTGTTCATCGACGATATTCTTATATACTCTCGTAATAAAGAAGAACATACGGAACACCTGAAGACTGTCCTGAAATTACTCAAGGATGAAAAGTTATACGCAAAGTTTTCCAAGTGTGACTTTTGAATTGAGACAGTCCAATTTCTTGGTCATGTGATCGACAGTGAAGGAATCCATGTGGATCCCGCAAAGATTGAATCTGTTAAGAACTGGCCAGTACCCACTAACCCTACTGAAATTCGTCAATTCTTAGGACTTGCTGGTTATTATCGAAGATTCATCGAAGGTTTCTCGAAAATAGCTAAACCATTGACCGAGTTAACCCAGAAAACGAAGAAATTCGAATGGGGAGACGATCAAGAATCAGCTTTTCAACTCCTAAAGAACAAGCTTTGCGAAGCACCTATCTTGGCACTACCGGAAGGAGCCGAAGATTTTGTAGTATATTGTGATGCTTCACACATGGGTTTAGGCGCTGTTCTCATACAAAGGAAAAAGGTGATTGCTTATGCGTCACGACAACTCAAAACTCATGAGAAGAATTATACTACTCACGATCTAGAACTTGGCGCCGTGGTATTTGCACTCAAATTATGGAGACATTATTTGTACGGAACCAAATGTATAGTGTACACTGATCACAAAAGTCTTCAACACATCTTAGATCAAAAGGAATTGAATATGCGTCAACGTCGCTGTCTCGAATTGCTTAGTGATTATGACTGCGAGATCCGTTATCATCCTGGAAAGGCAAACGTTGTTGCCGATGCCTTGAGCAGAAAAGATCGCCCTAAGCCACTTAGAGTGAGATCATTGAGAATGGTAATCAATTCACCCCTACCATCGAAAATTCTTGAAGCTCAGATCGAAGCCCTTAAGGAAGAAAATAGGCCGAATGAGAAGATTTATGGCATGCCGGAGAATGAGAATGGATTCGTGAAGAGATCGGACGGAACGCTATGTTTCAAGAATCGAAGTTGGATTCCACTCTTTGGAGGTATCCGAGAACTCATCATGCATGAATCACATAAATCGAAGTATTCCATACATCCTGGTCCCAACAAGATGTATCAAGATCTAAAGCTTTTGTACTGGTGGCCTAATATGAAGGCTGATATCGCTGTATACGCCAGTAAATGTTTGACATGCTTGAAAGTTAAAGCTGAACATCAAAAGCCATCTGGATTGTTAACTCAACCAGAACTTCCTATGTGGAAATGGGAAAGAATCACAATGGACTTCATCACCAAGTTGCCAAAAACTTCTAATGGTTTTGACACCATTTGGGTTATTGTAGACCGTCTTACAAAGTCCGCTCATTTCTTGCCAATCAAGGAGAACGACGAGATGATTACACTCGCTAGACTGTACATCAAAGAGATTGTTTCTCGTCATGGTGTACCAATCTCTATCATATCTGATCGTGATAGCCGATTCACCTCAAGATTTTGGCAAACGCTTCAAAAAGCCATGGGTACCAACTTAGATATGAGTACCGCGTACCATCCTCAAACAGATGGACAAAGTGAAAGAACGATCCAAACTCTGGAAGACATGCTAAGAGCATGTGTGATTGATTTCGGAAAAGGATGGGATAAGCACTTACCTCTGGCTGAATTCTCTTACAATAACAGTTATCACGCCAGCATTAAAGCTGCTCCTTTTGAAGCACTCTATGGAAGAAAATGCCGATCGCCAGTTTGCTGGGCGGAAGTTGGAGAAGTACAACTTACAGGCCCCGAAATTGTCCAAGAGACAACAGAAAAGATAATGCAAATTCGGCAAAGATTGCAAGCAGCTCGAGATAGACAAAAGAGCTACGCAGATGTTCGAAGAAAACCAATGGAATTCCAAGTCGGAGACCGTGTAATGCTCAAAGTATCACCCTGGAAAGGGATGGTCAGATTTGGAAAACGAGGAAAGCTCAAACCTCGATACGTCGGGCCATTCAAAATTCTTCAAAGAATTGGTCCAGTGGCATATAAACTTGATCTTCCCGAAGAACTTAGCCGAGTACATGACACGTTCCATGTCTCAAATCTTAAGAAGTGTCTTTCGGATGAAACTCTAGTCGTACCACTCAAGGACATCCAGCTCAATGACAAACTTAGCTTTGTCGAAGAACCAGTCGAGATCATGGACAGAGAAGTTAAGAGGCTTAAGCAAAGCCGCATTCCTATCGTTAAAGTTCGATGGAATCATAAGAAACGAGGTGCAGAGTTCACCTGGGAGCGCGAGGATGTAATGCGTTCCAAGTATCCCCACCTGTTCATCTAGATCATCCATGACAGCCTCTGCGAGTTTAACCGCGGGACGCGGTTCTCTTAAGGGGTAGGTACTGTAAGCTCCCGGAAAATTTCAATGTACTTAACGCTCTAATCAGGAATTTAACACGATCTATTCCGTCATGAAATTTTCTGAACATCACATTTGCATATCAATTGGCATATGCATGATCAACGCAGTTTGAGCGTTCATAAATATACCGTTGTGATCTAAATAAATTTCCCCACTATCTTGATAATCCTAAAATACGTAATGAATACGTAAAAATTTGTAAAAATTACGAATTTAAATATAATAAAAATATATAAAATTCGTATAGGGCCTCGGAAACTCATTGGACTTTTCACCACTCGAACCCGACACGTAAATGGGCCTCATATCCGGACCAAGCCCACACCATTATTCCCTTTGGGCCTCGCCCCAACTCGAGCCCAACACTCTTAATATTTCCTTTGGGTTTTGCCTTAGTACACGATCCAACAAATAAGCCCAACTCTCTTTTATTTCTTCCTTGGGCCTCGTCTAACATCCAACCCAACACATCACTTGGTACAAATATTATACAAGGAATTTAGCACATGTTGTTATATACTTGAAGACCAAACGTGCCACTAAGTTGAGACACAAGCAAAATCACCCCATTTCCTAGTCCTAAGTATTGCGTGTGAATGCAAAAAGAAGGGACAAAAACATGCTAGCCACCCTAAACAAATAATAAACTAAACCTAATGACCTTGACTATCCTTTTTGACTCTATAATCCTTTGGTTACTATGTTTATCTCGACAAGACAAGACCATCATGCTTGCCTCAAAACCGGCTGCCAAGAAGGCATGCCAAGAACAAACAAATGACAAGATTAAATAAACCCCAAGGCCATTCTTGATGAGCCTATAAATCGAACCCCATCCATCCTCCAATACTTAACCAAAAATCCACAAGTTTAACTCACCAAATCACTCTCACTATACGTATAAATCGTCCACTGTGGGAACCAAAAGAGAAAGGAAACGGGACAAAGGAAACGTGTAAGGAACAAGGTTTAGAGCAAAGCTTGGGTAAAATAATAGTTTGGGTAACATTTTAAGGAGAACAAGGGGCTCTCGGTGGTCACTACTTCTCGTTCACTTCTCACACGTACCATCACCACTCATTTTGAGTGTAGTAAGTCTCTTCCAACTCGTTTCCATTTCATTTCTTCGTTTACATTTGGTTCTCGCACGTTAAATATGTTATGCGCACCATTTCAATGCAACTCGTATGGTATGCTTGATCACGACACATAGTCACACGTTAATACTAGTCTAATATGTTGAGAACACATCACAAACTTATAAGGAACACTCTTACACCTCAAAAACGCACGCGAAGCATTAATGGGCCTAAAAGCCCAACTGCTCAGCCCATTAAGCCCAACCCAAGTCCATTAATGATCTAACCCGGCCCAATATGATCAAAATAAGCTAATAAGCTAAAGAAATAAGCTAGGAATAAGTTTGTACTAGTTACACAAAGTTTTCGTTTATTTCAAAAGCATTTCGGACCAAATTTGCAAAACAAATGAATTTCGGGTTAAAAGCGTAACATTTAAAAAGTTAAAGGTTCAATATATTACGTATATAAACATGCATGAAAAGTTAAGGGACCAATATGCATCTTTTCGAAAGTAAAAGGGGTAATTATATACGTGCATGAACACGCTTAAAAACCACGAGGACCGAATGTGTAAATAGCCTAAACTAGTTATAAATAAAGTTTAGGGTGAAATGTGTACAATTGGAAAAGTAAAGGTTTTAAAGCGTATAAAATGAACCTAGAAGGCTGTTTTTGTAAAATTAGTTTTATCAAAGGATTAAAGATGTCATTTCTGAAAGTTTTGATATAAAATACATTTTGGGTAGAAAGTGTAAATTACTCAAATTTGAGGGACTAAACTCGTACTTTTTGTAACTCGAGGGTAAAAAGTGTAAATTTAGAAAAAGTTTAGAAAAACTTATAAACCCATAATAACTTCGTAAAAATGAGTATTTTGATCACATGAGCGTAATATTTTCGAATAATGATAAACTTATTTCATGTATAAATGTATATGTAAATATATATTTATTAGAAAGTATATGTAAAAATATACTTATTTTGATAAAATACTCGGGGAATCTAAATACGTTAAAATACTCAACAAATCCATTAAGATCACAACGGGGGAACATTTCACTTATGCGTAAGTGAGGATCACTAGTTAAGACAATGTAGCATGTAAATTAACTTAAGACGTTAATCACGATCGCACACTATTGGATTGGACAATCCAATGATCTATTGAATAAGAATATTCAATGCTCTATTATTTTGGTCGCGAACCAAAATGCTCATTTACTGAGACTCGCCATCTCATCATTTTAGGTTTCGAGTTGGAACCTCCGCTACATTGTGCTTGATCTATTTTTGCGTGTGCATTATCATCAAGGTGAGTTCATAGCCTCGCTTTTACTTTATTTATATAAACCCCGCGAGGGAGATACATGCTCTAAACTAGAACACAAGGTTTTTCATAAATGCTTGATCCTCTTGATTATTGGTACTGCCTAAGTTGTTAGCCACAAGTCCCCTGATCATGAACCATTAGTCACCGCGAGTGAACGTAGATATCGTGAATAGTACTATGGGGAATAACGAACCCCGTTTCGGTTATAGAGAAATAACCGGGGCGCACCATATCGAATTTCTTTAGGTAATTGGCTATTACCTCCTTTGGGGCATACTTACGTACACTGGTAATTCGGTGTATGCAGTTGAGTCTTGGTTTCATGAGCTTAGCGCATAATAATCTGTGATATTTTTCTTATGATATTGTTAGTTTACAATGATCATGATCTTATACTTGTGTTCAACTTATTTTAAACCTATGGACTTCACTCAACATTTTTGTTGACCTTTTTAAGCATGTTATCTCAGGTAATCAGTGAAGATTATGACCAAGGTGCGGAACGGGGCATGGCAAGGCTTATCTGGTGGTGTAAAACATAAAAGTTATCATTTCTTTCAAACTCATGATCTTTCTTTTGGGAAAAACACTTGATCTATTTACAATATTTTGTAACAAACTATGAGTTTTCGATGAATGATAACTATTTTAATAAAACGTCTCTTTCGAGTCGTTTTCTATAATTATTGACTATGATCTCCATTCAAGTAACACCCGAATTAGTCTTCCGCTGTCATTAAGATTTTCGGGGGTGTTACACATGTCTTCCATACTAGTACTCTAACGATGGAAGAACCGCCTACAGGTTACTCCGGCCTATCTTCTTCATCCTTCATCCCGAGGGGTAGCCGGAGGGCAAAATACCGAAGGAGATAACACCAAACGACCCCGTACATGTCATCCATACCGGTCCTTATATGATGGAAGAGCCACCTTATATTAAGAGCATCATACTATTCCGACGGGTTGCAGGAGATTATCAATATCCTCTTATGGGATGATGGACGAACCACCTCCGGTTGGAGTCATACCGAAGGGAAGATGGAGGACGAACCACCTCCGAAGCAGTAAGTTTGAAACGAGACTTATCATCCTTAGCTCCGGTAGAGTGAATGACGGGTCCCACGGATGGCGCCAAATGTTGAAGCATCTTTCCGTCGGGCAGATCTTCACGGCTCTCACGTGCCGTTCATCCATGTCCCGGGCCTTGAAAGCGTGCTATCATACATGAAAGAACCCGTTAGAAGGGGTCCCGAGGCCGAAGCCCCGGGGACCACCCTCCGACGGTCAAGTCAGACCTCATATGCAGAGGATTTAGTATATATGTACATGTATGTGTGTGTGTAACCTCATGATATAAATGAAATATAGATAGTATATATAGAGAGAGAAAGAGGTAGGTGTCAAGTGGGCCACCTCAATACCTGTCAAGTCTATGCGCTAGGTGTCAGGTCACGTGGAGACACAATCTCATAATATCCGGGTTAGGTGGCATAGTCCAGTCTTTCCGGCAATGACCTCCGGCGTGATGGAGATTCTTCGGTCCGGCACGTGTCGTCCGGACACATACGTCAACATGTCCCCCCCAGTATTGTATTATCGGTTGAAGACCGATGATGCAATACTTCAAGAATATCTTTATGCCTTCCGGCACACGTCGTTCGGACGAGTGTTGTATCTGCCTCTCGGTACATGTCCTTCAGACACATACGTCAACATAGGGCGTCTCCGAGCTAGTACAACTGTTACTTCCTTACAAATTTAGGCTAGACTTCATTCTTCCGCAACATGCCATACGAAGTACTGTGCACAAACATGCTAACGAACATTCTAATCATTTACAGTATCTCGTTATATGACAGCATAAATCGCACACATATAAATTTAATTATAAACATCTAGGTCCCACGCTACTACTCTTTGACGCATGAATCACATTACGATTACCTTGCTTTCGGCTACCTTGCAATCAGAACAGCCTCGCTTTGCCGTGTGTAGGGATATACAGCTCATAGCAAAGTACATTTAACGTTTGATCTTTTTTCTACTGTACGTGTGAGAACCTTAATATATATGGCTTCTTGACCCCATTAATCTAGCCTTCCTATGTGAAAAAAAAGAACTTAGGTGTGAAGACTTCATACTCAGGTTGCACAAAAATGATAGTCAGTTTTCATAAAAATCATATTTGATTACTATTAATTTCAAATTCACCCAAACTTGTTTATATGCCAACACCTGTTTTGATTTTTTGAATAAGTTTAGTACTCTCTCCATTCCAAAATTTATGTTTATTTTGACTTTTTCAATCAAACTTTGACCTTAAATCTTTTATATAATAAAATAATTACATCATTTCGAAGTGTTTTTGGAAAACCCTCTCATTGAAAAAAAAATTGGGCCAATAGGAGAGCTCAATTTCGCCACGTAAGCAAAATCATGTGATGTGATTGGTTAATAAAAGTCAAAATTAAATTGATTTTGGTCAAACTTTAATAAATTTGGTGGAGAAATTTGGTTGATAAAAAAAACACATAAAAATATAGGTGTCAAATTTGTGAAAGAAAAAACTTTAAAAAAGATGAGGTAATTAATAAAACTTTAGTGGTTGATTTTTTAAAAATTATATAGAGTTAAGTGTAATATTATAAACCTCCATGTTTTTTAATAACTTTGGATTATAAACAAATACCCCCTTATACTTTATACCCTTTAAACTTTATATCTTAAAAAATACAATGTATATTTTGTTTTAAAATAACAATATATAAATTTACATAAGATTATAAATATCAATTTTTTTACTATATACGTTCAATAAGGATTCATTTATTTCATTTTTAAAATAACCTACGTGGACATGAGTTTACATTTTAAATACGGCTAAATTACTGAAAACGGGAATATAACGATCAAATTATAAGCACGATTTACTTTAATATAAAAATAAATATACGCGATTGTACTTATAACAATGATTCATGTAATTCTTATTTATTTAAATAAGGCTATCTAGAAAAATATTTTTATAAAACATCAACATAATATCAACGCTCATTATAAAATAAGTATACTTTAACTTTATCAACACTCATTATGTGCTATTAAACTTGCATCTGTGTACAATATAATATCAGTAGTGAAATTTAAATAACAATATCAACATCTTTGTCAGCTAAATAAAATTAAATATCGAGTTACCTAACAGAAATTTTTATGTGTAAACTTCGTGCGCGCACGAAACTTATAACTATATAATTATATGCAATTACCTTTAAAGACACAATATTCAATATTAATACAGAATAATTTTTTTTATCAAAACCCTGTGCGTGCACAGGTATTATAACTAGTATGTCTTATTATATTATATAATACTTGATGCAAAATATATAAATAAAATTGGGTTTTAAATGTATTTTCATTGGTATAACTTTTATCAAGTATTATATAATACAAAAAATATATATTTAAAGTCAAAGTTTGATTGAAAAAGTTAAAATAGACATAAAATTTGGGATGGATGGAGTATTATACTTAGACATAACAAAATGGGTTTAACTCAAATTCATGTAAAAAAATTTACGTCTTAAAGTGAAGTCATTGTTTGACTTTGACATTCTACAACTCAAACTATGCAACTTTCTGGAACTCAACCTTATCTAAAAGATAAATACCAAATAAACCACGTTTCTTGTTACTAACTACTTCTAGGAAACCAATCATCAATTTTTATATTTGAGAAAAGGATCGTACCTTAGGTTGCTTAACTTGAAATAAGGCATATATACTAATATTGACCATTACTACAAACTGATCATCCATTAGAGTATTAGACCTCTCTTCTACATCCATATTTTAAGCGACAATTACTTCTCATAAGGACTTAAACACACAACTTCCTGGACGATTGATACCGCCCATAGGGATATCCAATGTAGAATTGACATATCCTATGCGCAAAATATCACTGTATACACGAGGTTGTTCCATGACCTTTTAACTCAACTTTGATTTTTTTTCTTTCAGAAGCTCCACTACACCTAAGAATCAACTTTGCTTAAAGAAACAGATGGGGTTCCGCAGAAGAAACTATCTTCAAAAACCCAAGATATGAACATGGGTTTGACACAAATTTTGGCATTCCACACAGTATATGAACCCCGAAGGATTATTGAACATGGGTTTGATACTGTTTATGCATTTTCCTCATTACAGGCAACAAAACAACGGACAATAAGTGACACTTCCAGCTTTCATTCTCTACAGACTAATCTAATTCAAAGGGTTAAAAGCTCTAACATACGCACACAAACTTCACATACTCTTAAAAAAGCAAAAAAAGATTTTACAAATAATATACAACAGCAAAACCTTGAACGGTGCTCATTCACAATCTATATTTCCAATAACAACAAAACCAACTCGAGAGGGTATTAAAGTTGCATCCAACTACACTGAAACATCTTAGTTTCTGCTATATTACCTTCAGATTGCTGATCTTAAGCATTTGATTGTTTTGCTGCATCTCTAGACTTCCAACTTCACTACTTTGAATTGGCACAGAATGCTTCTTCAGAGGAAATTGAGCTCTTCCTCCCTCACGACTCTGTGTCAGGCTGTTCCAGTTTTGGCTGGCTGTCGAAACAAACAACGAATGCTCAAGCATGTTGACGGTAAAACTTTCAAGATAGATCGATACTTGTCTAAAAATGAAATTTCTATAGAAGACACTAAAGTGGAAATTTTTACTAACTTTACATGTAAATGGATCAAACTAAGTTAAGTTTTATTTCCAACAGATTACACGGGTAAAACAATACGGTGACAAAACCAGCAAAAGCAGAAACACGTCATATGTCGCCTAGGTATGGCTTTGATGCATAAAAACCTCCTAATAGAGGTTACGGATCAATTTGACCAGACCCATTTTGACACACAAAACTACCCGCTGGACCTATACTCATTTTGACTCTTTATCCAAACTGACTCATCGGGCCCGCCATTTCTCCTCTAGATATATGTGAAACAAATTTGTGGGTTAAAACTTAGAAAAAGTTCACATGTATTAATAATAGACAATAATAGACTAGGAAATGTACCACATAAGTGGAATGTAGCACATAAAACTGTGACAGTCCAAAACAAAGTTTTTGCATTTAATTTTGGGACAGACTAAGTTTACATGGTCAAAGTCCAACTTCATACTAAAAGAAGGCGGCAAGAGTTTTAAGGTCAAACAATCAAAACTTAATTTTATTAACTGAATATGCTTATTCTCTTATTGCTGTATAAAATGTTGATATCTCATTAAACTATATGCCACGCACAATCATAAAGGGGCTTGTATTAAATGCTTTACGTAACTAACATCAACGTATCTAAGAAATTAGGTATGAATCCATATATTTGACCACGGAAGTTAACCTATCTACATATATTTCACTTGCAGAAAAGTGAAATGAAACCAAGATCCTATTTGTACTATGACAAATTAGAAGGTAATTCAATAACCGAAGTCAATTCTACCTTTTTAAGAGGTAACTTAGAAGTTCCTGCCTTTTTTGTTTGATCAAGCGGCTTCAATATCTCAAAAGAACAAACCAACGATTTGTCAACACTCAATAGAGCACCTGCATTGTCAAACTCTCCCCCGTAATTTGGAGCTGAGAATATAGTCACCAGTCTTCTTTTAGCAAAGAACTCGTAACCGTCCTCTACCACCTGCAGTTCAAAAGGGTCACTTCACATGAATAATGTACAATATTATGTCAATAAACGGTAATTGCATAACAAGGGCACAAGTCAACCAAATTTAGCCATCCACTAGAACCTCGAACATTCTAAAAACATCATCGATGCAATTAATGAATTAACCCTAAAAAAAGTGTGTTTTGGAACTGTGCTATGCTACTTCTTTCGTCTAATTTACGGAACCATGTTATGTCAAACTTTTTGTCCAATTAGTTTACTACGTCATGCAAAGAGTGCCACTGTTCAAATAAAAAGATAACTTATTTACCTGATGACCTCTGCAAATCAGATCAAGATCATTCTTCTTGAGAAATTCAACAACTTTATCAGCACCGAAAGTACATGAAACGCCACGATCACTATCTGACCAACCCTCAATGGTAGGATCAGGATCAGACCACAATAAATCACAAAGAAGCCCGTTATCTGGGATCTCAGTTGGCCTCTCAATTTCCTTAATTTGTCTCAAATTCTCAAGTTCAGGGGAAAGACCACCATGCATGCAAAGAATCTTTTCATCAACTAATGCAGCAACCGGTAAACAATTGAAGCAATCTGTGAATATCTTCCAAAGACGAACATTAAATCTCCTTTTACATTCGTCATAAAACCCATATATGCGGTTAATTTTGGCATCTTCGTGGTTCCCCCTTAAGAGAAACACTTTATCAGGATACCGTATCTTGTATGCAAGCAGCAAACATATGGTCTCCAAACTTTGCCTACCTCGATCGACATAATCACCAAGAAATAGGTAGTTTTCAGCAGGCGGATATCCACCATATTCGAAAAGCCTCAACAGGTCTTGGTATTGTCCATGGATATCACCTATTATAAACAAAAACAGAACAAAATTAGCTACTTTGCAAATAAAATCCAGGAGAATAAAAACTGAACTTAAGAAGCAGCATGTCGCTACTATATGCACCTCCATATGAACTCAAGAAATCTACGCTAAACTGAACTGTTAGACACACTCATGGCAACAGCAATCACACGTAATTATAATAAACATACAGCAGCGTCATGAAAACACAAGTTAGAATATATCGCAATGGTATTACGCAACATATCAACTATTATATTCCTAATTAGATAGGTCTAAAATTAGGGATCATGATATATATTGTTCTTATTTCAATTATTTTGGACAGCGGTTGCCTCTTGAAAGCAAACTAGATTCAATATTTTGTTCGTATTTCAATTGTTACTAAGAAATAAGTTATTTGGAATTTATTAAAAGAGTATCCTTTTATCTCATATGTCAGTGTACATTTACATTCACGAAACTCATAGTTCCTTTTGTAGCAACAATCTTCAGTAACAAACATATTCCCATGAGTCACTTGACACCGCAAACTAATGATCACTTTTGATGGCGTAACCTTTTTGAAATTTCAGACCATTAAAGGGTATATAAAATAGTCTTATTCCACCATCTCATATTCAGCTTTGTTTGCAAACAGTTCCAAACTAGTTATCATATAAAACTCATTCGACTAAAAAATAATCCAAGAATCATAAGACACAAAAACTCCTAAAACAGATTATCAATCGCATAGCGCAAATCAAGCAAATATAAACACAGCCCTTAACGTAACGACCCTAAAACCCAAAGCTACAAAATTTTGCATTTCAACCCACAAACCATTTCGACAATCAGATACAATCTTGCATTTCAACCCAAGAAATCCACTGTAAAAAGTAAATGTTAGACACACTCAGGGGCGGAGCTATGTGAGGACCGGGGAGGGTCCCGGCCCCCCTAGGTCTAAGCTCGTTAGTGTATTTATTTGCGATTTCATGTGTATTTTCGGAAAAAAATTTATTCCGGCCCTCCCATTTAATGTATTTCTCGAAAAAAATTTGTTTCGGCCCTCCCACGGAAATTTTTCTAGCTCCGCTACTGGACACACTAATGGCAAACAGCAATCAAACATTCACACGTATTTAAAAACCTATAGTAACATCATCATGGAAACACAGCTAGCTAGAATATATGGCAACGGTATTACGCAGAATAGTAACTAAATTATAGATAGCTCTAAAAATATGGATTATAAGATATTCTGTTCATGTTTCAAATATTTTGGGCAGCAGTTGCCTCTTGAAAGCAAACTGGATTTGGTATTTTGGTCGCATTTCAGTTAATTCCAACAAGAGATGATTCAAGTTCAATTAAAAGAGTATTCGTTAACCTCATACGTCAGTGTATACACATTTACATTCTCGATAACTCATTGTTTCCCTTTTCAGTAACAATCTTTTAATCACAAATGTTTTCCATGAGCTACCGACACCAAGTCACCACAAGCTAACAATTACTCTTGTTGGCCGTAAGTGTTTCGCAAATCCCGACCATATTAAATTAAAATGTACAGTATAAGATAAGACCATTTGTGTTATACAAAACATTCTTATCCCATAAAACTAAACATCTGACCCCAAAATAATCCGATAACCATATACACTAAAAACTCCCAAAACCAGACAATCAATCCCATAACAGAAACAAAACAAATTTAGCACCAAATAACGCAAAAGTCAATCTCATAACATAACGACCCAAAAACCATTTCAATCAACACAACATTGAAAAAGCAAGACTTGCACCAATTAATCATATACAATCAAAAAAGCCCAAAATCAAATCAAACTAGAAAAACAATCTTAATCAAACCATATACACAAATCCAATCAAACCCATATCCAATAAACCAAAAAAAAGAAAAAATATATACCGCAGATCCTGATGGGAGCATTGAGGTTCAAAAGATTAGGCTGAGACAAAAAGACATGACGAGCGTTGACACAAAGCTGACGGATCTCAGACTCAGATAGCTGCACCTGTTTACCACCTTTACCATCCAATAATCTCCTTATTATATCTTCCAATACACTTTTCTCCATCATACCACCACCTTCCATCATACTCATTTCTTTCCACAAATTTTATAAAAAAGATAAGATGGGTCGGATTAAAATCTGATTTTATAAAAAGGGTATTTGTTAGAATTGATTAAGAACATGTCTGTCAAACGGTGATGATGGCCATGAATGTCGTTATCTTCAAGAATAAGAATACCCCTCCTTCTGCTAATGCTATTCAACACCTTTTCTTTTTTTCTTTTTTCTTATACGTATTTTATTTTTATTTTTTTTATTTGATACGGTCTTTGTTGTGTTATCTATATGAGTTTAACCGGGTCACGTTTGTTTTTTTGGTTGGGAGTTGCCATATAAATGGTAATTTAATATTTTTGGGTTAATTTAGAAAAATCCAATTTGGATGGGGGTTGGTCAAGTTATATTTCTAGTTTTTGGGTTTGTTTAAGGAGTACTTGATGTTCATTAAATGAAAAATATCCGTTAATTAGGTAATTTTCAAGTTCAACTAAATTGTATTAAAATTTATTTTCTAACTAAAATAGAAAGTTTAACCGAACATGAATGTCCATCAGGCACCTTAGTGTAAAAAATACATTTAATGTGTAGTTAATACACTAAAATTTTTCATTCTATAACTATACTAATATCAAATGTCGGTAACGTTTTTTACTAATATATATATATACTATTATATTGGAAGGCAAGTTGATGGTGGGATAGCTGGTCAGCTTGTGGGCCGAAATAGGTAGCCCAAACTAATGTATTTATGGGCCCTCTTAAGTCTTTATATTGTCGTTTCGTTTCTTCAGTGCAAGGTTTTGTGTTTTGGTAGTTCTTCCACTTTCTGAATAGGTACGATCGTTTTTTCTCACCGTTCCATTGTTGCATATTGGCTTTTGATACTTGCCTTTTGTTGTTGCATGTTTATTGTAGTTACTTTTCTGTGGGTGTTTGATTGTTAGACGTTAGGAGGTTTGGTGTTTTTCAGTTTTTTTCTTTTTTTTTGCATACATATTAGTTGGCCTTTTTTTTTTTTGGTGTGGTGTGTGAAATATTTGCTTGAGCATTGCTTCCTTTAGGTTAGTTTGTTGTCTAGAAGTTTGAGTAATTAGTATGAAGACTAAGAGTGTTGCATGCAAGAGAATTGGTGAGGTTAGTGGTTGTCCAGAAAGCTCAGAAAAGGTTGACCATGTTAGAACCTTAGGGGCTGTTGTTTTCGATGCACATGGTTTGGTTGTGAGTGTGGATTCTGCTATTCCTACGGGTGGGTCATTGTTGGAAGGTGGTTGCGAGGTAGGGGTGCTGCCACAGTCTGGTGAACCTGTGGTTTTCAGGGGAGAAGGTGGTATTAAAAGGAAGGTAGTTTGCTTGGATGTTGGTGTTACACAGGAATGTGGGCCGTCTAGCAAGAGAGCTTGCACTTCAGCTTTTGGTGTGAAGTACGCGTCTGGCACTGATCATGCCTCTAAACTGTTAACAGGTTTTTATTGTGACTTTTTATTTATGTGAGTTTCATTATCATTGTTGTGAAGTTGATATGTTGTAGCATATTTTAGTATCTTGTTTGTTTTTGTAGGTGTGTTGCCGCCAACTGTGGCTTCATATGATCGATTAGCAGTTGAAGATTGGGAAACAAGCACCGAGGATTCTATTGTTGGGCTGTCGGAATGTGGTGGTGCTCATTTAGTTGTGCAGGAAGCGTATGCTGGAGATGGTGGGATACCAAACGTGCCTGATCCCGCACATGCTACTGCTTATGTACAGGAGGACCAGCGTCATCACGGTTCTAAAAGGTTGAGTGGTGTGTTTGATGAGTGTGGACAAAGTTCGTTGCCTGAAGCTGTTAAAAGAAAGAGGGTTTCAACAGATTGTACAAATGTCATTGCTAATGCAGATGCTGTTGCGGTTTCCAATGTGGTGCGAATGGGTGCAAATGTTGCAGGTCACTGGACAAATGTGCAACCTTTGGTTGAAAGGGCGCCGGCTATTGGCAATGTTTCTGATTGTTCAGGCCACCCAATTGTTCGTGCACACGACATTGGGACTTCTTCAGATAATTTCTCAGGTCTGGTGATAATCGATGGATATTTTTTTTATAACTATGGTCAAATATTGTTGCACATTGTAATGGACGTATGCATGTGTTCTTGGGTGATGCAGGTCTTATGCATTTTCCTGTCAATCTTGATTTCCAATCGGGAACCATGTTTATAGGCGGCACGTCGAATGCTAGGTCTACTTTTGAGTTGGATTTCCAGGCGGGGAATATTTTGCGTGGTGAACTAGAGTCTTCGCACTAGAGTCAGGCACACTCTGATATGGGCAGTGCAAGGGCGCCTAGGAAACGGCGTCGGAGAACACAGGTTGTGCCTGATGTGGAGATGCCACGTAGGCAAACCAGTAACATGGCATCGGTTGCGTCAGGTATACTTTAGCTATATTGTTTGCTTTGATAAAACAGAGCCTCTTTATGCCTCCCGCTATGTTTGCTTATGACCGTAGAATTTTTAAGTGAAGTTTGGTTCTTGCAATCGCGTTTGCCGCCATTGCAAGGCTATGTTTTGGGACGAGGAGAAGCTTAGTACTTCTACGATATCTAGAGGCCCTGTGTACAATCGTTGATGCCTGGAAGGTAGAGTTAGGATTCTAATGATTAGAAAATATCCGGCACTTGTACGGGAGCTTTATTCTAACGACCACTTTATGGAGAATATACGAGCTAATAATCAGATGTTTTCCATGACCTCTTTAAGCGCGAATGTTGATGAATCTATTAATGTGGGTAGAGGTCCGTATGTTTTCAAGGTATCGGGTCAGATATATCATCGAATAGGCAGATTATGTCCGGTCCCTGATACCCGTCCTAGGTTTTTGCAGCTATATATTTATGACACAGACCATGAGGTTCAGAACAGGATGGATAATTTTCAAGATAGTCGGAGGAACCTTTTGAGGCCAGCGATTATGAGAGCACTGATAGCGTCCCTTGATGAGAACAACGCTTTAGTTCAGCTTTTCAGAACGGCACTAGACAAACTGCAGCAACATGATGTTCCGGAGTTTAAAGTCAGGTTGTTCAACATAGGTAAGGCGCCACAGTATGAGCTACCGACGACAGATTCAATTGTGGCTATAGTTTTGGACGATATGGAGGAAACGAAGAGTGACTTTGACATAATATTAGAAGCTCATTCTGGCGAACCACAAAGGATTAATAAGTTGCATGCAATTTACATGTCTGCCCAATTTCTGTTGCTGTTTGTATTTGGAGAGCATGGCTACCATCTAGACTTGCATTACGTCAATGTTGAAAGTGTGGCTACACGCAGGGGGAAGCGAATTTCCATGAAATCGTTTTATTGCTACCAGTTGCACGATAGGTTTGGCTACTATAATCTGTTGTCTAGGGGTGGAAAACCATTTCAGCAATACGTAGTCACCGCGTATTGCAGTATAGAGCAAGAAAGAATGGACTTCATTAGGGCCAACCAATCGAATATCAGGGATGATTATTTCAGAGGTTTGTATGATGCAATTTCACGTGGGGACGCTGACGAGTCAGATGTGGGTTCTCGAATAATTTTGCCGTCGTCATTTACTGGTGGCCCACGTTATATGTACAATCATTATTTAAAATCTCTAGCAATCTGTTGGGAATTATGGTAAACTACTGGATCTGCTGAAGAGTTTCTGCCGAAGAGTTTCTGCCGAAGAAGAATGGATTCTGCTGAAGTTATACTTCAGCTGAAGTGTTAATGCAGAGATCGTGATTCTGCTGATAGTGCGAATCCACGTAGGAGAGATAAGCAACGTATGTAGGCCGTATGCAAGAAAAGTCAGCGCCGTATGAAGAATAGGTTGGCGCCGTATTGTATAGAGCTTACTCAGAATAAACAATATGATTAGTAAAACAATATGATTAGTTGCATGCTTGTCTAGATGCATGCGTTGTTTATGTTTGTATTAGGAGCGTACGTTGTAAACGCTCGTGAATCATTAGGGTTTCTTGCCTATAAAAGGAACCATAATAGTTTGTAATAGAGAGGTCTTTCAAGTCTTAAAAATATCCGAAACATAGAGTTTCTATAATCAAAAGATCCATAGAGGATCAAAGAGTTCTTAGTTATTATAACTTGTATTTACATTCCGCTAAAGAATACTAGTTGTAGAGATCTTCTATTAGTTTGCTTGTGATTACATAGGCAACACTAACGATCTCCGAGTGCTTAAGATCTATCAAGGTCTTTGTGTATTCAACAAGTGGTATCAGAGCCTCGGGAAAGTCTCTACGATACTAAGAACCAGTCTCACCCCCATACAACCAAACATACCCTCACCATGCCTGGATCTGATAATGAAACTGAATTCACCAACACAAACAACACCAACACCACTTCCATGCAACAGCTTAGTCTTTCAAACAGCAATGGTAAATTTCCTTATTTAAAAAGGGAAGAGTATGATCTTTGGACTATGAAGATGGAAAACTGGATTTCCAATCTTGATTGGAATCTGTGGGAGGTAGTGAAGAAAGGAAACAGTCTAAAGAAAATGATTCCAGACAGGGATGAGAAGTTTATCATGGCTCCTCCCAAAACTGCTGAAGAGGTGCTGGCTATGCAGAGAGAGCACAAAGTAAAAACTATTCTGCTTCAAGCCATTCCTGAAGATCACCTGTGTGATTTTCACCATATGGATGATGCAAAGGACATATGGATGGCTCTCAAAGCAAGGTTCGGTGGAAATGAAGAATCAAAGAGAATGAGGAAGTCCATGCTGAGACAACAATTTCAAGACTTTAATATTTCCGAAGAAGAAGGTATCCACAAGGGATACGACAGGTTCCATAGGATTTTGAGTCAGCTAAACCAACTGAATGCAAAACCTGATAATGATGATTGCAACTCAAAGTTCCTACGATCCTTGCCTCCATCATGGTTACATGTAAGTATAGCCCTCAAGGCTAAAGGTGGGTTGGACATGCTCACCTTTGATGAGTTGTACAACAGACTCAGAACTCTTGAACTTGATGTCAGAACTCCCTACCGTACATCTTCTTCTGGCCATGCAGCTTTTGTTGGGACATCTCACTCCAACATGATGGCACATGCTCCTAGTTCCAACTACTTTCCATCATCTCCTAGTTCCAACTACTTTCCATCATCTTGCACTCCCACTCCACCACATAACACTCGTCCCAATCCATCATGTTCTCAAACTAAGACTAGTAGTGTGATGGAGGATGTTCTTCATTCTTTTGTTGCTGATTATGATACTCAACAGTATCTTGCATATGAAGACTTTGATCAGTTGGACCCACTTGAAATGGAGGAGATGAAACTGAAAATGCAGGTGGCATTGCTGTCAGTGGACATCAAAAGGTTTGAAGAGAAGTCTGGGAGGAAGTTTGCTTTCAAGGGAAAGGAACCAGCTCGCTTTGATAGGAGAAAAGTTAAGTGTTTCACTTGCCACCAGATGGGGCATTTCTCAAGGGAATGCAAAGACAGGAAGAGTGGAGATGGAGCTAACTACATTTCCTATCAGCAGAAACAGCAGGAAGCTGGAGCTTCAGCAGCCCTTCTCACCATGGATGAACAGGTCAACTGGACTGCACATGAACCTGTGAATGAGGAAGCTCATGATACTGATAAGCTTGGATTGCTGGCAAGGTGCACTTCGGATGAAAGGCATGATCAGTTTGCCTTGATGGGACTATCTCAGGTACACAACTGTATATTTGGTTGTAGTCTAAGATACAACGAACTTAAAGAAGAGTATGATGTTATGAAACCTAAGTTTGATGAATGCTATGTTGAAAATGAAGCTCATAAACTAGCATTAAAAACAGTAGAAAGACAAAAAGTATGGTTTCAAAAGAATCAAATAGCTTATGAAGAAAAGATAAAGGTGTTACAGTTTGATCTAGAAGTTGCAAATAATTACTTAAAACTGTTTGAGAAAGCAAAGGCTGAAGCTGTGTCTGAGAACCTAGAGCTCAAAGAAAAACTAGCTGAGGAAATAGCTAGGCATAAGGAATGGATAATTTCAGGTGATAATCTGGCTAGAGAAATCTATAACAGTCAATCAGTAACCTCTGGCTTAGGATTAGGCTTTCAAAAGTATGTAGGAGTAGAAGCTAGGTATGATGGTCGTAAATCCACACCAGCAGGGTTAGCTAACTTTGTAAAAGAAGGTGAAATGCATGCTGTCCCTGGACCTATTAGAGGTGAATTTATGCCCATAGACCTATCCATCACTGTTGACTTTGATGGATCACATCATCTATATGGCAAAAAGTCAAAAGACTTGCCAGACCCTGATGCCTCGTCTAATGACTTTGTCTCTTGCTCTGACAGTGACAATTCATCGGATCAAGGGTCTACTTCCTATGAAAGCTGTGATTCAAATGAGAAGTCTGACCTTCCCAAGCCCTCACCTGAGCCTACACCCAAGCCTGCACCCCAGTCTACTTACAAGCCTTCTAGGGAAGCTGCTGAGGAATCAACTTCCAAGACAGTTTCTTCTGAAGATTTATCTTTTAAAGCTTTGCATAATCAGTCTGTTAAAAACAATTCCTTGAATATTTCTAATTTAAGTACTTCTGCATGTAATCAAACATTTCCCTATTTGAATAAATCTTCCAAGAAGAAGACATGTTTTGTATGTGGAAGTAAATTTCATTTAATTAAGGATTGTAATTTTTATGAGCAAAGATTGGGTGCATGTGCTACTCACCAGAAACTTAAATCTAAGTGGACCAATGTTGATAATATTCCACCTTATGTCCCACAAGCAGCTAATACTAACTCTCATTGGAGAGGTTCAGTTGCCAGACCTTATGTGCAACCAACTAGCCCATACTTTAATCATGGTTATTGGCCTAAATATGTTGACTCTATGTATGCTGGGATGGGATATGGGACTACTGCTGTGAAGCCCTCAGCAGGTTGTTCTTGGACTATCAAGGGACCCAATCATCAATGGAGGACCAAGAACAATGGTGGATCCTCTAGATCTTCATGGCCTACACCTGTGATCCACAAGGCAGGTTCAAGTCAGTAATGACTTGAACCTCCTTTGAATACTAACTATATGTATATATTTTGTTGTTGTTTGTAGGATCATCCCCTTAAGCATAAGAATGTTGGTTTTGTTGATAGTGGCTGTTCCAGAAGCATGTCTGGGAACAGAGATATGATGCACAATTTTGTCCCTATAGAAGGAGGTGGCAATGTGACGTTTGGAGGAAGTGATGGAAGTATCACAGGGAAAGGCACCATAAAGACACCTCATCTGGATTTTGAAAATGTGTACTATGTTAAGGAACTTCAGCATTTCAACTTGTTCTCCGTTTCACAAATCTGTGACACCAAGAACAAAGTACTCTTCTCTGAGAATGAATGTCTTGTGCTGTCTAAAGACTTCAAACTCCCAGAAGATACTTCAATTCTGCTAAAAGTTCCTCGAACTCACAATTTATACACATTCAACCTTAATAAAGTTCAACCTGGTGGTGACCTCACTTGTTTGGTGGCTAAAGCATCCCTTGATGAGTCTACTAAATGGCATAGGAGGATGGCTCATGTGAATTTCAAGACCATTAACAAACTCTCTAAAATGGGTCTTGTTGAAGGTCTTCCCTCCAAAGTTTTCACCAATGATCATAATTGTGTCGCATGCAACAAAGGAAAACAACACAGAGCCTCTTACAAAGCTATCAATGCTATGAGCATCATTTCTGAACCTCTTCAGTTGCTCCACATGGATCTGTTTGGTCCAACTCAAGTCAGAAGCATTGATCATAAGTTCTTCTGTTTGGTTATCACTGATGGCTATAGCAGATTTTGTTGGGTTTTCTTTCTAAGGACCAAAGATGAAACATCTCAAGTGCTGACTGAATTCATCACCCTCGTTGAAAATCAGTTGAACAAAAAGGTTAAGGGAATTCGGTGTGATAATGGGACAGAGTTCAAGAATGCAATACTTATAGAACTCTGTGGGTCAAAAGGTATAAAAAAGGACTATAGTAATCCAAGAACCCCACAACAAAATGGGGTGGCTGAAAGAAAGAATAGGACCTTAATAGAGGCTGCAAGATCAATGCTTGCTGACTCTAAACTGCCCACTATGTTCTGGACTGAAGCTGTTGGCACAGCGTGCTATGTGCTAAACAGGGTCTCCATTACTAGACCTCAACTCAAAACACCATATGAACTTCTCTTTGGGAAGGTTCTTGTCATTCACTACCTAAAACCTTTTGGTTGTCAAGTGACCATTCTAAACACCAGTGATCCGTTGGGAAAGTTTGATGAGAAGGCTGATGATGGTTATATTGTGGGTTATTCAGCTCATAGTAAGGCATACAGGGTGTACAATTTGCAAGCCAAGAAGATAGAGGAGACTTTGAACCTGAGATTCTTAGAAGATAAGCCTAATGTTCAAGGACAGGGTCATACGTGGTCTTTTGACCTTGACTACTTAACTGATTATTTGGGTTACACTTGACATTTGGCTAACCAAAATGCAGGTCCTCAAGAGTCTCCCACTAACAATGCATGTACATTGGATGATGACTCTGAAGATGAGGTTGAAGATGGTGAACAACCTATACTTGTGCCTTCTTTCTCCCCTAACAATATTGCAGGTACCACCTCCAAGGATAGTGTTGATAAGAGTGATGAAGATGAATCACATTATGCTGAGGACCTTGCTAGGCTTCAGACTCAAGAATTTGCAGCTAAGCTTGAAGCAGAGAAACTGAATGGAGAGGTTGCTAATGAAGGAGTCAGTAGAAACCATGTTTCTGCTGAAGTTGATTCTGCCACACCTACCATCCACAAATCCGCTGAAGGCTATGCTGTTTCTTCTCATGTTCCTTCTCAAGTGTCTTCAGACTTTGGAGAACCTTATACACGCTTTCCAAGACCCTCAGATCTTGGAAATCATCAACCCAAAGCTGGCATCTTCACCTCACCCTCTTATGATGCTGAGTTTGAACCAACAATCACTAATCTTGATTCATCCATTGAAGTCAGCCCCACTGCTACTCAGAGGATCAATATTGCTCATCCTCAATCCAACATTATAGGTGATCTTCTGGCACCTGTTAGAACTCGAAGGGCTATAACAAGTCCTCAGTTTGGACAGATTACTTTTCTCTCTTATGTCTCCAACCAGCAAAGAGACAATCACACAGACTTCAAGCATTGTCTGTTTGCTTGTTTTCTCTCTCAAGTGGAACCAACAAGTGTTTCTCAAGCTCTTAACGATTCAAGCTGGCTAGAAGCAATGCAAGAAGAGATGCAACAATTTCACAATCAGCAGGTTTGGATCTTGGTTCCACTCCCTGATGGCAAATATGCCATTGGGACAAAGTGGATTTTGAAGAGTAAGAGAGATGCTCGGGGTGTTGTGATAAAAAACAAAGCACGATTAGTGGCTCAAGGCTTTAGACAAGAGGAGGGAATTGATTATGATGAAGTGTTTGCACCTGTTGCTAGAGTTGAAGCCATTCGAATTTTCTTGGCTTATGCTTCTTACATGGGTTTCATGGTGTATCAGATAGATGTTAAAGGTGCTTTCCTGTATGGGGAGATTGAAGAGGAGGTTTATGTCACTCAACCCAAGGGATTTGAAGACCCAGATCACCCAAATCATGTTTACAAGGTTGTTAAAGCTCTCTATGGGTTACATCAGGCACCTAGAGCTTGGTATGCTAGGCTTTCATCCTTTCTGCTGAAGCATGGCTATAGGAGAGGTGCTATTGATAAAACTCTGTTCCTAAAGAAGAATTACTCAGACATCATTCTTGTGCAAGTTTATGTGGATGACATTATTTTTGGCTCCACAAACGAAGCTTGGTGCAGGGAATTTGAGGAACTAATGAAGGGAGAATTTCAGATGAGTGCTATGGGAGAGCTTACTTTCTTTTTGGGTCTCCAAGTTCAGCAGAAACAAGATGGCATCTTTATCTGTCAAGATAAATATGTGAGGGACATTTTGAAGAAATTTGGTATGGAAGGTGTTAGGACTGCCACAACACCTTATGAAGCTCCAAAGACAAAAGCAAATAATGAACCAGGTCTACCTGTGAATGTTCATCTGTACAGGTCCATGATTGGTTCATTGATGTATCTAACGGCTTCAAGACCTGATATCACGTTTGCTGTGAGTGTTTGTTCTCGACATCAAGTCACTCCACTTACTTCCCATCTCAATGTTGTCAAGAAGATCTTTAAGTACCTCAAAGGCCAACCTCTTTTAGGCCTTTGGTACCCAAAAGAGTCTCCTTTCAAGTTGGAAGCATATAGTGACAGTGATTATGCTGGTGCAAATCTGGATAGAAGATCCACAACTGGAGGCTGCCAATTTCTTGGAAAGAGGTTGATTTCTTGGCAATGCAAGAAACAAACCATTGTGGCTGCCTCAACTACTGAAGCAGAGTATGTTGCTGCTGCAAATTGCTGTGGACAGGTCCTTTGGATTCAAAACCAATTGCTGGACTATGGGTACAACTTCATGAACACAACAATTCATATAGATAATCAAAGTACCATTTGCATAGTCAAAAATCCAGTTTTTCACAGTCGAACAAAACACATTGAAATTAGGCACCACTTTATAAGAGATGCATATGAAAAACATTTGATAAAAGTGGCTAAAATTCATACTGATGATAATGTGGCAGACTTGTTAACAAAAGCGTTTGATGGACCAAGGTTTCAACACCTCGTGGTCAATATTGGAATGTTAAACCCTTGACTGCATAGTTTAAGGGGAGGCATAGGCCTCAGGGGAGGATTTGTGCAATCTCTGCATATTTTTGTGTGTTATTTTGTTTACTAACACTAACTTTCTAATAATTCTTTAGTTTGTTTGTCTTTGTGTTGTTCTTGTATGTTTTTGTGTCTGTTTTGCAGTTGTCTGAATTGCAGTTTGTCTATTCCATGATCAAGATCAAATTCATCAAGTGTGGTTCATTGGTATATGGTCAAGATAGCTAAAAGATTGTTGCGTGTTTCTTCTGAAATTAAAAGTACTGAAGCAAACAATTTGATTCCACTGAAGTTATAATACTGAAGAAAAGATGTTGAAGTCAAATTGTTCTTTCATTCATTCAAGAAACAGTTTACAGCTTACAACTTACAAAAGTCAACCTACTACAAATGCATCTTCAAGATACGAGCTATACACTTACGCTAATCCTAATCTAGTGCATATCATCTATTCCAACATCTAAGTGAATGTTGGATATGCGTTAGATGTTGGCTTTGCGTTTGTGGGTCTTGCATAACCACCCATTCCGTCTATCAAGATGGCTGGATATGCATGACCAATACGACGAAGATGCTAAGGACCAAAATGGAGAGGATGGATTGATGCAAACGTTGATGATGACGATGACCACACATGATGATGGAGAAAAATAACATCTCCTGTGTGCTTCATCTATGTATTTCAACCAAAATGCAATACATCCACCCTCCCTAAGCCCTTCTCTTATACCATGTGAGTTGATGCACCAAAAGATGGCGCAGTGAGACCAAGAACCACCTCTCTATCTTTGGGGAGTGGCGGATTCCTGGCACGAGGCCTTTGTTGAGGCCGAGGTGCTGGAGGTTGGGAGTATGATGTTCCCTCCTTATAGGAGTCATCAGAATCATCAGCAGATTCACTTGGATTCACTACACTATCATCTTCTGAAGAAGGGAGAAAGGGTGATTTATTTGGTCGTGGATAGGGTTGAGGAAAGTAATGTAGCCATGGGTTTGAATCACCACTTGATGATGATGAAGAGGATGATGAAGATGATGTTGTGAGATCTATGATCTCAGGTTTGGTATTCATGGTACAATTTGGTCAATTGGGGTTTTGTTGTTGAATCTAGGGTTTGTGGTAAATATTTGGGGATCTTTTGATGAAGAGATAAGTATACATTGGGATCATTTTATAGACGGGTTCGAGGTTCAATGAAAATTAATGCGAGTGGGTGGCACAGTAATTCTAGAAACTTGCCGAAGATATTCTTATCTTTGATGGTTTCTGCTGAAGTGTATAACTTCAACAGATTGACCATGTGTTTATGCTGAAGCGTTATTTTGGGGTTGGTCAAAATTGAAATACACGTCAGCGACGGTCAACCAAACGGTCAAATTTTCTTTGACTATATTTGGGGCAAAAACTATCACTCCACCATCACACTCTTCAGAACAAACCAATTCCCTCTCATCCTGCATCCACAAACACTCACCATTACGAGAAACATAACCCTAAAAACTCATATCCCTCATGGCTCTTGAATTTAAACATGATCACAACAAAGTTGCATTTCTGGGAAACGGTAAGGGATATGAATTGTACGAACCAATGGTGGAATTCTTGAAAAGGTCCAAGATTTGTTATGCTCTTACACATTCTCCAAATGAGATATATGAATCACTGGTTACTCAGTTTTGGGAAACGGCCGAGAAGAGCAATGAGACAGATATTAGGGCTATGATTGATGGAACAGAGCACAAAGTGACAGAGGACCTAATAAGGAGGAAGCTTCGCTTGGAAGATGCTGATGGAGAATTTCACTCTAATCAGGAAGATGTGCTTACTGGGCTAAGAGCAATTGGCTATCGAGGTACAAGGACTGATATGTGGCTGAAGAAGGAACTTTGCCCGAAGTGGAGGTTCCTGGTTCACACGCTGCTTCAATGCATAAGCAACAAGTCAGGAGGATGGGACCAGTTCTCTACCCAACTAGGATGTGGTATTGTGTGTCTTTCTCAAGGGGTAACTTACAATTTTTCTAAGTATATTTTTGAAAACATGGTTGAAAATCTTCAAAAGAAAAAGAATAAGTTTTTAATGTACCCAAGATTTCTGCAAATGATTTTAGACACCACTACTCAAGCCCAATCGTTTTATCCCATAGGTGTTTTAACTGCTAAATTGTTTGCAACCATGAGAACTCACTTTCAGGGGGAACATCATCCCTTGCTTGCAGCCATGTTGCCTCAAGGCAATGAGGCTGCTGATGAGGAGATTGTGACTAATAATCCTCCTTCTTCACCTGTTGCCACTGATGGTAATCCATTAGTTAACATTGATGAGGGCCCCTCATCAACTATTGAAGCAACTCATGTTGCTCCAGACCAGCCACCTTGTCCCAGTCCACCACCCACACTAGTTACTCATGATGAGTCTGATCTTAATAGACTACCCACACCAAGTCCTGTTAGGGATCCTCTCAATGAAGATCTTCCTCACTTTGAGAATGACCATGATTCTACTGAAAGGTCCAATGAAGCTCCCTTTACCACAGAGCAATCTGCTGGTGGAGCTGAGGACCCTATTACACTCTCATATGTCTATGCTCTTGTCAACAGGTATGCTACTGAGGTGTCTAGTCTGAAAAAGGAGCTTGCAGAGACCAAGTCCTCTCTTGGTAGTAAGATTGAAGAACTACAGAATCAAATCAAGGAATTAGAGGACAAACTTGAAAGAGGCTCCAAAAGGAAGCTTGTGGTTTCTTCTGATGAAGAACAAGAAGTACCTCAGTTTGGGTCTCTTGATATGTTGGCTGATGTGTCTCTTAATGATCCTTCATCAGTAGTTGCTGCTTCCTCAAAGAAGAAGGAACCTGTTCTTTACAAAAGAAGACAGAGATCTTATTTACATAAGGTTTCTTCTGAAGCTTCAAAGGAACCTGGTATTGATAAGGCTTCCTCTGCTGATGTGCAAATGGAGGATGTATCTTCGGATCATGGTCAATCTTCATCTGTTCAAGAACCAACAGGCCCTTCACCTACTGCAGATCTTTCTGATGTTGTTGTCATGACCACTCCAGTTGATAATCTACATCAACATGTTTCTCCTACAGTTGACCGGGGAATTGCTACTGAGGTTCCTGTCGTTGATATAACTGAAGATGAGTGTGCTAAGAAACCTGATGATAAAGGGAAAGATGTAATAACTGAAGATGAGCTTGGTCCAGACCTGGTAAGTAAGGAGGAAAGACTAGGACAAGCAAGTAGATTGGCTGAGTTTGAGAAGTCAAAGAAAAGTGAAGTATTGGCTCAACAACTTGAGGCAGAGGACTTTTCATCTTTACCTCCTGAGAGAAGAAGAGAACTGGATGAAATGCGTGTTCAGATGCCTGCTGAATACTGGGATACTCTAACTGAGCAAGTTATTTCAAGACCTTCTCTTGCTCAAAGTATACTAGGTGGAGATTTCAACAGTGAAAGTTATGTGGATCAAATGATGGCTCAGGGAAGACAAAGGAAGCAAGAAGCTATTGCACGAAGGAGAGCCATCAAAGCTCAGAAGAACAAAGAGAAACCTCCTACTAAATCTGAAATGAGAATGGTGGTGAAAAATCAATGCTCGATGTACAACTCTGGCTTAACAATGAAACAAGTCAAGGCTTTTCCTGATCATGTCCTGTTTCGCAAATATAAACAGATCATGAGGGACAAATCATCATCTTCAACACATTCTACCAACTTGAAAAGGATTGCTGAGAATGAAGTTGCTCAAGAAGCCAAAAGACTCAAGTCTGATGATGCTCCACCCAAGGCGACTTCTCCAGTCATTTCTACTGAAGCATCTACTGAAGTTGCTTCTTCTGCTGACAAGGGTCCATCTGCTGAACCATCTACCAATTCTCCTGAAGCACCTGTTATATCTGCTCCCACTTCATATGTGGCAACCGTTGACACACAAGAAGCTTCTAAAGTTAAGGAAGCTGATCTCGCAGAAATAAAAACAGAAAGGGCGATAAAGATGCTTCACAGGAGGAATGCACTTCGTGTTCCAACTAAGTCTCCCTCTACCTCTTCAAGTCTTACCACAAATGTTCAAGATGAAAATGCTCCCTCTGGGGAAATCTATAAGCCTGGTAGGAGGACGAAGAGAATGGCCAAAAGATCTCCCTTGGATCTTGAAGATGATGACTCAACTTTCATTATAGAGGGCTCTGCTGCTGATTTTCCTGAGGGAGATCAAAATGTGTTGGTCGATTGGAAACTGAAGGATGATGAGATGAATGTCATTCATCGAAAGGACTCCACCTCAATGGAATTCACCTTTCTGAAGGAAATTCTACACTTGGTAGACAGGGCGGATTTACTTTCTCTGTACACTCGTGTTACCACCCATTACCACAATAAGAAACCACAAGGTTCTGGGATGTTCTTACCGGGAGATCTTCAAGTCCTGTTAAACTCTCATTCTCCCAATAGTAAAGCACATTCCATTTGGGAGAACTCACATCGGTGGAAGGTTGCATCCTGGAGATTCTATCCTCTACCTCGTGTGCATGTACTTGAGACTAAGGGTGAAATCACTGTCTGCATGTTTGCTGAAAGAAAGTATCCATTGCCCAAGAGACTTATGGAAAGGATGCTTAGTCAGAAATTGGAGATTCCTCCAGAACCAGTGGGCAATGAAAGACTGTCTGCTTTAACATTGGTGGGTTTGATCAAGACTCAACTTCAACAACAGCAATAGGCCTCATCCTTATCATGGTACTTGGTACTCTCTGCTCTACCTTGTTTTGTTACATTTAGTTTGTGTTATTAGTGTTATTTGTCAATTTCTGTGTTATTTTTCAATTTATTAGTTAAAAAAAAAAGAAAAAAAAAACTAACATTTATGCAGGTTTGTTTGTTGTACCATTCTGATGGTTTTTAACTCACCAGATATACCTTGTGTATGTCAAAGAGTTGGCTAGTCCAAAGGGTACAACTTTGGTAAAGACACAACAAATCTGTTGATAGCTGTAATGGTTTGCTCAAAATCATAGGGTCTACAACCACCCATGCTTAACTGCTGAGGGTTGTATGGTCATCAATTCACCATGTTCTATTCCTTTTTGGAATCCAAGAATTGGCTAGCCCACATGAATATGGAATGTGGTAAAGGCAACTGAATCCATATTTGGTTCTCAATTCACCAATACTAAGAATTGACTAGTCCTGAGCAAACGGCTACAGGTAAAGACAAGTTAAATCCGTTTATATGGTTGCTGGTTTGCCAATAAATCAGATGGTTCTCAATGTACCATAGTTTTCGAACTAAAACATATGGCTACTCCAGTAGTAATGGCTATTGGTAAAGAGACATCAAACCTATTATTTTCAATGATTCACCTCTCACAGGAGTTAACACACCTGGAAGTGATAAGAATAGTATGAAACTTATATGTTTTGATGTACATGATGTCATATGTTGCTACAAAGATCTGGTGTATCACAGTTCAGTCATCATAGAGATGTTCTTCTTCTGAATCTTGCTGCTGATGTTCGAATTCAATACTCTTAATGTGAAGTCTTTGTGCTCAAGAAACTGGACCTTCCTAGCTCAGAAGTGTTTACGGAATGGGGAGGATTGTACAATCCTCTACAATATTAACGATCTATCAAGGAAACTGGAACTTAACCTAGTCAAATTCCAGTATAGGGGAGGATTGTTGGGAATTACGGTAAACTACTGGATCTGCTGAAGAGTTTCTGCCGAAGAGTTTCTGCCGAAGAAGAATGGATTCTGCTGAAGTTATACTTCAGATGAAGTGTTAATGCAGAGATCGTGATTCTGCTGATAGTGCGAATCTACGTAGGAGAGATAAGCGCCGTATGTAGGCCGTATGCAGGAAAAGTCAGCGCCGTATGAAGAATAGGTTGGCGCCGTATTGTATAGAGCTTACTCAGAATAAACAATATGATTAGTAAAACAATATGATTAGTTGCATGCTTGTCTAGATGCATGCATTGTTTATGTTTGTATTAGGAGCGTACGTTGTAAACGCTCGTGAATCATTAGGGTTTCTTGCCTATAAAAGGAACCATAATAGTTTGTAATAGAGAGGTCTTTCAAGTCTTAAAAATATCCGAAACATAGAGTTTCTATAATCAAAAGATCCATAGAGGATCAAAGAGTTCTTAGTTATTATAACTTGTATTTACATTCCGCTAAAGAATACTAGTTGTAGAGATCTTCTATTAGTTTGCTTGTGATTACATAGGCAACACTAACGATCTTCGAGTGCTTAAGATCTATCAAGGTCTTTGTGTATTCAACACAATCTGTAGGGAACATGGAAACCCTGCTTTTTTCGTCACGTTCACTTGTAACACTAGATGGCCTGAAATACAAGAGTATATGGATGCGTATCCTAACCTTACTACAGCCAATAGACCAAATGTCATTGACCGAGTATTTTACCGCAAGATCCAATCCCTCATTAAGTATATACGCGATTTTCGGCCTTTTGGTTCGATAAATGCAGGTATCTTTTACGTGCACCTAACACTTATATATCTTCTACATTTATATTTTGTTTTGGTTATTCAATGCACATGTTATTTATCAACGCTTGTACTTTTTTCAATCATGTACACGGTGGAGTTCCAGAAACGTTGCTTGCCACATTGCCACATACTTTTGAGGACATCTCGAAGACCAGAGACAATGCGTCCTGATGAAGTAGACAGATATGTGAGTGTGGAACTACCTCATTAGCAAGATGATCCAGAAGGTTTTAGAGTCATTACAGAATTTATGATACATGGCCCATGTGAAGGAGCATTTCCGAATGTTGTTTGCATGCGTAAAAGGGGCACGTGCAAAAAATTCTTCCCAAAGGAATATTCTGATGCGACATTCTTTGATAGAGGAGGGTATGCACATTATAGGCGACGGGATATATAAATAGACGCACAACGCCATGGTGTTAGATTAGACAATGCGTACGTTGTGTTATACAACCGCGCATTATGTATGAGATTTTATGCGCACATAAATGTTGAGTATTGTGGCTGGACCATGCTTATAAAGTATCTATTTAAGTATATTTCTAAGGGTACTGACAGGATTATTGCACGGGTGTCTAGGCAGATAGGTGATGCAAACGTTCAATCATCGCGTGCTTCAACTTCAGCGAGCACTTCTAATCAATGTGTCGATGAAATAAAAAAATTTGTTGACACACGGTATATCGGTCCTCACGAAGCTTGCTGGCGAATATTGGGTTTTGATATTCATAGTAGAGAACCCGCGGTTCAGATCCTTGCTGTCCATCTAGAGAACATGCAGCATATTTCTTTTAGAGCGTCGCAAACGGTTCAGTCCATCCTTGACAATCCTGGTGCCAAGCGGACTACTCTAACAGCATGGTTGGAATTTAATGAATCATCAACAGTTGGAAGGCATTTAACGTATCTACAGTTTCAGTCGAAGTTTGTGTGGTCTAGAGCAGATAGGACATGGTTACCTAGGCGTAATAATAGACCAGCCATTGGACGCTTGGCATATGTCCACCCAACTGTGGGTGACGTGTTCTACCATCGCATGCTATTGTGCCATCAAAAGGGGTGTATGTCGTTTGCGGGGATTAGGACTGTCGATGATTATACGCACAACACAAATAGGGAAGCGTGCGAAGCTTTGGGGTTATTACAGGATGATCGAGAATGGGTTACAGCAATGCAGGAAAGCTGTACAACGGCTACGGCGGCTCAATTGACGTCGTTGTTTGTGCAGATTCTACTGTTCACAGATATCACAAGTCCAGTAACGCTTTGGCGGATGTTTTGGCGCCATATGTCTGATGATGTACCCAGGATTTTGTCAGAAGCATTAGGTCTACGACTCACATTTCTAAACGACCCAGAATTGGATGGTGGAGTTTTGTACGAAGTACAAGCACTGCTTACGAACCACGGCAATTCGCTCAGGGATTACGGGTTACCTGATCCTCCAGCTGGGTTGCTAGGTATGTTTAGAAACCGCACTATGATGGAAGAAACCTGTTACAATAGGGTAGAGATGGTTGCATAAAGCAGAAGCATGATCCCGCAGTTAAACGAACAGCAACGACATGTGTTTGACACTATCATAGATGTTGTGCAGGGCAAACAACAACGGCTAATGTTCGTGTACGGTCATGGAGGGACAGGAAAAACATTCCTATGGAAGGCAGTCATCGCAACACTTAGAGCCGAGGGGAGAATATTTTTGGCCGTTGGTTCGTCTGGCGTTGCATCATTGTTATTGCCATCTCGAGGAACAACACATTCACGCTTTAAAATACCATTGCAGCTCACTGATGAATCAGTGTGTGCAATAAAAAAAAACACGCAACTGAGTGAGCTGCTCTGCAGAACAGACTTGATCATATGGGACGAGGCCCCAATGAATGAAAAAATATGTTTTGAGGCGTTGGACATAACGCTTCGGGACCTTCTAGACAATCGGCACAGGATTTTTGGAGGCAAATCAGTTTTGTTGGGTGGTGATTTTTGTCAGACGTTGTCAGTAAAGAAGGGGGCTCCAAGAAATGTGATCATTGGTGCTTCCATAGCTAAGTCAAGGTTGTGGCAGCATTTTACGGTTTTTTTCCTGCTACAAAATATGCGACTCCAAAGGCCAGGCATGACAGCGGAAGAAAAGATTGAATGCCAGTCGTTCTCCGAATGGCTGGTGAGCATTGGCGATGGGAATGCTGGCTTAGATGATGGTGATGACCCAGAAAATACCTCATGGGTTCACATTCCAGATGCATTTTGTTTGGAACCGGGTGAACGAGCTTTGGATGATCTGATACAGTTCATATACAACGTTGAGTCACTGCAGACACCGACAGTGAGGATATTTCAAGACAAGGCAATAGTGTGTCCAAAAAATGAAACCGCTGACATAATAAATGCTAGGATACTGCAACAGGTATCCGGAACATTTGAGTTTTATATGAGCACTGACGAGGCAATCCCTATTGGAAGCGACGGTGCAGCCACAGAATTACTGTATCCAGAAGATTATCTGAACTCCATGAAATTTTCGGGAATCCCTCCACATTCATTGGAGGTCAGAATTGGTGTACCAGTGATGTTAATGCGTAATTTGAATGTCACATGAGGTTTGTGCAACGGTACAAGAATGATTGTTACTCCGTTGCTAACGAGAGTAATCGAAGCGAAAATTATAACCGGAATGAGAATGGGGGAGAAGGTTTTTATACCACGTATTCTATTAACTGTCAAAGAGGACAAGATGCCTTTTGTATTTAAGCGTAAACAATTCCCTATTAAGCTATGTTGAAAACTCTCAGACCTTGACAGATCTTTAGCACTCGTGGATCGTTAGTGTTGCCTATATAATCATAAGCAAACTAATAGACAGTCTCTACAACTTGTATTCTATAGCGGAAAGTAAATACAAGTTGTTATAACTAAGAACACTTAGATCCTCTATGGATCTTTTTATTAACTGAAACTTTATGTTCCAGATGAATTGATCTCTATTACAAACTATGAGGTTCCTTTTATAAACAAGGAACCCTAATCTATTACTACCCAATCGACTAAACATGCAAGCATGCATTTAATGACTAATACACTAAACTATATTAAGTAGTACAATAAAACCCATGCTAATCTCGGGCCGTTCAAAGATAATAATGAGTTAGCATTTAATACAGTAAGCGCATGCTGATCCTAGTCAGCTTTCACCCTTCAGCAGTAACACGGTAATGCTTGTACTCTTCAGTAGAATCACTTCTTCAGCAGATTCTGCTTCTACTTCAGCAGAAACCTTCGGCAGTAATGACAGCAGAAATCCTACTTCACATAATTCCGAACAATCCTCCCCTAAACTGGAATTTGACTTGGTTAAGTTCCAGTTTCCTGACCTTGAAAGATCTTTTGAGACTTCAGTACTAGAGGATTGTTTTCACACATCATTAGCAAAGAACCAATAATAATCTCATCTCTATGATGATCAAACTTTGAAACTCCAGGACTTTGCAGCAACAAATGACATAATGTACATCAAAACTTATTAGTTGCATACTATTCTCATCACTTCCAGGTGTGTGAACTCCTGTGAGAGGTGAATCATTGAAAATAATGGATTTGATGTCTCTTTACCAATAGCCATCACTACTGGAGTAGCCAGATGTTTAAGTCCGAAAACTATGGTACATTGATAACCATCTGATTTAGTAGCAAATCAACAACTATATAAACGGATTTGACTTGTCTTTACCTGTAGCCGTTTGCTCAGGACTAGTTAATTCTTAGAATTGGTGAATTGATAACCAAATATGGATGCAGTTGCCTTTACCACAAGCCATATACTTGTGGGCTAGCCAATTCTTGGATTCCAACAAGGAATAGACCATGGTGAATTGATTACCATACAACTCTCAGCAATTAAGCATGGGTGGTTGCAGACCCTATGATTTTGAGCAAATCATTACAGCTATCAACAGATTTGATGTGTCTTTACCAAAGTTGTACCCTTTGGACTAGCCAACTCTTTGATACACACAAGGTATATCTGGTGAGTTAAAAACCATCAAAAATACAACAAACCTGCAACTGAAAGTTTTTTTTTTTTTTTTTTTTTTTTTTTTTTTAATCAATAAACTAACAAACAAACAAACAAAGAAATCCTCCCCTGAGGCATATGCCTCCCCTGAAACTTTGCAGTTAAGGGTTAAGCATTCCAATATTGACCACAAGGTGTTGAAACCTTGGTCCATCAAAAGCTTTAGTTAACAGATCTGCCACATTATCATCAGTATGAATTTTAGCCACATTTATCAAATGTTTTTCATATGCATCTCTTATAAAGTGGTGTCTGATTTCAATGTGTTTGGTTCTACTGTGAAAAACTGGATTTTTGACAATGCATATGGTACTTTGATTATCAATAAAAAGAGTTGTGTTCATGAAGTTATACCCATAGTCCAGCAATTGGTTTTGAATCCAAAGCACCTGTCCACAGCAGTTTGCAGTAGCAACATACTCTGCTTCAGTAGTTGAGGTAGCCACAATCGTTTGTTTCTTGCACTGCCAAGAAATCAATCTTTTTCCAAGGAATTGACAGCCTCCAGTTGTGGATCTCCTATCCAGATTTGCACCAGCATAATCACTGTCACTATATGCTTCCAACTTAAAAGGAGACTCTTTTGGGTACCAAAGGCCCAAATGAGGTTGACCTTTTAGGTACTTAAAGATCTTCTTAACTGCATTGAGATGGGAAGTAAGTGGAGTGACTTGATGTCGAGAGCACACACTTACAGCAAAGGTAATATCAGGCCTTGAAGCTGTTAGATACATTAATGAACCAATCATAGATCTGTATAAATGAACATTCACAGGTAGATCTGGATCATTGTTGGTTTTTGTTTTTGGAGCTTCATAAGGTGTTGTGGCCGTCCTGACACCTTCCATGCCGAATTTCTTCAACATGTCCCTCACATATTTATCCTGACTGATAAATATCCCATCCTGTTTCTGCTGAACTTGGAGACCCAAAAAGAAAGTCAGCTCTCCCATAGCACTCATCTGAAATTCTCCCTTCATCAGATCCTCGAATTCCCTACACCAAGCTTCTTTAGTGGAGCCGAAAATGATGTCATCCACATACACTTGCACAAGTATGATGTCTGTCGAGTTCTTCTTCAGAAAAAGAGTCTTATCAATGGCACCTCTTCTGTAGCCATGCTTCAGCAGAAATGATGAAAGCCTAGCATACCATGCCCTTGGTGCCTGATGAAGTCCATAGAGAGCTTTAACGACTTTGTAAACATGATTAGGATGATCTGGGTCTTCAAATCCTTTTGGTTGTGTGACATAAACTTCCTCTTCAATCTCACTATATAGAAAAGCACCTTTAACATCCATCTGATACAGCATGAAGCCCATGTAGGAAGCATAGGCCAAGAAAATTCGAATGGCCTCTACTCTAGCAACAGGTGCAAACACTTCATCATAGTCAATTCCTTCCTCTTGCCTGTAACCTTGAGCTACTAATCTTGCTTTGTTCTTAATCACTACACCCCGTGCATCTCTTTTGTTCTTCAGAATCCATTTAGTTCCAATAGCATATTTCCCATCTGGTAAAGGCACCAATATCCAAACTTGTTGGTTTTGGAACTGTTGCATTTCATCTTGCATTGCTTCAATCCAACTTGAGTCTTCAAGAGCTTGAGAGACACTGGTTGGTTCTACTTGTGAAAGAAAACACGCAAACAGACAATGCTTGAAGTCTGTGTGATTGTCTCTTTGCTGATTAGAGACATAAGAGAGGAAAGCAACCTGTCCAAATTTAGGACTAGAGATAGCCCTTCGAGTTCTAACAGGAGCTAGAATGTCACCAATAATATTGGATTGAGGGTGAGTGATGTTGATTCTGTTAGTAGCAGTGGGGTTGACATCAATGGTAGGTTCAAGATTAGACACAGTTGGTACAAAAGTTGTGTCATAGGAAGGTGAGGTGAAAATGCCAGTTTTGGGTTGATGATTTCCGAGATCTGAAGGACTTGGAAAGCGAGTATACGGGTCACCAAAGTCTGTAGACACTCTAGTAGGAATAGGAGTAGTAACAGACGAGCTTTCAGCAGATTTGGTGACGATGGGAGAGACTGCATTAGTGTCAGCAGAAACGTGGTTCCCACTGACCGCCTCATTTGCAAGCTCCCCATCCACCTTCTCAGCCTCAAGCTTAGCTGCAAACTCTTGAGTCTGAAGCCTAGCAAGGTCCTCAGCATAGTGTGAATCATCTTCACTCTCAGCTGAATTATCTTTTGAAGAGTTACCTGCAACATTGTTAGGGGAGAAAGAAGGCACAAGAATGGGTTGTTCATCATCTTCAAATTCACTTCCAGGGTCAGCATCCAAGGTACCTGCATTGATAGGGGGAGTGTCTTGAGAGCCTGCACTTTGGTTAGCCATATGTCTAGTATAACCCAGATAGTCAATTAGGTAGTCAAGATCAAAAGACCACACATGACCCTGTCCTTGAACATTGGGCTTATCTTCTAGGTATCTCAGGTTCAAAGTCTCCTCTATCTTCTTGGCAGATAAGTTGTACACTCTATAAGCCTTGCTATTAGCAGAATAACCCATAATATAACCATCATCAACCTTCTCATCAAACTTCCCCAAAGGATCACTAGTGTTCAGAATGGTCACTTGATAGCCAAAAGGTTTGAGGTAATGAATGACTGGAACTTTCCCAAAGAGAAGTTCATATGGTGTTTTGAGGTGAGGTCTAGTAATGGAGACTCTGTTAAGCACATAGCAAGCTGTGCCAACAGCTTCAGTCCAGAACATAGTGGGCAATTTAGAGTCTGCAAGCATTGATCTCGTAGCCTCTATCAAGGTCCTATTCTTTCTTTCAGCTACCTCATTTTGTTGCGGGGTTCTTGGATTGCTATAGTCCCGCTTTATCCCTTTAGACCGACAGAGTTCTATAATAATAGCATTCTTGAACTCTGTCCCATTATCACACCAAATTCCCTTAACCTTCTTGCTTAACTGATTTTCAACAAGGGTGATGAAGTCTTTCAGCACTGGAGTTGTTTCATCTTTAGTCCTTAGAAAGAACACCCAGCAAAATCTGCTATATCCATCAGTGATAACCAAACAATAGTACTTGTGATCAATGCTTCTGACTTGAGTTGGACCAAATAGATCCATATGTAACAGCTGAAGAGGCTCAGAGATGATGCTCACTGCAGTGACAGCTTTGTAGGATGCTCTGTGTTGCTTCCCTTTGTTGCATGCAACACAATTATGATCATTGGAGAAAACTTTGGTGGGAAGACCTTCGACAAGTCCCTTTTTGGAGAGAGTGTTTATAGTTTTGAAATTCACATGAGCCATTCTCCTATGCCATTTGTTGGACTCATCCACTGATGCTTTAGCCAGCAGACAAGTGAGGTCACCTTCAGGGTGAACTTCATTGAGATTGAATGTGTATAGATTGTGAGTTCGAGGGACTCTCAGCAGAATTGAAGTATCTTCTGGAAGCTTGAACTCTTTAGAAATCACAAGACATTCATTTTCAGAGAAGAGCACCTTGTTCTTGGTGTCACAAATTTGTGAGACTGAGAACAAGTTGAAGTTCTGAAGTTCCCTAACATAGTACACATTCTCAAAGTTCAGTAGAGGTTTCTTGATGGTGCCTTTCCCAGTAATTCTACCATCACTTCCACCAAAGGTCACATTCCCCCCTTCTTCAATAGGAACAAAATTGTGCATCATATCTCTATTTCCGGACATACTTCTTGAACAGCCACTATCAACAATACCAATATCTTTATGCTTAAGGGGATGATCCTACAGAAACAAACATATATACAAAAGAATGTTAGTATACCAAGGAGGCTCAAGTCATTGCTGACTTGAACCTGCCTTGTGGATCATTAGATTTAGGTTTAGCAAAAGAGTAAGATCCACCATTGTTCTTAGGTTTCCATTGATATTTAGGTCTCTTATTATTCCAAGAACAACCTGCTGAGGACTTGACAGCAGTGCCCCAACATCCTTTCCCATTTTTCATAGAGTCAATATAAGCAGGCCAATAACCATGTTTAAAATATGGGCTAATTGGTTGCACATAAGGTCTATCAGCTGATCTCCTCCAAGGAGAGTCAGTTCTAGCTTGTGGGACATAAGGTGGAATATTGTGAACATTGGTCCACACTGGTCTTGGTTTCTGCTGAAGAGCACATGCACCCAATCTTTGCTCATAAAAATCACAATCCTTAATCAAATGAAGTTTACTTCCACAAACAAAACAAGTCTTCCTTTTGGAAGATGTATTCAAGAAAGAAGATGTTCGATTACATGTAGAAGTACTTAAACAAGAAACATTAAAGGAATTGTTTTTAACAGACATATTATTCAAAGATTTAAAAGACAAGTCTTCAGGGGAAATAGGCTTGGAAGTGGATTCCTCAGCAGCTATCCTAGAAGGCTTGTAGATAGTCTTGGGTGCAGGCTTGGGTGTAGGCTCAGGTGAGGGCTTGGGAAGGTCTGACTTATCAGTTGAATCACAGTTGTAAGTAGATCCTTGATCCGATGAATTGTCACTGTCAGAGAAAGAGACAAAATCATAAGATGAAGCATCATTGTCTGGCAAGTCGTTTGACTTTTTGCCATACAGATGGTGTGATCCATCAAAGTCAGTAGTAATGGACAGGTCAATGGGCATGAATTCACCTCTAATAGGTCCAGGGACAGCATGTAAATCACCTTCCTTTCTAAAGTGTTCTAAGCCTGCAGGTGTAGATTTACGCCCATCTTGCCTAGCTTCCAATCCTACATACTTTTGAAAGCCTAACCCTATTCCTGAAGTCACTGATTGACTATTATAAAGTGCTCTAGCTAGATTGTCACCTGATATTAACCATTGTTTATGTCTAGCTATTTCCTCAGCAAGTTTCTCTTTAAGCTCTAGATTTTCAGCAATAGTGTCAGCTTTTTCTTTTTCAGTGCGTTTAAAGTTAATATTAGCAATATCTAGATCAAATTGAAGCACCTTAATCTTTTCTTCATAAGCTATTTGATTCTTTTGAAACCAAACCTTTTGTCTTTCTAATGTTTTTAACGAAAGTTTATAAGCTTCATTATCAACATAGCATTCATTGTATTTAGGTTTCATAGTATCATAAGCTTCTTTCAGTTCATTGTATCTTTCACTACAACCAAATATACAGTTGTGTACCTGAGAAAGTCCCATGAAGGCAAACTGATCATGCCTATCTTCTGAAGTGCATCTGGCCAGCAATCCAAGCTTCTCTGTATCAGCAGCTTCCTCAGTCACAGGTTCATGAGCAGCCCAGTTGACTTGTTCATCCATAGTAATAAGAGCTGCTGAAGTGCTAGCTCCCTTCTGATTCTGCTGATATGAGTGATAGTTAGCTTCCTCTCCACTCTTCCTGTCTTTGCACTCCCTTGAGAAATGACCCATCTGGTGACAAGAGAAACACTTGACCTTTCTCCTGTCAAAACGAGCTGGATCCTTTCCCTTGAACCCAAACTTCCTTCCTGCCTTCTCTTCAAACCTCTTGATATCTACTGAAAGCATGGCCACCTGCCATTTCAGCTTCATCTCCTCCATTTCAAGTGGGTCCACCTGATCAAAGTCTTCATATACCAGATGCTGCTGAGTATCATAATCTGCAACAAATGAATGAAGAACATCCTCCAAAATACTGCCAGTTTTGGCTTGAGGATGTGATGGAGTGGGACGATAAGATGATGATGGCAAATAAGATGGACTTGAAGCATGCATCGTCATATTGGAGTGAGATGTCCCAACAAAGGCTGTATGACCAGAAGAGGATGCACGGTAGGGAGATCTGACATCAGGTTCAAGAGACCTGAGTTTGTTGTATATCTCATCAAAGGTGAGCATGTCCAGCCCACCTTTAGCTTTAAGTGCTATACTGACATGTAACCATGATGGAGGCAAAGATCGAAGGAACTTAGAATTGCAATCATCATTATCAGGCTTTGCATTCAGTTGATTCAACTGACTCAGAATCTTGTGAAACCTGTCGTATCCCTTGTGGATACCTTCTTCTTTAGAGATATTGAACTCTTGGAAGTGTTGTCTCAGCTTGGACTTCCTCATTCTCCTGGACTCTTCATTCCCACCAAACCTTGCTTTCAGAGCCATCCAGATGTCCTTTGCATCAACCATGTGGTGAAAATTACCCAAGTGATCTTCAGGAATAGATTGAAGAAGGATGGGTCTTACTTTGTACTCTCTTTGTACTGCAAGAATCTCTTCAGCAGTTTTGGGATGAGCAATGGTAAACTTACCATCAAGATCTGGGATAGTCTTCTTCAGACTGTTGCCATTCTTCACAATCTCCCATAGATTCCAATCAATATTGGAGATCCAGTTCTGCATCTTCATGGTCCATAGATCATACTCTTCTTTCTTTAGGTAAGGAAACTTACCATTACTGTTGGAGAGACTCAGTTGCTGCATAGATGTGGTGTTTTTGATGTTGTTGTTGGTGGTGACTTCTGACTCATCATCAGTTCCAGGCATGGTGAATATATTTTTGGTTGTATGGGGGTGAGGTAAATAAGGTTCTCAGTATCGTAGAGACTCTCCCGAGGCTCTGATACCACTTGTTGAAAACTCTCAGACCTTGACGGATCTTTAGCACTCGTGGATCGTTAGTGTTGCCTATGTAATCATAAGCAAACTAATAGACAGTCTCTACAACTCGTATTCTATAGCGGAAAGTAAATACAAGTTGTTATAACTAAGAACACTTAGATCCTCTATGGATCTTTTTATTAACTGAAACTCTATGTTCCAGATGAATTGATCTCTATTACAAACTATGAGGTTCCTTTTATAAACAAGGAACCCTAATCTATTACTACCCAATCGACTAAACATGCAAGCATGCATTTAATGACTAATACACTAAACTATATTGAGCAGTACAATAAAACCCATGCTAATCTCGGGCCGTTCAAAGATAATAATGAGTTAGCATTTAATACAGTAAGCGCATGCTGATCCTAGTCAGCTTTCACCCTTCAGCAGTAACACGGTAATGCTTGTACTCTTCAGTAGAATCACTTCTTCAGCAGATTCTGCTTCTACTTCAGCAGAAACCTTCGGCAGTAATGACAGCAGAAATCCTACTTCACATAATTCCCAACAAGCTATGCTATGCTATGACGATTAACAAAAGCCAAGGGCAGTCTCTCTCAAAGATAGGCATCTATTTACCAGAACCTATATTTGGGCACGGTCAGCTATACGTTGCTCTTTCGAGAGCTACGTCGTTGAAGGGTTTCAAAATACTGATTGAACCACATCCAAACCAACCACACAACACAACAAAAAATATAGTGTACAAAGACTTTTTGAAAAAAATAAGAGTGCATGATAAGGATTTAAAACGTATACTTTTAAGGGGTCATTTAAGCCCTTAATCGCCCACTTTTATATCCGTTATTGCTTAATTTCGTTCTTTTTCACTTTTTAGGTCTCTTGGAAGCAAAATGCTGGAATGATGCATATTTGGACGAAAAAGAGTGAATATATGAAGAAATGGCTAAGTCAAGATCAAAGACTCTCAAGCTGCTGGAACTGAAGCTGACGGCGTCGCAAACAAAGGGCGACGCCGTCCCTCTCTACGTAATTAAATTTGTGACGACTCAATAGACTTTTTGCTAATTTACACCCGACGGCGTCAGGCTTTGAAGAGGAAGCGTGTCACGAAGACTTTTCTTCTTAGAGGGCCTAGATCCAGATTCAGACGACGTCACTGCTGAAGACTGATGACGTCACAACCACAACGTGACGTCGTCCCAACTATTACTTGGCCAAGACGAAACCCTAATGACGGCAATCTGACGGCGTCTCACCTATAAGGCAACGCCATTGTAGTTGTAAAACTATATATAGAAATCGAATTTTCAGAATTTTGGGAGGTAGACTTGTGGAGTAAAAACCTAAAATGACTTTAGTCCGGTTTGGACAGTATCTTAGGGTTCTCATACCATATTTTACATCAAGATAAGTGTTTTACTTCATTGATTTCATTATGTCTTCGATTGTATGTGTGTTTGCTTGCGTGTTTAACATGTCCGGCTAAATTTCTTGTGTCTTTGCTTAGATCTATAAAACCTAGTAATTAATTATTGATTGATTGTCTCTTATCTTAATTGTAATTGGCTTAGGAGTGCATTAGGCCATCGTTGTGTTTGAATGCTTGAGTAATCTTTGCGAATCTTAGCTTATACATCACGTAGCGGAATTATAGGCTAACATCCAAAGATAACCTTAGAGTTAGTTTATGAAACCTAGAGATTTCGTAGACAATAACCTTAAGGTAGTCTCAAAGAGTTAGGGATAAAAGCATACCCTACGACCTTAGAAAATACAACGCGTTAAGAATAAGGACGTGACAATTCAACCACCAATAAAAGATAACTAGGGAGTAATAGTATCTAGGTAGACACATTTTTAATCATCATACGAGCACACATAAAAAAGACATAGCTACCCATAGTTTAGATAATTAGATAGTAGGGTGTGGGGTGGTACTTCTACCGATTACTCTAGTATCTAATTATCTAAACTATGGGTAGTCTTATGTCTATTGATGTGTGCTCGTATGATGATTAAAAATGTGTCTCCTAGATACTATTACTCCCTAGTTATCTTTTTATTGGTGGTTGAATTGGCACGTCCTTATTCTTAATGCGTTGTGTTTTCTAAGGTCGTAGGGTGTGCCTTTTTCCCTAACTCTTTGAGACTACCTTAAGGTTATTGTTTACGAAATTCTCTATGATTCATAAACTAACTTTAAGGGTTATCTTTGGATGTTTAGACTACAAATCCGCTAAGTGATTCATAAACTAAGGTTCACAAAGATTACTCAAGCATTTAAACACAATGATGGTCTAATCGCACTCATAAGCCAATTACAATTAAGATAAGAGACAACCAATCAATAATTAATAACTAGGTTTCATAGATCTAAGCAAACACACAAGAAATTTAGCCGGACATGTTAAACACGCAAGCATACACACATTCAATCGAAGACATAATGAAATCAATGAAGTAAAACACTTATCTTGATGTAAAATAGGGTTTGGGAACCCTACGATACTGTCCAAGTCGGACTACCAATGTTTAGGGTTTTTACTCCACAAGTCTACCTCTCAAAACTTGGTTAATGTTATACAAAAGGAAAATGAGAGTTTTCTAGAAGAAAATGAAAAGGTTAAACGACACTTTAAAGAGTTATATGATTCAATGAAAGTCACTCGTGACAAGAACAACGAAAAAATAACGTCTTTACAAAAGGAAATTGAGAATCTGAGGAGTCAGGTAAAAGGGAAAATGCCACTTGTCTTTAATGAGAATGTTGCATCAAAGTCATCTGCAAACTCTAAATATACTGTGACTGTTAAATACATTCCTCCTCATCTTAGAAATAACGAACTTGTGTTTCATAACTATTTCACTCACCTTAAGGATAGTCTAGAATGTCTCCGTGAGATTGTAGAAGAGGATTTCATAAATAAGCCACTTGATAATGAAATTAGGTTTGCTTGCATTCAGGCCAAACGATCTCAGGAGCTGTTAGAATGTTTAAGAGCAACATGTCCTAAATCCTTATGTGAGAAAGATAAAGCTGTGATGCCTTGTTCTATGCCTAGTGCTAAGTATGCAACCCATTCTATGCCCAGTATAAAGATAGCGAACTCTAGAGTACCTTCAAGTAGTTCATATCCCAGCACTTCCAGTTCAGGAATGCAAAAGGTAGCCCAACCAACTAATGTTCCCATAATTCCCTCTACAGGAGTAATCAGTGACACAAAAGCAAGCGGGTCAAAGCCTCCAGGCAATACAAAGCAAGATAGGACCTCGCAAGCTAAGAATGTGCAATGGAAGTGAGTAGAAAACCACCCTAGGAACATTAAGTTTGAGTTGAATAAAATGAATCGTGTTGATTCTAGTATTAGCTATAAGCGTACTGTAATTAATTCGAATTCTGCTACTATCTGCAAACCATGTAATGATGATAGCTTGATTTCTGTTACTAATCATGAATGTGGTGTGAATGATTTGATTAATGCTGTTAAATGCCCAGTTAAAATTGTTAATGCCAAAAATCAAGCTAAGAAGGCTAGAAAGCAAAGGCGGAAGAAGGTTAGAAAACATTGGAAACCCACAGGAAGAAAATTTAGTAATATAGGTTATCAATGGATACCTACTAGCCGCAAATTTAATCTTAATGAGTTGTGCCCTAAATTTTCTAAGTCAATGCCCATTAGGAAATGGATGCCCACTGGCAGAACTATATCTTTAAGAAGTGAACATACTTTGAATAGATCTACTGTTTCTACTAGTCTGACATCTACTACTAATGATTTTATTGACTCAGTTTCTGATGTGGTTGTTCCAATCTCTTTGTCTAACCAATTGGAACCCATTATTGCATGGGGTTCCCAATTATCCAGTTATCCATTCTTTTCTGTGTTCAACTGCAGATCGTTCAAATCGTTCTGTGGTACCTGGACTCGGGCTGTTCTAAGCATATGACTGGAGATCGCTCGCGGCTCATGAACTTCGTGAGTAAATTCATCGGGACTGTTAGATTCGGGAACGACCATTTTGGTGCAATTATGGGTTATGGAGACTATGTTGTTGGTGAAAGTGTAATCTCCAGGGTATATTATGTTGAAGGTCTTGGTCATAACTTGTTCTCTGTTGGTCAATTCTGTGATTCCGATCTAGAAGTGGCTTTTAGAAAACATACTTGTTTCGTTAGAGAAATTGATGGTGTGGAACTGTTAAGAGGAACTCGTGGTTCAAATCTATACACCATCTCTATCGAAGACATGATGAAGTCTTCTCCAATCTGCTTGTTGCCAAAGGCTTCGAAAACAAAGTCATGGTTATGGCATCGTCGTCTCAATCACTTGAACTTTGGCACCATCAATAATCTTTCTAGAAAGGATCTTGTAAGAGGCTTACCCAGATTAAAGTATAAAAAAGATCATCTTTGTTCAGCATGCCAATTGGGAAAAAGCAAGAAATATGCCCACAAACCCAAACCCACAAACCCAAACCCACAAACTCAGTAATGGAAGTTCTGCATACCCTTCATATGGATTTGTGCGGACCAATGAGAGTGCAAACGATAAATGGGAAGAAATGTATTTTAGTCGTTGTGGATGACTACTCTTGATTTACTTGGGTAAAGTTTTTGAGGACAAAGGATGAAACTCCAGATGTCATCATCAAACTTATCAAGCAGCTTCAGGTTCGACTTAACAATACTGTTAGAATTGTTCGAACAGACAATGGCACAGAGTTCGTTAACAAAGACTTAAGTCAATTTTATGAAAGTGTTGGAATCAGTCATCAAAGAAGTGTTCCACGAACTCCTTAACATAACGGTGTAGTTGAAAGATGAAATCGAACTCTTGTGGAAGCCGCAAGAACAATGCTGATTTACTCAAAGGTTTCAATGTTTCTTTGGGCTGAAGCCATTGCCACTGTTTGCTACACCCAAAATCGTTCCCTCACACACACATCTCATGGAAAAACTCCATACGAACTTGTCCATAAACGAAAACCTGATCTCTCCTACCTTCGTGTGTTTGGTGCCTTGTGCTATCCAAAGAATGACGGTCAAGATTTAGGTAAATTAAGAGCTAAGGCGGACATTGGAGTTTTTGTTGGTTATGCATCAAACAAAAAGGGTTACCGAATCTACAACAAAAGAACTCGAGATATCATGGAAACTATTCACGACACGTTCGATGAGCTGTCCGGGCAAATGGCTCTAGGACAATCAAGTTCTGGACCCGCTTCACAACCTTCATTAAGTAGTCCCATTAGTTCTTCTCTTGTACTAAATCTCTCACCAGCAACTCCTTATGTACCTCCTTCAGAAGATGATTTGAAGAAATTTTTTGATCCAATGTTTGATGAACACTATGAGCCAATTGCTAATGATCTGTCAAATCCATCAACAGAGGCTGCTCCTATCCCTGTCAATGAAGATAACCCTTCAGTTTCTATGTCATTAAGTCAAGAAGCGCCTGCTGATGATCACTCTGTCTCATCATCAAATCCTCAATCATCAAGTCTACATCATGGAATTGTTTCTAGCACCTATGATGGAGATAATCCCTTTGCTACTCCTGAAGATGCTCCCTTTGAGAACATATTTGCTCCTGAACCATCATCAGAACCATCTTCATCAGGAGAAAACGACTCTGCTACTTCAGTTCCTCAACAACAACCACATGAACACCTTAGAAAATGGACACATGACCATCCATTGGACAACATCATTGGAAACCCATCTCGTCCAGTATCCACTCGTAAACAACTTGCAACTGATGCCTTATGGTGCTTCTTCAACTCCGTACTCTCTAAGATCGAACCAAAAGACGTTAAAACGGCCATGAATGAAGACAGCTGGTTCAATGCCATACAAGAAGAAATTCATGAGTTTGATCGACTAGATGTATGAGAATTAGTACCTGCTCCTGACTGTGCTATGATCATTGCTCTAAAGTGGATCTTCAAAGTAAAACTCGATGAGCATGGTGATGTATTAAAGAACAAGGCCCGATTGGTTGCAAAAGGATACCGTCAAGAGGAGGGTATTAACTTTGAAGAATCATTTGCTCCAGTTGCACGTATCGAGGCAATCAGAATCTTCCTGGCTAATGCTGCAAGTAAGAATATGGTAGTCTATCAGATGGATGTAAAGACGGCTTTTCTTAACGGAGTTCTTAAAGAAGTCGTATACGTCAGCCAACCTAAAGGTTTTGTGAATCCAGAGCATCCTACTCATGTCTATCGCTTGAAGAAGGCTCTTTAGGTTTGAAGCAAGCTCCAAGGGCATGGTATGATACGCTATCAAAGTTTCTTCTTTCTACTGGATTCAGCAAAGGAGCAGTTGATCCGACATTGTTCACCAGAAAGTCAGGCAAACATTTAATTCACGTTCAAATCTATGTTGATGATATTATTTTTGCCTCGACTGACCCCAATGAATGTGACCGTTTTTCTAAGGAGATGGGCTCCAAATTTCAAATGTCAATGATGAGACAAATGTCATTTTTCTTGGGATTACAAATTTCACAAAGTCCCAGAGGCATTTTTATCAATCAATCTAAATATGCAAATGAGATTTTAAAGAAATTTGGATTTGATTCTTGTGACTCTGTTGACACTCCCATGATAGAGCGTACTAAACTGGATGAGGACCACTCAGGGATCATGGTAGATCAAACGAAATATCGTAGTATGATTGGATCCCTGATGTACCTCACAGCCAGTAGACCTGATATTCTGTTCGATGTATGCATGTGTGCTAGATACCAGGATAAGCCTACCAAAAAGCACCTTGAAGCGGTTGAACGGGTCTTTCGGTATCTCCAAGGAACCATCAATATGGGACTTTGGTACCCGAAGGACACCGATATGTCACTAACAGCCTATGCAGATGCTGACCATGCAGGGTGTCAAGATACACGTCGAAGCACGTCAGGAGGTGCTCAGTTTTTGGGTGATAAGATTGTGAGCTGGTCTTCAAAGAAACAAATGAGTACATCTATATCCTCTACAGAGGCTGAATACATAGCCATGTCATCTTGTTGTGCTCAAATCCTATGGATGAGATCCCAATTATCTGACTATGGCTTTGAATTCAACAAAATCCCTCTGTATTGTGATAACAAAAGTGCCATTGCTCTCTCATGCAACAACGTTCAACATTCAAGAGCAAAGCATATTGACATTCGACATCATTTCATCAGGGAGCAAGTGGAGAACGGTGTGGTGGAACTTTATTTTGTAAGGACTGAATACCAGTTAGCAGACATCTTCACCAAAGCTCTTCCTAGAGAACGTTTTGAGTTTATCCTTCCACGACTTGGTCTAAAGAGTCTACAACCGGAAACACTCAAACGTCTTCAAGAGTAAGACGAGGAGTAAATGTTTTTCTTCATCCATCTCTTGTAAATATTTATTCTTTCAAAAATCCATAAAAATTTGAAAAACTCGAAAATTTTCAAAAATATTGTCTTTTTGTCATGTTTTTCTTGATTCGATAATATCTACGGTCTTTATGTTGTCATTCAAAGAGTGACACGGGTCTTTAGATGTTGTTCGAATGTACATAAATCTTATAAAAAAAATAAAAAATAAAAATAAAAAAAATTGAGAGAATGTAAAACAAGGCTTATAGTCATTTCAGTTTATAACCCGTTTTTAAAGAAAGAACAGAGCCATGCTTTATCTTATTTTTCAAATCTCACGCTCTGATTCGAAAAACAAATGTTTGTCACTAAAAAGACAAATGTTTCCCTCACAAATATTTTTCCTTCTATAAATTCTTCTGAAACATATTTGTTATCTAAATGAAAACTAATAGAAATAACTCGGTCTCAATCTTTGAAAATCATCTGAACTTGACATTTGTCAAAATCTCTATCTCTCAATCAACAACTTATGTCATTGATTGAGGGGGAGAATGATTTCATATAAATCAAAAGGTTATTTGTCATACAATTGGTTTAGACCAAGGTTTATGTCATGTTTTCAAAAGATATTCAAGCATGTTTAATCTTTGGAGTTTAAAGTCTCAGATTTGATCCTTATCGGTTAAATGTTTTCATAAGCAAGTCACATTTCTCCTCAAAAGCTTTCAAAATCAATTTAAATCTACAGAGATCACAAATCTCAAATGATTTGAAAATTGTGATCGGGGGAGAATTTGTGATTTAAATTGGATTTAAACTGATAATTCGATAAATGGTTTTATAGTGATTTACAAGCTCTCCTCCCCACATGTGCCAAACGATTTCAAATTTTCCATGCACATGTTGAGGGGGAGCATCTATTTCAAACCAAAAAGGATTGAAACGTGATTGATTTGTTTCAATGTGCAGGCTTTCCCTAATATGTGCAAAACACTTCAAATCTCTATGCACATATTGAGGGGGAGCAACTTTTTGAAAACCACATCTTTTCCAAAAATATCCTTAACAAAGTATGAAAAATATTAATTTTGATCAGGAAAGTGATGTTGATATCTTTTAGAAAATGGTAATCAAAGAAGTGAATCCTTCCTCTTGCCTCCGTGTGCCAAAACGATTTCAAATACACGATGCACATGTTGAGGGGGAGCTCTTTTTCTAAAATATCAAAAACAATTCAGGTACAAAATGCTTTGATAATATATCACAAGTATCTGGATTGATTTTCAATTGGTTCCAATGGCTGATGAACCATACCAAAAAGACCGACCAAATTTACTTTATGTATGGTGATATAAGGATGGTTATGTTAGGTATTCGTTCCCAAGATCCAGCCAGAACCGGAGGGATCTACCCAGGGACAATCCACTAGATAGTGTAGAAGTCCTTAGGTATAAAGAAAAAAGGAGAAAAGTGAGATATGAGAAGAGTGCGGACTGAGGCTGAGCTAGTACTGGAATAAACCCAACAAGGTTCTAGTTATGAAGTCTCGGTAAGCACTGAAGGGGTTGAAGAATGAAAAAGAATTGAATGAAAAAAGGGTGAAAAGAAATAGCCCTCCATTATTTCAACCTTAGGGCGGAAACCGGGTTCAATACATATGCTACTGGTGGTTACCAAGGTAACACTGGTATTGAAGACAAGATGTCATGGACCCAGTGACGCACTGCACTACAACTTCCCAAGCTACTCAAGTTTCTCTTAAAAGGACTTGTTTCATTCTCACGGGGAACCTACATTATCTATCGACTTTCTCTTAGATATAGTTGATATTGAAGAAGGAGACCCTCTCCCTAGTCTCCGGCATAGAAACCAAATGTGCACTATTGAGTCTAGAGCCACGAGATCATCTAATAAATCTCTTTAGGACACTGTCAATGAAGACTCTTTGTTTCACACAATGTGGAAAGAGAGATTATATCTTAAAGAGTCCTACGCATTATCCTTGTGGTATTGCCAGAACATCTGAGTGATATGCAAACATATTCACAATGAAGATGAAAAGCCTTCTAGAGCCAACATCAAACAAGCTCTTGGTAGGTGGCATGTGAGATCTCTCCAATAGATCAACCATGTGACAACTGAACAGAAACAATGGGGCGATTCATAATTATGAATCAATCCTGGTTCAAGTTATGGATTGACGGATTCCTTTGAAAAACCGGTCGTTGTGCTTAAAATTATTTTCTCTAGCACATCGACTGTGTATTAATATTTCAAATATAAAAGGTTTTTATGATTGATAATTGATTTTTCTCAAAAACCTTCGTTGTATTGCAAAAACACTTTATTGAGCAGTACCCGATTGTTTTTCAAATCTCTTTTCATCAATCAGTGAATCTCAAATTCGCTGGTTCACTCACTCCGTGTTGTCTTCTTTGAGACGTTCCGGTTTGAGAACAGCTAGAGCAGCTGCGAAACCCTGTCAAGGAGATTCTTCAGAATTATACCTGATCACAGGCAGTACTTGTACTGATCAACGGGGAACCGTGGGTCGTGTACCTCAATTCAACAAAAGTGATCAAAGACACTTTCGTGCGCTTTATTGCTAACTGTTGTATGCAGGTACACCCGACGTTTGCAGCTGATCAGAATGGAGAGGTCAATCTATAGCCGCATGCTCACACAACACATTCACTTCTAAAGAAATCATGATAAGTGCATCAACGACTCTGATATTTTCACTCCATGCTTCTGCTACGCTGCTGCAAATATCATGAATCATCTAAAGCTTCCGCTACTCTGATGAGAAGATTTCATGATCCAGAATGTGAGCATGTCGGTCCAAAAGTTACAACATCACATAATGTCAACACTACAAAGGAAGAGTCAGAGATTTGTGGTACTTGATGATCTCAAATCTGGCTCAAAACTCATTATCACGTGGATCAGTTAAAGACCTCCACTTGGATTAACCAAAAATGCAAAACATGAAGAATCAAAGACTACGAGCTACAAAGCAAAGAACTTTAACAAGAATCCAAGAACAATCTTAATGTTATATCTGTTTGTATTCAATGTAATTTGAGGTGACCTCCCTTAGGGGGATATTGTTAGGATTTAGTAAATCCAGTTATTAAAGTGTCGGTCACCTCAAGTATATGTAATCGTTAGAAAGCTCGTAGTCGTAGTTATTTAATGTTAGTTAGCATTTAGTTTAGTAACACCGTGGAAAACGGACGGGTCTTTACCCACTGTATTCCTGATCCACAGCCTGTAGGTGGCGTTTATGTAAGATACTATAAATATCCTCTACCTCCCAAGGTAGAGGGTTGGAGCTCATAATAATACTTTTACTTTCTCTCACTAAGTTTCCTAAACCTCTAAACTTTCTCTCTCTAAAAACCTCAAGTTATACGCCCCACTTAAGCATGATTTGATGTGTTTGTGAAATCCAATATGTTACATAGGTGATGAACATTTCAACAAGTTTCCTATGGATGAGGAACTTTCATACAACCCACACCTACTGCGACCTTCGTCCCTTTTATACTAAGAGATGCCCACGAATCACCTTTGGAAATCCTAAAAAACCTCAACATAGCGTGTTGCATAGGACATCTTTTCGTAGCAAAGGCCTACATTGATCGCAAGTCCCCAATAAACATCATGACTAGCACGTACTATAATTGGGTGATGAAAAAACCTATCCCAAATAGGCAAGACCCCGATGATCCTAGAGTAAGATGTAATTTCCTTGGTAGAATTAAGGGATTGCCCGTCTATGTAGGAAGCTTCACGTACCTAATGGATTTCGTGATTGTGGAAGATATTAGTACGGCTATAGATCCAAGCTTATCCCATGTAGTTGTAGGAAAGCCATTCATAGATAGCTCTAGGATGACTTATGATCCATCGTTAAGGATAGTTAGATTTAAGGATGAGACCAATGATATTGCCTACCAAGTGCCATTTAAGATTGAGCAATTGTCATCACTATCTAATAATGAGAAGGAACTTAAGCTATCGGTCTACTAATGGAATGAGGAGGATAAGAGGAGAGGAGTAGATTATGTGATGAGTAAGATATTCAGATTCTATAAAGAATGTGTGAAACTAGGGCCGGAATATAGAACCAAATGGGGGCAAGATGACTTCTTAGAAAGATGCACAATAGGGCATAACTATGCGATGGAAAACCCCAATAGAGATCGTCATGAGGGAGAAGATGACGGTAAGGAAGTCACGTAGGAGCACGACTTCGAGTCTAGCTACAAGACTCATAAATAAAGAAAAGTGATTCGTGAGAGGCAACCCATGCTTAATTGTTTGCTTGTTTTGTTTTTAAATTTTGTTTGTGTGTTTATATGTCTTTTTCATTGTTGTTTATTCTAATGTTAAACTTTGTGAAAATGCTTTATTTTGTTTTTAACCTCGTCTTAATTGCAAATAAAGGTATTTTACAAAAAGATAATGTAGGGAAGATAAATATGTTTTTAAGAACATGAACATGAGATTAACGATACTTGAAATTGTATATATTTGTGTGTTTGTTAGAGTCAAATGCTTGTATCGAGTCATAATGGATGTTTTGCAGAATTTTTCCAGGTTTTAATGAGGTAGTTTTTCCAGAAAAACGCAGCAGACCACTTTTTGTCAGGACAACCTGACGGCGTCAGGATTAACACCTGACAACGTCAGGCAATGTAGAAACAGAATGTCAGTTTCGTTTTCTGTGTAACTTGTGATTTTTGGAAATTCCCAATTCTTAATTTTCCAGAAAAACTGCAAACATCCATTCCACAAGCATTATATCTTACTTGCTTTCTAGTTTAGTTGTGTGTCATATATAGTTTTGCCGCCGATTTTACGCGAATGTTTCGTTTGTTTTCTTATAAGTCTGCAGGTTATATTAGACAAGAAGAAGAAACACATATTGGAAGAAGCTTATTACCTATTCATTCTTCTTTCCTAATTGATGCGTTGTATTCCATGTTTTAATCATAGGGCGGTGCCAAATTTCCTAATTCTATGAGTTGTAAGTCTCCTCTAGAACACCCGGGATCGCCAACTACCAAGGTATCTCCCCCGAATATCCTATTATCCTCAAGCTACAACTCACGCAATAAACACAACGGGAGCCTAAGAGTGCACTCTAAGTCTAATAATCGCTATTTAGGACGTTCAAGCTCGCAATAATGAAAGAAGAAGCCAATTTTCCTTAATCTAGCGTGACAACCAATTGGAACAAGAGACAACCCAACAATAATTAATAACTAGGTTTCATTGGATCTAAGCAAACATTAATTAATTTAGTTACACATGATAGAAATGCAAGAACACAAGCAAACAATCAAACATAGATTAAACATGGTGATAGATTGGATAAACAAACTTATCTTGAAGTATTAAGGAGGGTTTAGAACCCTAAGGTACTGTCCAAGTCGGACTAAAAAAAACTAGGGTTTGCTCTCCAAAATAATACTTACAAATGTAGAAAATTTGAGGTTTATATGTAGATTTTACAACTGCGACGGCGTCGCCTTTTGCTGGTGACGCCTTCTGATAGCCGTCATTAGGGTTTCGTCTTTGCCAAGTCATCACTGGGACGATGTCAATATGGAGCTTGTGGCGTCGTCTGGGTTGTACTGGACGTCGTCTTGAGAAGGCTTTGGTCGTCTGGTGTAGAAAGATAGAGTGACGGCCTTGCAGAAATACACGTGACGTCGTCACTTGTTAAGATCAAAAATGACCTGAGTCGTCGCTTGAGAAAGTTTGGACCAAGTTGTAAGCGACGGCGTCGTCGCTTCTCTTGTTTTCTTGACTTTGCCATTTTCTTCATGTTTTCGCTCCTTTTCGTCCAAATATGCTTCATTCCAGCATTTTGCTTTCAAATGGCGTAAAATGTGAAAATGAACGATTTTAAGTAGTAACTGATATAGAATGTAACAATTTAGGGCTTAAATGACCCGCTAAAAATGTATGTTTCTCATAGAGTTACTGTAGTAACCGTCTTTTGGAGAGAGAGATAGAGAGAGAGGTTTTTCTAAATTACAAAGTAGTGTGATTTTTTATTTTTGGCTAATGATATAATGGGATTATTTTTGGTATATAATGTGGTATATAATATATGGTTACATTTTGGGCTTTGAAATGACAAAGTGACTACGGAGGTTTTGTACGATATTGGTTATTTCGGTTTTAAGTGACGTTTCACAGGTGCGTGTACTTATTTATCTCTGAGTCAAGTTGGCTGATTGGTTATATGTCTCAAGATAACTTGTCTGAGCGTTTATCTACTGTGCACTTGATACTTTAAGAAGTTAGGTTGTATTTCTTTTTAAATATATCATTATTTTTAGTGTATCATTTATTTTTATTTTTTTGTAATTTTTAATGTATTTTATTTATTAATGAAATTTTAATTTTAATTAAATGTGTTGTTAGTATTTAAATAAATGTGGGGTCTAAGGGTGCATGACGACACTAGAAAATATGTTTTAGGAGGGAGGAGGTTTTTGGTGTTGTGGTGAATTTTAGTGTTATGAGAAAATGTGTTAATATGATAACACATTTCTCCATAGTATTAGTGGGGGGACACCACAATACCTAATGCTCTTAGTAAAAAAGTATTTTGATGTGTGAATGCAAAAAACACAAAATGCTGAAATTGCACTGAAATGACCCGAAACTGCTCATGCCACCATTCCCTATGGACCATATATTGTTTAGGTCATACGATACAACCCCCCCCCCCCCCCCCCCCCCCAACAATTGATGTGACATAAGAGAGGGGGGTTGGTCAAAGATGCCTTTTGTCTTCTTTTTATTTGCAATATAACACATTTTTTTGTCAGCTTCTATTTCGTATTTCTGACAGTAGATGCTTATAACTTGTCCCATATTATTTTGCTAGATTTTTTAAGTTAAATAAAAATAGGTCTAAGAAAGAAAGAAAGAAAAGAAAGCAACATGAGTTGACATCATTAGGGGTGAGCATGGTGCGGGTTGGTGCGGTTTTTGGTAAAAACCGAACCGCATCCGCAATTGCGGTTTTTAAAAAATGAGAATCCGCAACCGCGCGGTTTTGCGGGTTTGCGGTTTTGCGGTTTTTACGGTTTTGCGGTTTGGTTTTGCGGGTTTTGCGGTTTTTAAAGTTTTTTTTTCCGAATTTTATTTTTTAGTATATATTTATTATAGAATAAATATATCATATGGTTACATAATGAGTAAAAACATATATATACTAATGTTGGGTAGGAGTATGAAATTATAACTCTCTAGAATAATAAAAGTCAAATGAGATGAATTTTTTTAAAATTTCGACAATATATTGATAGAAAAACAAAATTATATGACATAAAAACTCAGACAACAATTAACTAATAAAATTCGTTTGAAATAACTAATTATGAAAATATTAACAAAAGTATTTAATCATACAAAAATTATAAAATATAGTTGGTTTATTTAAAATAAAAATAAAAATATATTTGAATATGACTTTGCGGTTCGGTGCGGTTTTTGCGGTGCGGTTTTTTGGTGGAAACCGAAACCGCACCGCAAAATGCGGTTTTTTTATTTTCAAGAACCGCACCCGCGGTTTTTGTTGCGGTTTCGGTTTTTGCGGTGTGGGTTTTGCGGTTTTATGCGGGTTTGCGGTTTGCGGTGCGGTTTCTGCTCACCCCTAGACATCATGGTTCAACTTCCCCAACTATTTTTGAAAAATAAAAGAAACAACAAAGCAAGTGAGTGAGCAGAGTCTCCTCCTTTGTTAACTCCGCCCTTTTCATTTCAGCGGAACTCTCTAAGCTCCCTCATTTCATTTCATTTCATCATCTCCATATATATATACACACACGCATTCCATCCATTTTTCTTCATCTGTTAAACCAAGCCCATCATTTCAATCAAATTCAGCTAATATAATTATTCAAAATGCAATCACTCTCACTCTCTTCATCATCATCTTCTTCACAATTCACAACATCTCTCCGATCTAACCCCAACTCAACTGCCATCAGTCCGAATCAGCTACGGTTTTGTGGACTGAGAAGAGAGGCATTGTTTAATGGATGCAAGTCTTCTTCTTCTTCTTCTTCGTCTCGATTATTATGTTTTAAGACGAGTAAGGCGATTGCGGCTTTATCGGCTAACGGTAACGGTAACGGAGCTACAACGAAAGGTTATGATTACGATTTGGTGATAATTGGAGCTGGTGTTGGTGGTCATGGTGCTGCTCTTCATGCTGTTGAAAAGGTGCTTCTACTACTTAATTATTACTATTTGTTGATCATAACCATCTTAATTTCTTCGTTATTACGATTTTATAATGCTGTTGAAAGCAAAAGTATTATATTTAGCCCTTAGTAATTGTTTTACATGTAATGTAACCAAGATTGTAATTTATGTGCGGTTAGTTTTAGTGATAATAAGTTACCTGCATTAACGTATCGTTAAACTTGAAATTGGGCTCTTCAGGGTCTGAAAACTGCTATTATTGAAGGTGATGTGGTAGGTGGAACATGTGTTAATCGTGGCTGTGTTCCTTCCAAAGCGCTTCTTGCTGTCAGTGGTCGCATGCGGGAGCTTCAGAATGAACACCATATGAAGTCTTTTGGTTTACAGGTACATCTTTTGCTTAGTAGAAAGATTTTTTTTTTTTTTTTTTTTTTTTTTTTTTTTTTTTTTTTTTTTTCTAGTTGTAGCATCAATACAGACCTCCATCCATACGTGCCTGTTTGAATTAGATATTTGGGCTCTTATGTTTCCTTTGGGTATCTCTGGTGTTCAACGAAAAGCTCTTTGTTTCGTTCTGCCATTATTTTTCATTTGTATCTCTAAAGTCTCCCAGACCTTTTAGAGTTTAGCATCAACTAAAACTTTATCCTTAGTGAAGCAGAGTATATCAGGAAAAAAAAAATTATAAAGGTGATACTACTTTGACCAAGATCATGTTGTGTGCATTGAACTCTTTCCGTTTTAAAATAAATAATAGGAGATCATCATGTATATGAACCAAGAGTATAACATCTTGAAGTTAAGCATTTTACCTCAACAGAAAGTCAAATGTAGCAAGCCAGACTCATTCTTAAGGCCCTGTTTACTTCTTTTACGCAGTTTTTTAAAATGGTGACATCACTATACGTGATAATCTTGTAAAAGAACAGGAGCATAGCATATGTTTAGTATTTTATCTCAAAAGAAAGTCAAATATAGCAAGCCAGACTCATTCTTATTTCTTACTGCTTGGGGTAATTTGTCATTAGCCATGCAGTTGTTATTTGGTTTACTGCCAGACTCAAGTTATTAAGTAAGCGAGGTCGCAATTTTAATGAAATCATGTCACAAAAACTGCATATACATGTTAGAACAAAAAAGTAACAAACTTATGTCGGAATAGTTTATTACCAGATTGTTGTTTGCACCGCTTTTTAGGGTTATGGATATATTTATTCTACTACCATGTGTCCCCATTTTCTCATACTGTAAATGTAACCTAAAACAATCTTCACAAAAGGGTTGGTTTGTCGGGCAACCCTAACCAAGAGTTTATTTTGGACCTGATGCAACCCTTCCTCAAGGACCGCGCAGTTGGGATCAAATCCAAGATCCATTTCACAAAAGCCCTCTCTTTCCCGGCCCTTTGACTAGAATGTACTAAACTATACTAATTTATACTGGCAGGTTGCAGCTGCTGGGTATGACAGACAGGGGGTAGCTGATCACGCCGAAAATCTTGCCACCAAAATTCGAAATAATTTAACCAATTCTTTGAAATCTCTTGGTGTGGACATATTGACAGGTGTTGGCTCTGTTGTGGTATGTCCCTGTAATAGATCAGTGGTCCCACAAACCTTGTTCTCATTAATTATAAACACCTTAAGTTCAATTTGTTATGAATATATATGCAGGGTCCACAAAAGGTGAAATTTGGAAAGGCTGGGGACAGTCAGACGGTTATTACTGCAAAAGACATAATTATAGCTACCGGATCCGTACCATTTGTCCCTAAGGGAGTTGAAGTTGATGGTAAGTGATTGTGTGTCGGTTGTCAGTCCATTTCGCCTCGTCAAAACCTTTTAGTTGAGAAATGAGCTACAATAGCGTTTTAGCTAAAGGGAAAAATAGATACCGGAAAACGTTAGAAAACAAATAATTATAGAGGAAGTATTCATTGAATATTCTGATTTCGAAAGCCTTCGAGAGTTCGAGGTCATCTCGACTTTCAGTGATTATCTTATATTGAAAGAAGTTGCTACAATTATGGAAATCGAATGAGTAGTTCATTAACTAGGTCATGGCTACTTTTTAGTAAATCTCTCCATTATTCTAAGATGTGGATTGCAAGTACAAACTAGTAATCTGTTGGTTTACTTGATACAATTCTGTTTCACTCAAATATATTTTGTCGATTTGTATGTACTTAGCCTTCCTATTTGCAAGACCATTTGCATCTTTTGCTGAAAATAATTGTTTAAATACCTTCATAACTGGTTACTGATTAGCTCCCTGCACTCTGCAGGTAAGACTGTAATAACCAGTGATCATGCGCTGAAACTAGAGACTGTACCAGAGTGGATAGTTATTGTTGGAAGTGGTTACATTGGTCTTGAATTCAGTGATGTTTATACAGCACTTGGAAGTGAGGTGAGCATTGCTAATCCTTTTTCGCATATCTTATAAAATAATTACTTTCAAGCATTCTTCTTTTTTTTTTCTTTCTATGATACAGTTTAAACCCCATACAATGAAAACCATTTATTACTGTTTCATAATCAATTGAACAGAAAGAGAAACAAGAGTAATGTGTAAAATATATGGACACGGTTTTTTTTTTTTTTTTTTTTTTTTTTTTTTTGCATTATATGTATGTGTTGTTTAATGCATTTGAGCCTTTTCAGTAATGATATATAATCCAGGACTTTAGGTCGTCAAGGTTAAGATTACAGGGTGTTTTGTTATGAGCTTTTGCATAGACAGATACATGTATATATACATCTAGACATGTGTCAGTTATTAGATTTTCTGTATGCATAAAATAGACTAATGTACAATTAAATGATGACGATTCTTTTTATCTCACAGGTGACCTTTGTAGAAGCTTTAGATCAGTTGATGCCTGGATTTGACCCTGAAATTGGAAAATTGGCTCAAAGGGTTCTCATAAATCCTCGAAAGATTGACTATCATACTGGTGTATTTGCCACAAAGGTTCTTGCCTGGTCCTTTTTCTGTTGGGCTTGACATGATATCAATGCATCAACATTCAATTTATGTTAAGATCTCCTTTATTATTGACAGATCACTCCAGCAAAGGACGGCAACCCTGTAAGGATTGAGCTTATTGATGCCAAGACAAAGGAACCAAAAGATACATTAGAGGTGGATATCACCATGCTATTTTGTCACATTTTATAAAATTGTATCGTAGTAGCTACTACCTATTTTATTGCATCTTAGCTTTGTGCTTTGCTATTTGCTACAGGTAGATGCTGCTCTCATTGCAACAGGAAGGGCTCCATTTACACAAGGGCTCGGTTTGGAAAATGTAAATGAACCTATTAATACACCACTACATTTAAGGCTCTAATGAGTAAAATCAGTCATTAAAGAATGCTAATTGGTTCCCTTATTATAGGTCAATGTGGAAACACAACGTGGTTTTATTCCAGTTGATGAACGCATGCGCGTTATTGACTCAAAGGGAGAATTGGTACTTCACAATCTCTGTTTCTCCTTAAGCATTTAATCATACTCGACATCTGGGTTTCCTTGACATAAGTTTGTTGATTAGGTCCCTCACTTGTATTGCATTGGTGATGCTAATGGAAAAATGATGCTTGCTCATGCAGCAAGTGCCCAGGGAATTTCAGGTGACCCTTTTTTTTTTACTTTTCATTGGTCGTATTGTACTATTGTTACCCATCTGACTTGGAAATTGTCATTTTTACATAGTTGTCGAGCAAGTGTCTGGGAAAGACCATGTTCTAAATCATCTCAGCATCCCAGCTGCATGTTTTACCCATCCTGAAATCAGCATGGTTGGGTTAACAGAGGTATATTCTTTTCCGCTTTTCATAATTCTTCTTTAATTCCCTATGTTTTCTAAACTAATCATGCACGAACTAAATTCAACTCATTTGTGCGTTAGAAAAAACTTAAATCAATCATGTTTGTAAAATTGGAAGTATGTTACAGGTTAAACCTATTGAAATGAATCACGGTCTTAATGGGTAACGAAAAGTCTATTTTAAAAGGCAGATAAAATAATCATCCTTCCCGTTTGAATAGAGCAATGCTTTTCTTATGTGGACATATATTCTACCTATCTAAAATAATGTTATATATGATATTTTATTGCTTTTTCTGACTGTTTCTTCCCATAAACTTGCAGCCCCAAGCCAGAGAAAAGGCTGAGAAGGAAGGATTTGAAATCAGTATTGCTAAGACTAGCTTCAAGGCTAACACTAAAGCCCTTGCTGAAAATGAAGGAGATGGAATTGCTAAGGTAATTATGCGTTTTGAAACAGATTTTAGAAATATTTCTCCCGAATTTGATTTCCGTTGTTACGGTAAGGTTACTCATTTGTGACCTCAAAGGGAATTTTTTGAGTCAAACTTTAAGCGAATAATTTACACATTGCTACAAAATTTGGGCCTTTCTGTTAATGATTACATATTGCTCAAGTTGTTTGCTTTTCCTGCAGATGATCTATAGGCCTGATAACGGAGAGATCCTTGGGGTTCATATATTTGGTATGCACGCTGCAGACCTCATCCATGAAGCATCGAATGCTATCGCTTTAGGAACGCGTATACAGGTTTGCATTTATCTAATATTGGTGTTGGATTCAATCTTACCAGTTCCATCCTTTTACCTGAAAATTGGTTGGTTTGGATGTTACAAAGCTTATAAACTCTTGAATCGCTATATTATAATCATTTTAATGGTGAAGTTTTTGCATTTATAATTAATACAATAACTATTTATATGAAAAGGCAAAAAACCGTTGGTGGATCAACGTGGTCTAACACTTGTTCAAAAGCTACTCCTTTTGACATGATGTTTTACCCACTCAATCTGTGCCCTGTAATTTAGCCATGCTACTATGTGAGATATAGCAAAATCATCTTTTATACCCACCTATAAGTTCTCAATAATCAACTAATATTATATATACTAGCAAGTAATGACCCCAGCTCGGAATTATAATATTTCATTCAGCAGAAAATACAAAGTTACATGTTTTTTAACTTGTTAGTTTTTTAACTTGTTATCATGTTTCTGAACTTCGATTTGGGGATAATAATTTTCTTTCTGCGAATTTACTAAATGACCGACAGCTTTTGCATTTTAGTCCCTTTTCTATTCTATCATGTTCTAAAATACTTCCCTCTATTTTGGAAGAAATAATCTGCAGCGTAAAGAACTCCTTTTGAAAACTTTTATGCTCCTAAATTACCTTTATGTTTCAACGATTGCATAAATAGTCACTTTGTTAGTTTGTACTAACATCACAAATTTGTCAAAGAAATAAATTCAGATACGAATCTCTTATACTCCCTGGCGTAGAGAAAGTAGTTTGGAAATTTTATGCTGTGCATAATTTGCTAACATACAAATCCATGCAGGATATCAAATATGCTGTTCATGCTCATCCAACCTTGTCTGAAGTGATTGATGAACTATTCAAATCAGCGAAGGTAATCTCTTTGTCTTTTAAATAGAGTATTTTGGGTCGAAAACTATTTTTAATGAAACTAGAGAGACAGCAGGCAACCCAGTTCTATAGACCATATAAGAATTATACAGGTGGCATTTCTTTATCCATATACCTAGAAGTAGGTTCGTTAAGGTTATGCTTCACCTTTAGCGAGTCACATGGGTGAACCTTAAATACTGGGTTAAATGTTGGACCACTCAAATGTGTTGAAACTGACCCGGAGTATTTCTATAAATAGCGTAAAATTCACAACCTCATGAATCATGTTATCCGGCCAATTGGATTGGACCGATTGGTATATCTAAAATATACTTCGCATAATCATATTTGATACATTAATAATTTTTAAGTTATTAAAATCAAAAGGTCAAAATATCGTTTATGGTCAACCCAAAATAACCCGTTCTCTTCAGTCCGTTTTCTAGGTCGGCAAACCTTACCTTTTCATGTACTAATTGCAGGTAAGGGGGAAAACCTCCTTAGTTCCTCAACTGAAATTCTCTCTCGTTTTACAATGGTATTACAATAAGACCACATGCTCCAAACAAACAATTTTCTCTAACACGGACCTTTATCAAATCGCAGGTTTTGGCTATATAATTATGGGCTCGCAACATTAAGAAACAATTGAGATTCTTTTGTTCTCTTTTTGCAGGTTAAAAGTGACGTTTCTAGTGCAGTTGCTGAACCAGTTGCTGTCTAAGCTCACTAATGGATTTGATCAAGAAGCCGTGGATAGCTCCCGATGAAAAAAGTGTGACGCCTAGAGGCATTTATCTCTAGCAGAGGCTAAGTTGCCTATCAAGAGAGTAATTTTCGAATTTTCTTGTCTGGGAATGTCAAAACGCTGAACTATGTTACATAGAGAACATGGAATTTTGGAATAATAATTTTTTGAGTAAAGGTAATGGGAAAACTACAATACAAGGCTTTTTTGCTGATTTATAGAAGTCAAACTATAATTATCATCTAAGCTATCTTTTAACATACGAGTATAATTTTTTGATACAAAGTTTAGGCTTTAAGGAACAAGTGTCTACTATCTGTTTTCTTAAAAGAACAGCACACTGTTTGTTTCGCCACTCGTCTGAGCGTTGATTATCATTCTATCAAAGTAACTTACTCCGTATTAAGTTACCCGTAACCTATACAAAGCAAAAGTAAAAGTACTTTACCTTTGAGTTAAATACACATTTCAAGTATCACTGTATGTTGGCGAATTCCTGAGTATGGATGTGGCTTTAGGCGTGTTACTAGATTCAAGAAGAACAAGTTGGAGAACCAGTTGGAGTGCTAGTCCAACTCATCCAAGTTTATCCTAACGTGGAGTAGTCTTTATCTATTTAGGTTAGGTTTAATATAATCCTAGTTATAGTCCAACGCGTCTATGTTAGTACCGTGAAGGGTAAGGATTCACATTGTATCAATTGAAGTTTTAGAGTCGGATTTCTTCAATAAAGTATTGCGTGTTCCTAGAAATTTATTCTTGTTTCTTTTCTGTGTCGTGACATTCATTGCTGCAAGTCTCTGATTACCTCAATTGGTATCATTCCTTGTTTATAGGGTTAGTCGTGTGTTTTGATCTTGCGTCATGAGGATACCGACACCTATTACAACGATCATCTATAACATGCGACCTTGTGGTTAGACGTGAAGTATTGGAGACCTGACCAACGATTCAGGTTTACATACACCTAAACCAAAGTTCGACTCTAACCTGCGATATACTGGTTAGTCGCGTATTAGATCAGATCAAGTATTCTGATCACAACTTTGTACGGTTCATAGCAGCAAGTTGGAAACAGTCTTAGGACTGTTGATTGTCTTGCTGATAGTTGAATAGTAGTAGGAAGAATCCGGGTAACCGTTGATTGGCCTATGCGCGTTCACACAAACCAAGAACAAACAAACCCAACTATGCAGGGCTGGATAGCTCGCCATTACAAACTTATTCTCAATCAAGAAGAAGAACTAGGATGACATGAGATCCATCAGGTTCCAACCACCCAATTACACCATATGGAGTATGCGAATGGAAGTACTTCTTGGAATCCATGGAGTCTGGGATGTGATAGATCCGGGCTTAGCAGATGCCAAGAAAAACAATATTGTGAAAGGTTTATTGTTTCAGTCAATTCCAGAAGACCTAATTCTTTAATTCGGTAATCTGAAAACCGGAAAGGAGATGTGGGAAGCAATAAAGACACGTAATCTAGGGGTTGACCGTGTAAAAGAAGCAAGGCTTCAAACCCTAATTACGAAGTTCGAGAACCTGAAGATGTCAGATACCGAAATCATAGACGAATCTGCCGCAAAGTTATCGAGTATTGCTTCTAAATTAACCCCGCTTGGAGAAGTCATGTCGGAACACAAGCTGGTAAAGAAGTTTCTCACAAGTCTTCCTAGACGTTTTGTCGATATCATGGCAGCCCTTAGAACATGTTTTAGATCTTAAAGAAACACGGTTTGAGGATGTGGTTGGTAGATTGAAAGCATATGAAGAAAGAGTGAAAGAGGATGATAAGGCAAACGACGCTCAAGAAAAGTTGCTTTATGATGTTACTGAAAATTCCAATAGGAATAATGACTCAAGTGGAGGAAGAGGACGTGGTTCGCACTCTCGAGGTCGTGGTCGTGGTCGTAGTCAAGGACGTGGTATGGGCAACAATCAAAACCAAGGTCAACGTGACTCCTCGAAAAACCATGAAGAACATGAGCAAAAGGGCAAACAACATGAGCAACATGATCTTTCACTTATAAAGTGTTATTGTCGTGACAAGTACGAACATTTTGTTTCAAGATGCGCATATTGAAACCGAAACCATGAAGTTAATCTTAATGAGACGCAAGAGGAAGATGTGTATCATGAGGAAGGAACATTCTTTATGATGAACCTGGTCCAAGAAACGATTTTCATGAATGAAGAAAAGTATACGCCACCAAAGATTGAGTCTAATACCGAGGAAGATGATGTATGGTATTTTGACAATGGTGCAAGTAATCACATGACAGGTAATTACTCTTAATTTTCTGAATTAAATGAAAATATAACAGGTCGTGTAAGATTTGGAGACGGTTCGTGTGTCAGCATAAAAGGTAGAGGTGGCAATTTGTGTCCAAAATCAAAAAAATTGACTAATTTGGGCAAATTTGCAAAAGATTTGGGCACATTTAGCCCTCTTCGTTTTTTGAAAAGGGCATATATTGCCCATTTAAAAGTTAAATGGGCACAAACAGACACACATTTTCTCTCAGTTAGAGAATATTACAATTGTTTTTAAATAAAAACTTATAGATATAATACATTTAATTTTTTAAATATAAATGAGGTGTTACGTTTGATGAATTTATTTCGTCGTTTTGGGTCTTTTCTAAAGTGATTCGTATAACATGCGCCCGTTTTACCCGTGCTCGTTTAGCCCATGTCCGTGTATCCCGTAGCCCGTTTGAACCGTGGCCCGTGCCCGCCCGACCCGCCCATTTTGCCACCTCTAATAAAAGGAAAGGGCTCGATTTTATTCCAAGGGAAAAACGTAGAACAAAATTTGTTGAAAGATATATATTATATTCCCGCTCTTCAAAGTAATGTGATTAGTCTTGGACAAGCTACAATATCCAATTATGATATTAGTATCCGAGGTGATTTCTTAACCATGAGAGATAGTTGTGGAGGTTTGCTTATAAAGGTCTCGCGCGGTGCAAATCATATCTATAAGCCCTCAACTAAAAGTTGGTAAAGAATATTCAAACCTAGCAAGTAAAGAACCTGGAATGGTTACTATGTTGTGAAAAAATACAAGAAGCAGAATTTGATCATCCGTGGGTGTATATAGAGAGCCCAGAAGTTGTTGCACGAGACCAGCCTACAACAAGTTACGAGAGCAGCAAATTGCACACATTCAACAACCCAATTGGGTACTCTACAATGCGTGCAAGAAAATGTGGTCTATAGAAAGATTCCCAATGGAGAATATCATTGTCATGGTTTATGTGGATGATCTTTTCGTTACTGGGACGAGCTTAGGACTCATAAATGAGTTTAAGAAAACGATGGCTTCTCAATTTGAAATGTCAGATCTTGGTGAATTAACTTACTACTTGAGTATCGAAGTTTCCCAAGAAAAAGATTGTGTCAAGATCAAGCAGGAGAGATATGCAAAGAAGATATTAAAAGAAGCTGGTATTGAAGAATGCAATGCAACTTTATGTCCAATGGAACCGGGACTCAAGTTTTCAAAAGCAGGAGATGAACCAAAATTTGAAGCTACTCAATATCGAAAAGTGGTGGGTTGCTTATGTTATCTCTTGCATACTCGTCTAGATTTGACATACTCGGTTGGGGTAGTTAGACGATTTATGCAAAGCCCAAGAGAATCACATGCTCATGCTATCAAGCAAATCCTACAATATCTTAAAGGTACAACTTCGTTTGGAATTGAATACAAGCGAGGTAATGACATGAAATTGGTAGGATTTAGTGATAATAGTCATAATGTTGATATTGATGATGGATGGAGTACTACTGGACATGTTTTCTATCTAGGCACATCACCTATTACATAGTGCTCACAAAAGCAAGCTACCGTGGCATTATCTTCGTGTGAAGTTGAGTTCATGACAGCCACTGCAACTTCCTGTCAAGCAATTTGGCTAAGGGAGTTATTGGCGGAAGTGAGGGGGTCGGAAAGACAAAGGGTATGTTTGGCAAAATTAGCTGTAAGCTGTAAACTGTAAAGCTTTTAATATGAGCTATAAGTTGTATCTTTTTTTCAACAAAAGTATTTGGTAAGTTAGCTGTTAAATTTAATTATATAATGTAAAATGACATAAAAGGACATATTTATAATTGTAAACAAATGTTTAAAGGGTATATCAGTAATTTAAACAGCTCCATATGTTTAAAAAGCTTCATGAATCAGGTTTTAATTTAGGAGCTATTTGTTTGAAATAAAAGCTTGAAGTTAATGTGTTCAAACGGAACTACTTAATTTAAATGAGATTATTTTTGTAACAAAAAGCTAACAGCTCCCCAAAAAGCCCCTACCAAACAGGCCCAAAAGGTGTTAATTAGAGTTGATAACAAATCAACAATTGCATTAATGAGAAGCCCGGTATTTCATGGTAGAAGCAAACACATCCACACTCGATATCACTTCATTCGCGAGTTTGTGGAGAACAAGCATGTTATAGTGAAGCATGTATCCAGTGAAGAACAAATAGCAGATCCATTGACGAAGGCCTAGCGCGTATAAGGTTCAAGGAGATGAGATCATTACTTGGTATTCAAGAATTACCCTTTTCGACTCAGAAATTCGGGGGGGGGGGGGTTTCTGAGTATGGATATGACTTTAGGCATGTTACCAAGATTCAAGAAGAACAAGTTGGAGAACTAGTTAGAGAACAAGTTAGAGTGCTAGTCTGTGACAACTCGCAATTTCAGGTCATTTCTCAAATTTACTATTCATCTCGGGAATTTACTATTCACCGGTTACTATTCAAAATTTTACTATTCACCATTTTCGAAGTCGAAGTAATATTCTGAGAACGTATTTCAAAAATTTACTATTCACAAAACACTATTCATTTCCGGAGAAAATCACTATTCAAGTTTCACTATTTCATCGTTTATCGTAAACTAGGTTTACGAGTATCAAATTCGCGAACCTTAATGGTTTAGCTGCGAATTCATGAACAATCATCATGGACATTTCATATAGACTAGGTTTAGTCTACACATCATTAGTAACATCATTTCATATCAATTTATGCATGGGTTTTGCATTTTACATTAAACGTTTATTTTTTTTATTAAATAAACGCTATCGCGTAATCATTTATTTGAACATTTGATCCGACACTTACAAAAATTATTCTGATATATTTTTATACTCATATTAAGATTATAAAAATAATATTATTAGTTTACCCGGTGTTTTAAATTTATTGTGTATATAAATTGTTATATTTATATAATTACGGCGGTTTTCGTAAATACTGCTCGATAATTACTATTTCACTAAATTTTTGTAAGAAATGTATTTTTTTATAATTTTATGACATCGAAATATTTTATTTTGTTCCGTTAAAATTTATTTCTAGCTAACGCTACCCTAAATAATTAATAATACACAAACTACCTATATTACATACACTTTTATACATTTGTAATATAAAACAATTTCACTATCTTTTTTCTTTTACCCTATGTCGACCAAGATACATGACTCACAACATTTCTACAATAAATATCTTGATTTATTATATACTTATTTTATTTCATGACTAGGCTTATTACATTGCAAGATATTTCCAAATAAACACATACAACACACTTTTAAATGGTGTAAAATAAATCACTCTCTCCATTTTCATCAAGATTGGCCGGCCATAGTGAAGAACACAAGAGAAATCCATAATTTTTCATGATTCAAGTATTAATCAAGTCCTAGGAATAATCTAGTTAGGGTTTTGAAATAAAAACCTCAAGGTTATTAAGCATACTTTGCTCAAAAATTCATAATCATTCAAGTAAGCATTTCATGATCTTTTATAACTCTTTCATATTTATCATTATGTTATTTCATCATTTTTGCAAGAAAACATGCATGTTACATATGAATTTATACCACTTTTAATGTTTTTATTACTTATTATGAAATATAATCATCCTATAAATTATCCCTTGAAACATATCACTTTTGGTGATGACTAGGAACCCATGACACCCTAAGAAGGTGTATGGTAGGATTAGAATAGCTTCGGAGTTGTTTTGAATTGGTTAGAATAGGTTTTGCGCGAGAAAAACTCATTTCGACAACTTTATTTAGAGGTCTGATCTTATTTTCAAATTCTGGAATTCTCGACAGTAGGTAAAAATTTTTGGGCTAGATATTTGGAAAATATACTTTAAAACGAAAACGTGGTCGCTTGAACAGGTTAAAACGGAGTTATAACGAAGAAGATATGAATTTTTCAAGTTTGGCGACGGAAACTATAAAAATCAGAAAATTCAGCATATTACTTCCACTTTTTACGAGTCAAAAATGAGGCTTAAGCGTTATAAATTGTGTCGACTTATCAAAAATATATTAGTATACTTTAATACGAAGCTAAGGACATATAAAACGTAGAAAAAGGATTTGTAACGATTAAATTACACGCGTTTGCACAAAGTTGCCGTAACTATATTATATAAGAAAAACTAATATATTTCTATTAGACAAATATTACGGCCACGAAGGACCACGTTGAGGGTCGTTTTTAACATCGATGGAGTACTTTTTATAACATGATGTTTTCTAGTAAAAGTAAGTTCGCCTAGCATATTTTCCAAAATGTCCAACCGTTCGTCAAGCGAAGTTGTAATGAATAAAATACGGTCACTTAAACTTTGCCGAAAACCATCCTTAAACAATATTTTGGACACAAGTACCATACTTTACCTATATGTTTCTCCATGATCGAGACCTCTAAGATGAAAACTTAAATGCTAAAACTTTGAGATAATGATACAAACTTCCCAAAACCGTCGAGTTTGTTTCCTAACACTCGACGTGCACCATTTTACGACTAGCTTTTCGAGGCCGTTTATTCACTTTCATGAAATTGTCAAATGACATTATTTTACGACGAAAAGTTATAATTTCATAATAAATCATTAAATGACTATCGTAGAATATCATTTCAACGTAAATACTTGTAAAGTATTTTAAAATATAACGAGATGTCATAAACATATATTTCGACGATAAATTCTATTTTCAAAAACGTACAAGTGGTATAGATTACATGTGGATTTGCATACACGACATTGTTTCATGATTTACATTAGAACATATCATTCATAATAGGTCACGGTCAGAGGTTGCGCCTCATTTCAATATTGCCATTATATCATCATTATCATTGCAACAGGTGAGTTTTCATAGCCCCGATTTATTCAAGTTTTTACTTTCTTTCAAACCTACGGGGGAGAATACATTGCACATCATTTTTATTACGATGCCAAGTATATCAAATTCATTTACATTGCTTAAGTTACCTCATGCCAATTGAATGTCCCCATTATATAACATGAACCGTTAATTTCATAGAAGCGAGGGTGAGTGGATAGATCTATCGAGGGTGACTCCTCCATCCGGGTTGGTGGATTCCAACTGGTCAAACGGATGCATTTCATTTAATAACATTATTTGAGTTGTTTGGCAAACACTCTGTTGGGGCGAACATCATGATCAGTCTAGTTTCGGTGTCATGGACTTATAACAATTGTACCATTTTTGTGACATCATTGTCATACATAATTAATACTTGTGGTAGTCGTATTAAACATTTTACAGGAACTCTATGAACTCACTCAACCTTTGTGTTGACACTTTTAGCAATGTATTTTCAGGTTTATAAGGCATTCACTTCATGGCATGCATGTGGACATATCATAGAGTCGCGGTGACGACGCGTCACACATGGGATTTATACACTTTAAAAACATCGTTTGGCTTGTAAAAAACTTATTTCCGCACATGATGATTTTCATTTGGGACCTACACTTTGTAAATTCTGATTATTTTATTAAATCAAGCGATGTATTTTCCAAACGACACTTTAGGTCGTTCAATATAACTGTGATTGTGATGCTATGACAGTCTATCCCCAGGAATTTCATTCCGCTGCAAAACAGGTAATTTGGGGGTGTGACATAGTCCAACTCATCCAAGTTTATCCTAACGTGGAGTAGTCTTTATCTATTTAGGTTAGGTTTAATGTAATCCTAGTTATAGTCCAACGCGTCTATGTTAGGGCTTGTTTACAAAATTAAGTGGCTTGGACATATTGTCATATTAGCCACTTAATTGAGAGAGAGAGAGAGAGGCTTTGGTGAACCTCCTCATTAAGTTGAGTTAAGGGATTGAGCCCACTCATTAAATGGAAAGTAAACACCCCCTTAGTCTATATATACCGTAAAAGGTAGGAATTCTGTATCAATTGAATATTTAGAGTCAAATTTCTTCAACAAAGTATTGTGGGTTCCTAGCAATTTATTCTTGTTTCTTTTTTGTGTCGTGACATTCATTGCTGCGAGTATCTGATTACCTCACTGTACACAATTAGTTATAGGGGCAGTTTATATGGACCCCCTTGGGGGGGTGTTCCAATGATTAGATGCATCGAAAGATGTTGCGGTGTGCATTACGATGTTGTATTATGTGCTTTGCGATTTGTACGGTTGACCCATAAGGAGATTTCTATAACATATCCCTAGTTATACATAATCAAAAAATACTTCGATTGTCGAATTGGACTACATATATTGTAAAACGTGCTAAGGTACAACTGATTAAAACTATCAGTTTGTAGTTTGGTCGTCTACACGTTGTTGTACTTGTGACAAAATAGGATCAGTGTAGGGGGGTCAAAGCATAGTGCCACACTGTTCTTGTTAATTTATGGCTTTCAAATTCTTCTCGTTTCTTATGTTGGGTTCATGTATTGGCTCTTTGGACTTTTATATACTAGTACCTACTTAGACACCGATGCATTACAACAAAAATATCACCACTCGCATATATTTTTTTAGAAAGTTTGTAAAGGAATTATAAATGTGCACAAACATTTTACATTTGGGATAATAACCCATTTTGGATAATAACTTCAAATTTTTTATTGTTACGTGTAAAACCTTTTAGGAAAATGTGTTTTTTATAGTTTTAATACACTTTGGGTATTTGAATTTCCTTGGTTCCTAGGGTTTTATTAGAGATTCGATTTTGGCTAGAAGAGGTGGACATTACTAGGATAGTGGGTGAAGATGATGTCATATTAATCGGATTTGTGTCTAGATCACTTTCACTCTTAAATTCACTCTCTTTCAATAAAAGCAAGTTACATGTAGTAGTAAAATTAAGAACTGGATTACTATGATACGTGCAATATGCTTATAATTGGAATTTAAACCATTAAGCGCATAAATGACCATGTTGTCTTTTACCGGGCTACCAAGATTTTCTAACTTATCCGCCACTTGAATTTTCGTGAAGTAATATTAAAAGAGAGATTACCTATTTTGATAGAACGAAGTTGTATCATGAAAAAGTGTCTTGATTTGATCTCACAAATCCTTAGCATTACTTGGTGTTGTGACCACTTTATCATGCAAGGATTCGGACAAGGTGTCAAAGATTCACATCTTAGATGAGATCATCAGGCTTACTTTACTCCACTTCGAATCAACAATGCTTGTGCTTGCCTTTTTTAAACCGGATTAAGGTGCTGTTTGGTTTGTTGCTTGATATGACTATTGGTATGAGTTTGATTATATGATAGAATGACTATGAATTTAAGGGTCCGTTTGGTTGTAGATAGGTTTAGATTATGATTTGGATTTGAATGTAAAGTTGTAGATTAGGATTAGGATTTGGATTTGGATTTGGATTTGAGGTAAAAGAAAGAAAATAATATTTAACTATATATTATATATTAAATATATTAAAAACTATATTTTCTGCCACTCAATAGTAACACATGTACACCACTTTCATAAAAAACAAAAAAGAAAAATAGATGGTCCCACTATTTTGTCAGAAAACCCATATAACATCTATCTTTAACACATGCTCTCATATTTTGCATATGTATCTAAACCCAAATCACAAAATTTCAAACAAACAACGATTGTAAGTTTTGTAACCTAAACTCCAAGATAAACCCTTAAACCAAACGGGCCCTAAGTTTATGTAATGATTTAAATACTATTTTTTAGTTTAATGATTAGATTTTGAGTATCAAAAGTGACACATCTGTATTGATGAATTTATTTTAACTTAAAAGGGAAGATCCGTTCCAAATAACAACTTATAGAATTCCTATGACAAATAAACTAGTGATATATTAAACAAAATATATTAAATCTAATATATGCATAAATCTCAAATCCAAATATTAGAAAGATCCGGCAAACAAAAAAATAAATAGAGAAAGACGAGCATAAAAAAGATGAAATGAACAAGAAAAAAGATTCACAAAAGAACTTCTAATATGTGTGTATGTCATAAACAATCAAAAACAAAAAAGGAAGAAGTAGTAGAAATGTTTTTTGAAAGATGATAAGATGTTGAAAAGGTGAAACCCGCAGGTATAAAAGTGTAAAGACTACTTTTTAGGGTGGTTTGATGTATGGCCACATATTTAAATATCATATCAAATGTTAATAGCCATCAAACAAACAACTTTAATGCAAATGAAAGTATTCCTTGATCCCATTACCACACACTACACACACCCTAATTTTATATTCCTGCTACACGTCATTCTATCTTCGGTTACTTTGTTTTCTTTTGTAATAATCTACTGGCTTGGTTGTCTAAGCACCAGCACACACTTTCACTGTCTAGTGTTGAAGTCGATTATTGCGTTGTCGCGATTGTAGTTGCAGAAAATGTCTGGGTTCGAGATCTTCTTCGTGAGTTACATACGCCATTATTGTCTGCTACCATAGTTTACTATGATTATGTTAGCGCTATCTATTTGATTGTCATTCATATTCAACATCAACGGACAAAGCAAATTGAGATCGATTTTCATTTTGTGTGTAACATAATTGCTAAAGGACAAGTTCGGGTTTCTTAGGTACCGTTGCTCTATCAGTATGATGATATCTTCATTAAGGGGTTGTCTTCGGCATTTTTTTAAAAGTTTTATACCAGTTGAGCATTTGGTCACTTCTCTCTCCAACTACAAGAGGTGTTAGTTTAGATATGTTAGCTTGATTTAATGTTTTATGGGCTTGACCCATTTCGATTACCTTTCGACTATGTATTATATAATATTGGGATAATGTATATGGAGGCCATCTAAGTTTTTAACTTTTAATATAGAGTAAACTCCAAAATACATCCTTGTGGTTTACTTTGTTTCGCACCATACATCCCTCTCGAAAAAGTTTTAACAGATACATCACTCCGTTAGTAAAAGTTAACCTATATACATCCCTCAGTTAAAATAAGGACTAACGGTGCAAATTATTTCTCCGTTATCTCCTAACGAGATATAAAATATTTACACCGTTAGTCCTCTGGGTTAACAGTATTTGCACCGTTAGTCATTTTTAATGTTTTCGTCCGTTTATTTATGTTTTGGTCCATTTTTTTACGTTTTCGTCCGTTTTTTTTACGTTTTTCTCCGTTTTTTTACGTTTTCTTCTGTTTTTGTCTGTTTTCTTCCGTTTTTTACGTTTTCGTCCATTTTTTTACGTTTTCGCCCGTTTTTTTACGTTTTCGTCCGTTTTTTTTACGTTTTCTTCTGTTTTTTTACGTTTCCGTTCATTTATTTACGTTTTCGCCTGTTTTTTTTACGTTTTCGTCTTTTTTTTACATTTTCGTCTACTTTTTACGTTTTTATCATTTTTTTTTACGTTTTCGTCTGTTTTTTTACGTTTTCGTCCTTTTTTTTACGTTTTCGTCCGTTGATTTACGTTTTTACCCGTTTTTTTACATTTTCGTCTGTTTTTTACGTTTTCATCCGTTTTTTTACGTTTTCGTCTGTTTATTACGTTTTCTCTGTTTTTTACGTTTTCGTCCGTTTTTTTTACATTTTCGCCTGTTTTTTTTACGTTTTCGTCCATTTTTTTACATTTTCGTTTATATTTTTACGTTTTTCGTTCATTTTTTAATTTTTTTCTTCTGTTTTTTATTTTTTACTTTTTTATCTGTTTTCATACACTTTTTTTTTGTTTTCGTCGATTATTCTTACGTTTTTATCCATTTCATACATATTATATGTATGAAATGGATAAAAGCGGATAAAAACATAAGAAAAATGGATGAAAACGCGTAATAATCGACGAAAACGAATAAAAGTGTATGAAAATAGATAAAAAAGTGAAAAAACATACGAAAACGTAAAAAAACAGACGAAAACATAAAAGATAGACGAAAATGTAAAAAAATGACAAAGACGTAAAAAACTAGACAAAAATGTAAAAAAACGGTCAAAAACGTTAAAAAACAGGCGAAAACGTAAAAAAATGGACGAAAACGTAAAAAACAGACGAAAACGTTAAAAAATGGGCAAAACGTAAATAAACGGACGAAAACGTAAAAAACGGACGAAAACGTAACAAAACGAACGAAAACATTAAAAAGGACAAACGGTGCAAATACAGTTAACCCAGAGGACTAACGGTTTAAATATTTATATCTCGTTAGGAGATAACGGAGAAATAATTTGCACCGTTAGTCCTTATTTTAACTGAGGGATGTATATAGGTTAACTTTTACTAACGGAGTGATGTATCTGTTGAAACTTTTGCGAGAGAGATGTATGGTGCGAAACAGGGTAAACCACAGGGATGTATTTTGGAGTTTACTCTTTAATATATCATCCATTTATTGAAATGAACTTATAGGCCGCCCAATTATATGTTTGTTTTCTTTTACACCAATTCCGGCCAAATTTATTCTCGAAAGCTATAAAAAAATAATTAAACCAAAACCTCTAATCCAAGCAAGACGAATGAAAAGTTTGATGTGAAATACCGAGAATACCTGTAATTTAAGTATAAATTTATATTATTAAAAGTACCTTAAATGATAAAATTTTAATTTCGCGACTGATTTTTTATTTATACTAGTATTAATTAGTTTAATATGTTGAAGTTAGTGTTAGGTTCATTTTTGTCGTTTGATCATTATCCAGATTAAATTTGACCGGAATTTGTGTACATAAAGATAAACACATAATTTGGTGGCTTATAAATTACTTTCATAAAATGTGTGACCTATATATGAAAACCTTGAAAGTTTGGTGGCCTCCCGACATATTATCCCTATAATATTTGATAATTAATGAGAAAGGCATGTAAATCATTAAATCAATAAATTAGATTTTGATTTTAAGAACACTCATTATTGTTGTTGTAAAAAGATGAAGTTCCAAAAATATTTAAATGTTCATTTTAAGCTTATAATGAATGAATACGTCTAAAATTGTGAAAATGTCTTTTTAGTTTTCTCCATGACTGAATATTAAGCTCATTTGAAAACATTAATTGTGGTTTATGATATACAAAGGTTTATTAATAGGTTTATGTATATATGAACATTTTATGAACGGATGGATTTGACAACGATATAAACCTCTTTAAAGGTCTAGCTCATTTAACGAATGACGGTGTACGTGAAGAAAGTCAAGAAACCAAAAACCAATAGCGAAGACTCAAAGCCAGACACATGACGACTAACCACGTGTACAATGTCCTTGCACGTGGACACCCTGCAGGCCAAACGTGGCAATCTAGGCTTGACGCATATCCTTAACAACTTCTTACTATAAAAATACCATACTAAACGTACAAAACCATAATCCAAAACAAAAACAAGAAAACAGAAACCATACTATCACATCATCACTAATAAAATCTAAATCATGTCGGGAGCTCAAGGAACTTTACCGCCAGGAGACACGACAGCGACAACATACCATTCAGTGCAAGGAGGAGAGAACAAGAGTCGAATGGATATTCATGCAAGAGATGACGAGGGTAAGGTTCAAATAGACAAAATACAAGACAAAGTTGAGGATTGTGCTGGTCGTGGTGGCCCGGTTTTCGGTGAATGTGTTTCGGCCACTCTTGAGGCTCAAGAACAAGGTCGTCGTGATAGACCCGACCCTGGTGTCACTGGCACCGGATAGGATAAATGTGAAGTTGGTGCTTAACTAAAATAAATGAAGCTTTAGCCTTTGTAGTCTTGGTCCTGTGAAGTTTGTGTTCTCTTTTATCTAATAGGCATGCAACTTATATGTTCGTATATACGTAGTATATGTAACATGTAACATGTTCTACCCGAACCCAGATTATCTAATCCAGTCGGATATTTGGTTTCACGGCCATTCGGTTTCACGTTAAATTACTGTTGCTAATAATACAGCTCCACAAAACCAGAGCTGTTGGGCTCATATTGGGGTGTTGTCCTTCTGCTGTTAAAACGGAAACAATCCAAGTTGCTTTTGATGTTCATCATCATGTAACCTGAAACCAACCCGAGTAACCCAAAGTATTAATCAGTTCCGATAGTAGGCGAGTTATTCCTTCTTTGGACACGAAGAAAACACCTGCATTTGAGGGACGATGACAGTTCCATCAAAGGATCTGGGTCTCCGGTATTGAAGTGACATACAATCCACAGAAACTCCAATACATTACTGTGTGTTTTATTATGAATATTAAAGACTACTGCTAACTGCTTCAAATACCGAACACATTTACAGTATTTGAAGACTTGTCTTTTAAGCTACAACTGGCAATCTCAATCCAACATGGCATAATTGCAATGGGCATATTTTGTAGTTTATGGGTCATCTGGGTGAGGCCTAGAGAAAAGAACAGGCCAACTGGGTGATAATAGAAGGTGCTCCTATATTGTGCATGGGTTGGCCTAAAATAAGTAGTGTAGACATGTTTTTGTTAGACTAGAAACAGTTGTGTCGGTCTTGTTATGTGACCCGAAGTTCCCACCGACTAAAATACGCAACGACTAAAACCTCTCATCATCTATTGGCTTTTGTTGCCGCCAGTCACCATCACCATCAATTGCTGCCTCCACCACCACTGCTTCTCAGCAACCAAATCTACCATAAAAACCCACATGCACCACTATATAAACCGCCAATTCCATCGAAAACCGTCACGGAACCACATCTTCAAATCAAAATAACCTTGTGATGAGAATTTGTATATACTGTACTTTTTTATTAAATGCAAAAACTTTAGTGTGGAGACATTAAGAAAATGAAACAAATTAAAGCTTGCGTCTACCAGTTTATGCAAAGCTAGATTAGCTATAAATGTTGTTGGTTCTAAATCTTGTTACTCTAGGTGATAATCATAAATCTTACATCGATAAATTTATATATCGATGATCCCATTTTGAACCCAGCATGTTTCAACCCATTACCGAGATCCACCCATTTTAACATCTCTATAATGAACGTAACACAAATGTAAATATACCAAAATGGTCTAGTCAATTAAACATTTAAACTCGATAAAGAGTCTCAAACCCGGGTCAAAAAGTCACTTCAGGAACAGATCGTAAATTTCTTCTGAGAAAGAAATTAACCACCCATATTCTACATATAATTTAAGATTAATAAGTTAAAGTTAGGATCAAATGAGAAGAAAAATTAAAATAAGAAAATAAGATTGATAAGAAGAAACCACAACCTAGGACGGAAGTATTTGGAAGTAGTTTATATTTTCTGTTAATTTCCTGTATAATAAACATGTGGCAACAAGCTTTTTGTTATTTCCGTTTCTAAAATACATCTACATATTAAATTGAATTCATTTGTGCGAATGAAGGAGAAGGCAACAAATAGTCATAACAAAGTTACTAGAACAATAATGCTTTGATACTTTCTTTTGGTATTCCATTGCGTACTAATAAGATATCAAATCTCACAATCACCCCTAACGAAACAAAACTCACCTCTATGCCATAGTATCCAACTCATGATCATGTCTATGCAAGATTTTCGACTGTTTTGTTGTTTTCTTTGGGCTAAGATCACGTTTTCCTGATAGTTAGTTCTCACATTGGTGAATTCTTAATGTGGTAATGGCGATTTTCAGATGGTTCCCGTGGTTAAGAGAGTGGTGTTGGTGGATTTTGTTGTAAATTAGGTTGTCGAGAGGTAGTGGTGGAGGTGGCTTTGTGGTAGATATGATGGTGGTAGTATGGTAGTGACTGGCAGGAAAAGTGAAGATTGTGGGTCATATTCTAACACTGATACACTGCAATGCCTATGCATATACACATATTTTTAGCTGACCCGTTGGCAACTTACGAGAACTTCCATTTTCACCAAGACATGTCCTCAAATAATGGATTGAGATTGTATCACACGGATGTAAAAATATTGTCACAAAGGAGCCCCTCTTCTCTCTCCCCCACCAAATAATGTTCATATACATCCAGAACTATAATGTCTGCTGTATGTAGTTATGTACACCAATGAATCAATTATAGGGTATCTCATGACAATTATGATTACAGCAAAGTAGTGGAAAAAGTTCAGATTAAGGGAGAGTAGAGTGAAAGGATATTTGGTAATCCACACAAAATGATTTACCAAATTCGTCAAAACAATTGGGCTTTATTAATGTCATAGGTCGATATGGTACTGGTATAGATATTACTACCTGCTAGACGACTAAAACCCTATAAATAGGGAGATCTTATTGGCCACTGAGTTATGCTCATATATACCTAAACTTTTCACCTTATGCAAAGCTTACATGGCAATGGTTGACTATAGCAGGAGAGCAAAATCAAAGGGCTAGACCAATGATAATACCTCTGAAACCTTCTTTGACCCTTTTTCTTTCTTAATAGATACAAGAGCCTCTTCGATCAAACCTTAGAAGATTCATCACCCCCATTTGCACTAGTTGCATATTTATGCAAGCTCAATGTGAAAACCAATGAATCTCACCGGGGACTAGGTTTAGGTGAGAGTGTGTGTGAAATAAGAGTTCAACAAGGCAAGAAAAGATGGGGTAGTTGTTGGGAATGTATATTATGTCATTGTAATTGTAAGTTTTTATAGTTTATCCAATGAATCATTTTGTTGTAGCGTTTTAAATCTAGAATGATCTGTATTGTAAAGTTACACCAATTTTCGAGATATGCTAAGCTTTGTCATGAAAAGGAATTAGATGAATACAATTTAAAACTTACAGAACAACCTCCTGTTGCAGTTCTCATATTTTAAGATCAGGAAAACAGAAAAGTGTGTTCTTTTTTCACTTTTTGGATGTACCAAACCCTCCGAATCCCATCATAGCAGCAACATCAGGGTCGACCTCGATTTCCTCCTCTACCGCCTTCTCCTTCTGTTCAACAAAAGCAACCAGAATTCATAACCATATTATAAGGAATGTACTAACGAAAATGGTAAATGTTAAACCCTGTATTATATACCCGGACCACAAGATAAATCTTGTAAGACCATATATAGCAGTGACACTGACCTTCTTTTCTTTTTTCCTTTCTCGACGTTGGCGTTTCCTTTCCTCTTCTTCTTGTTGTTGTTTTAAAATTCGCTCATCAAGATCTAACATAATAACGTAACCAACGAAAAAAGTTAGAAATGTACACCAACTAATGCCAGGTAAGCAAAGACAGTATATACAGGTGATAAAAGAGGAAGGGTGAGCAGGTTGAGTAACGGGTCAAAAGGGATAGTTTAGTATGAGTCCAGTAGGACTTCCTTGTCTAAATTTGTCAAACGAAATTATAAATGATTAGTACGTCAAGTCTAGTTTATATAATTATATTACTTTGCATGAAAATGTATCTTTTTTAATATAATGATTTAGGAGGTTTGCATATAAATAACACTTCTAGAGAACTTTGACCTGTTTTTTTATGCAACTTTGATTTGTTTAACCGGTTCCATTTCCTCTAAAATTTTCCCCTTTATAAGTAAATGGGTCAAAATTGACACATCTAAACGAAATGTGCTTTCAAAAGTTGGTTGTACCTTGCTCGGTAAAGGTTCCTGTCTCTTTACGCTTCTTGAGGTTTTCAAATCGCTGCTGAACCTGTCCCCCGTAAAAAAAACAAATAAATTAACACGAGATATTGTGGTTCAAACAGTCATATTGCTGCAGTTTTATTTGTTCAAAAACTTGAACTTTTACATGTTTAATCAATGATATGGTGATTAATCATGCCCAAAAAAAAAAAAAAATCTAATTTAGTAAAATAGAAAAGAACATGTGATAAAACTGGCACCAAAATTCAGCAAATAATTAACTGGAATTCCCGTTAAGAATTTTGAATATGCAATTTCCATTCAACTATTTACACAAATGTACTTGATTTTCACTTATTTACCAACAATTAAGTATTCAACGAATGTGTGATCCTCTACCTGTTCAAGAGATGCACGTTCTACACGCATAGACATTCCCAGTGCTCTTTGATCTGTTGCAGATAACAATAATCAACAATAATTATACTTGGGAAAGAAAAACATCAATGATGGTATTACATAAGTAATTACTTACGCTTCTTTCCATTGATATGGTCCAAATAGTTTGCAGAATCTTTCACTACACATTCACACACAGAGCAAAAGTATCCAGCCTGCATGAAATCAATTTATATATTAGCGGGCGTGTCAAATTTCATTATAGGTTACTATAATATATTTGTCTGACTGCACAATTTATGAATTCTGATGGCAATTTGCAGGAGGGCAACCAGTTTTCATAAAATTGTCCCTCAAGACACTGGTTTTTATTTTCATTATTATAGACACTAGATGGGGAACAGGAAACATTTTGAGTTTTGAGCATGCTGCAATAATCAATGTGATTATAGTATAACAGAATAAAGTCAATATGAAGTTAGTAGACCGTTTCATAAAGAGAATATGAGGAACACCAATTATACTAAATAAAACGGTTCAAAGGTTACTCAGAATACATAATTAAGAAAAAGTTTATAGAAATACCTGCTGACTAAGAGGTGCAATTGGAGTGACAACCTGTTAAAGAAAAGAGGCATGTAGAAGTCAGGATTAAAATGAAGCACACTCCAACAAGAACGAAAACATTTTAGTAATATAACAACCATCATAATAGAACTAATATACGAGGTGGAATGAACTTTCAGGTCAGATTGATAAGGTATACCGTATACAAATGCAAATTTACATGTGCGAGCATATACATAGGTGACAAAAAAGTACATTACAAACACTGAAGGAAGATAACACAAGCTTAATTTAGCCAGGATCACAAACAAGATCAAGCAAGATTTCTTGTTAAAGTTTTATGACTCAACGAACAGTGACAAAAAGATAAGCAGACATAATAGAGCAACAGTAAAGAGAAACAACTATGACATATTCGATTTACGAACGCTAAATATACGCTTCCAGAAATTTTTTCCGATGTCACATCAATCATACAATCTATGCAATAAAACAAAGAAAATGTTAATCTAGATAAAGAGACCAATAAATAGACCCATGAGATCCTGTTGTGAAGCTGGGATAACTATAACCTGGCTTCTAAGAATTGTTCTACATTTCTTTTATATTACCTTAATATAGTTATATTGTCTTTATATACTTTCATAACCGACTACTTTTACACTATGTGGGGATTCTGATAAAAGACATAAAGTTGTATAATAAATGGATATAGGCATTTATCTTGTAAGTGAAATACTATAATATTTGGATCTAATTCTATATTTCTATTTCAATCATCAGAACCGCAAGTTATGGTGATTAGCGACAAAGTTGACAGTATTTAAGACCTTTTGGTCTTGCAGAAATCCCTAGTTAAAGGACTGACTCAGCACTCACCCAGTCGCCTTAAGTTATAAAAATCCTTCATAACCCCTAAATTTTCAAGAAACTCCATCAGGACAAAAAATTCTTAGTGATCTTCATAAGTACAACCTAATAAATGCTGACATGATTGAAGAACATATTATTGTAGCAGTACGCATTGGAATAACCTATATTCTCAAATGTAGGGTGTCACGTACGGCATACATAAAAGTTGGATGCCTCTACAGAATCACTCACCAAACCGAAACTCCCTATCCCTTCCAAACAAATTTAAGATCACAGATAGCATAAATGTTCTTTAAAGCATCAAGAGATACTGTATGTATTACAAGTAATGTTCAATAAGAAGACAAACAATAATCAGTAGGCTGCCTTAGAAGGGAGTACAACAATTAATATTAACAAAAAGCTAACACATCGCTTACTAAATGGCCAGATGTTCCAGAACTACGTTTAACATGTAAACTTCAAGATACATCTTAATAGAAATTACTTATGGATGTAATTATGTAGGGCCTTAAACGTTTTATATCAACAAAATTAGAAACACCAGAAACTAGTAACCATAACTTAAAGAGATAAACTAAAAGTCACGTGTACTTATAAAATCAAAAGGTGTAAAAAGTGACTAACCTGAGTCTTCCCAAGGCGAGAATCAAGGTCGACTTCAAAATCCCTATGCTTCAACGGTTTCCTTTGCACTGGCGGACCTTTCGCTGCAATCATTGTTCACATTTTTTAATCAAAAACTGAAACATGTATACTCACATTTTAAACAAAACAAAATGTCAGTGTGTTTGGGATTGCATCTTTGGAGTGATTAACACATTGGGCGAAACACGGATAGTCAAGAAATAATGTTTGGCAAACCATTTGAAATAAAGTTACTATCTTAGAGCGTAAAAAACGCAATGTTACTAGTATCTCATAACAACATTCTATCTGTTAGTCAAACCTTAATCGGTGAAAACAATGACGCGTATATCTATTCTTAAGAAAAAACATGAAACACAAAGTGAAGTATTTATACTTACATTTAGATTTAGCACGGTCCAACTCCTGAACGACAAAAGAAAAACAAAGTCAGCACCAAAAAAGATAAAAATGATGAAGTAAAAAGAATGAAATAAATAAAAAGAATGAACCTTTTCTTCGCGTTCACGAGCACGTTGCAAATACTCTTCTTTATCAAACTTCCTTCTGAATGTATTGTCAACTCCAGCACCCTGCATACAAAAAGTAATTCAAATCATTATTATTACTTTTATATAAAGTGATGGGATCATTTGTGAATTAAAAACCCTAAGTAAATAAAAACATGGAGCTTACGGTGTTGGGCTGAGCCATTGTTTGGTTCGATTTGATTTAATTAGGGTTTAACGATCACTGGGTTTTGTTTGTTAGAAATCTATGATTTTGAATTTTGGGGGTGAAGTTATTAACGAACAAAGAGTATTTCTTTTTACTTTGGTTGAGTACTACGAAGGTACTACAGGATAACCGACACGATCCCTATTATATATATATATATATATATATATATATATATATATATATAGAGTTAGGATCAAATAAGAAGTAAAATTAAAATAAGAATGATAAGAAGAAACCACAACCACTCATTTCAGATGCACCTACAAAAATAGATGCATCTCCCCTTAAATTTCTCCCTCCTATTTGAAATGTGTGGCTAGAAATTCTTCTTATTCTTCTTATTTTAGTTTTTCTTCTTACCGGATCTCTTCCCTATATATATATATATATATATATATATATATATATATATATATATATATATGGAAGGGATCGAGAAGAATAAGAAGAATTTTTAGCCATAAATTTCAAATAAGGGGGAGATTTTTAATGGGAGTTAATAGATGCATCCGAAATGTGTGGTTGTGGTTTCTTCTTATCATTCTCATTTTAATTTTTCTTCTTATTTGATCTTAACTCTATATATATATATATATATATATATATATATATATATATATATATATATATATATATATATAGTAGAGATCTAGTAAGAATATTAATTAAAATGAGAAGAATAAGAAGTAATCTTAATCATTAGATGAAACATGAATGGACTAGATCAAAAGTGGCATAATGGTAAATATTAATTACTTTTTTATTACTTTACAAGGTAAATAAGGGTAGAATTGTAAATTAAATCTCTTCCATATAATTTGCAAAATTTAAAGGGCAATTTCCACCTTAACTTGTTTTTCCATAAAATCAGGTTTAACAAAAAAAAACCTCCATGTGTACATGGATGCATTGATCACCGGAGGTTAATACTTTATTGCATTTCATGAGGGAATTACATGCATCTTATTTTATTGATGCATATCTCAGTTTCAAGATATAGCAGATAGTAACATGTTTAATGACGACATAAAATAAGAATGTGTTCGACTATTCATATAATCGATGCATCTTAATATGCTAATCTGATCGATGCATCTATAACTAAGGATGCATATTGAGTTTTGTAGCTAAAGTAACGAACATGTTGATATAATCAATTGATCCAACCGTGCTCGTCTACTAGACGCATCTTATTATTTGGATGCATATTCGATCCTTTATCGGGTTCATGGTGATCAGATGCGTACATGTTATTACTGTAAATCGATTTTTGTCAATCAGATGCATGATCATGTTTGAGTCAGATGCATACATGATCTATCTCGGTAGATGCATATAATTTATCTAAATCATTCCATCCTCATGATGGATATGGATAAATTGAGTCGAGTTTGAATAAAAAGAATCGATCATCATGCATCTAAATTTTTTGGTTTTGCAACGAAATATGTTCCTCGGTTTTGAACACCTTCGATGTATAAGTTTATAAGTTGATGCATCGTTGAAAAAAATCATGCATCAGAACTAGTTTAATTTAGATAGTTAAGAAGAATGATAAAAGTATTGAGTGACGTGCTTTGGTTTAATGGATATAATATGAACCTGCTTGACAAAATGTTATACAGTTGGGTTTAAATGTGACGATAAGATTTGATTATTTTAAGGTAAAAAGTAAGCAAAGATAAATGTTAGGAATTTTTCAATATGAAGTCCGTCATCACATAATTGTAATTAGACTAAAATAACCCTAAATACCATTTTGAAATGATTGGCTCACATTACTTCTTATCCTTCTTATTTTAACAAATCTTCTCATTTGATCCCAACTCTATATATATATATATATATATATATATATATATATATATATATATATATATATATATATATATATATATATATATATATATATATATATATATATATATATAGTGTAGAGTTATTTTCAGAACCAAGAAAAGGTCGAGAACTGCGAGAACTAGCATGGACCAATCAAATGTTAGAAAAATAATAATCATTTCTTTTCTAAGTATAATTTTCGGAAGGGCCTTTTAGGTATTTTGCACTATATCAAATTTAATGATATTTTAATTCCACAATTATCTCTAAACCTAATATTTCTCACACCTCTCTGCAAACCAAAACCGCCGTCCCGTTTTCTTTCTCAGTTCCCTTTTTTTTTCCTCTCTAAACTGAATCTTAATGGAGACAATGATTGTCTTTGTGGTCAAATTAATAATGGTGACAATCAATGAAGATTACGCTAGATAAATGATGAAAACTACATATTATTATCTATGATTCGAAATATAGATATGTCAATGTGACATCTGATCAATGATGATGGTCATGGATTATGATTATTGTTGATTATAAGGTTCAATTTCTATTTACCCTTTTTTCTATAGAAATATATGTGTATGATTTGAATTTTTTTGTTTGTTTCCGGCTTATGCATAATGTATGATTTGGATATTTTTAGTTTTCGAATTGGTATCCGAAATCATTCAGGTTTCTTCTATATTTTCTACTTATGAAATCATTTTTCGATTCTGTAAAAAAAACTAGTGTTTTTAATATATGAACACTTAATCAACTTACATTTTTTTTTATACAAAAATAACTTGAACCAACCATAAATACAATTGAAGACGTGCACATGTATTTACAATTATCATATCCTTATCCTTAATACTCCTTAATACAATTGAAGACGTGCACATGTATCAAGGTAAATTGTTTATATCTTTACTTTTGTAGGATTGAAATTATCAGATCCTTATCCTTAATACTCTTGAATAGGTAGAAATGCACATGTATACTATCAAAGTGCACATGTGCACACATTAGTGAGTTGGTCAAAATGGGGTTATTTGGTTGATGTTTTTGCTTTTAAAGTAGAGGCAGTTTGGTTGTTGATTTAGCTTTAGAAAATGGTTCTTTAGTTGGTTGTTTTATGATGTCAAAACATGGTTGTTTTTTTGTCAAAAGCCTTGTAAGGTTGATCTGCTTTTCCATCAAAACACTTGACTTTTTATTCAATTTTTTATTTAATAATGCATTTTTGAAATTGTTTTTCTTACCCTTTGTTGTTTGTTTATCAGCATAGTTCTCACTAAATATTTGTATTCTTTTTCCTTTTAACTTTGTTTCTTGTTTAAATTGTTTAGGTTGTCTTGTAGCACTACAAAATCGATGTTTACGACAAAAAAGCATGCGCGATGAGTGAAATGCATTTGTGCATACGCCGTACTTAAATTAGGCGATGACGACAACAAAGAATGCACATGTGTTCTATCTCTTGCACATTTATTTAGCTTATGAAAATATCTTTCGCACACTTACGTTCATAAACTCAACTTGATGTATTCGATGAATGGTTTATGCTCATTATATATACTCGAAGAACGGTGCTTTTATTGATGAAGAAACGGTTTATGCACATGTATACACTCGAAGACAGTGCATTAGATGATCGAGAAATAGTTTGTGCACATGTATTTACTCCACGTGTGCATGCATACAACAAAAGAAAGTAGTGTTAGTTTTCATATTTTTTCTCTTTTACATAACTTGAGCTGTATATCAATATAACATTTCATGATATGTATAGGGAAATACTTTTATTTTCAAGAGAATGCACATATGTACGTCATTGGTTTTCTCTACGTTCTTGTTTCATATATTGTAGTGGAATAGATTGATATATAATCAAAAAGTTTCTAGGCTGGAAATTTTGTTCACATTAGCGGAACCAATATTGTTGCGTGATTCAGTTTTCACTGAATTTTTGAAATATTGATTATTAAACGCTCGAAATACATATGTAGTTTCCTACTTAAGCAAAAACACATATGCATATATAATATCTTTTTAAAACAGGTATTTTGGAAAAGTAAGTTTGTTACTAAAGTTGAAAAAAAAGCTAAAAAATTATAATTGATGAAAAACGAATTTAACAGAAAATATAATTTAAAAAAAAAAACTTTTAAGTACCTAAAATTAAGGAAGTTCTTAAAAAACGAATTTAATATAAAAATTCAAAAAAGAAATCAAAATAATCTTTTACCTTTATACCCTTGTGAATAAATAAAATAAATTAATATGAAAAAAAGAATGTGTGGTCCAGATCGGTTCTCGCAGTTCTCGACATTTTCTTGGTTCTGAAAAGAACCCTTCCCTATATATATATATATATATATATATATATACTAGCTTCATAGCCCGCCCGGATGGGCGGGCTAGCTTCATGAGTTTACTTGACGTAGTTTAACAGGACGTACAAAAATATTGAATGAAGACAAATCTCTTAGGCACATAAATTGGAAGACAAAAAATGAAATTGTTAATGTATCTTATGTAAAAATAATAATGAAAGGTTTAAATAAGGACAAAAACGGACAAAAATGTAAGAAAAACAGACGTATAAAAATAGGCGAAAACTTATAATAAATATAATACTAATATTAATAGTTAAATAAATAATTAAAAAAAATTAGACTAAATCTGAAAAACATGGCAAGACACAAGGACCATTTATGTAAGAAACTGAAAAGATGGACTGAAAAGAAAATAGGAAAGAAGAAGACAAGGGTATTTTAGTCATTTGATGTTGATCAGGGACTAAACATGCAACAAAAACTTGAAAATGGGGACCTCTGGTGCACTTTTAAAGTTTTAGGGACCAATTTTGCAATTTGGCCATACTACAGGGACCAAAAATGCAATTAACTCTTATGAGAATAGATCAAATCATTTTGTAAAATTTTTTTCAAATCTCAAGTACCTTCTTCCAGATTGCAACCTTATCTTAAAGTATATCGAAAATATTAATAATAATAATAAATAAATAAATATTGTGCCACCAGATTGGAACCCTTTAGAACTTTATGAGTTATGACATACGCGATTATAGGAAAATTTATGAAAACAAAACTTACACGTATAAAAAGTACTTTAAAAACTCACATATGGGAACATTGACAACAACCATCAAGAATCTATGTTCAGAACCTCGAAAACACAACAAAGATATTCAGAATCGAACCTATAATTGTATTTTTAACGATCTACCATGAATGGAAAACACCATTGTAGAGTATGAGCCATTAGCTCTAAGGCAATATGTAAAGATATTAATATATAAAAACCATGAAATGGAATAAAAATGTGATAGACTAAAAACTTATTGAAGTTGTCTATATAATGTTCTCCATACACCCTGTTAATGGAAAAGGCAATATCCATTGAAAGATACACAAAGAACTATTGAACCTTTGTCGAGATAGGTGGGTGTGTAGAAGCCCATTGATATACTCCAACTCTAGTTTCAATCCTCAAAATCCTACAACTTCAGTTTTAACATTCAGTTTTATTTTCGGTTAATACCATAGAATTCAGTGATTAACAAATCAAAGAGCAATCTAAATTCTAAATTCTTAATCAAAGAGCAATCAAAAAAAAGAAAAAAGAAGTCAAGCCTCAAATTTAATATTTATTTAGTATCATATTATGAGTCAACCCAACCCGACCCATCCAAATATTGACATGTACCTATACTCACCCGTTACCTATGTCCATTTTGCCACCAATGTGTCACACACACCTTAAATACTGATATGATATTAGCAACATCTTATCTTTTTTAAGCACATGCATTTTGTTTAGTAGGGAATGTTCTTGCTTAATTTCTACAGTAGAGAATGTTCTTGACACTTTCCTTAGGCTTTTGTTCTCGTTCCTTGTTTGGTCCATTCTCATACTCCTCACTTGCCGATATGAAAAATATTCTCCTTAGCATATAGAAAACATAATATAGAAGAATTGAATTACTAAAGTTGAAGACTGATTACCTCTTGACCAACAAATGATATGTCTTCTATTTCTTCCTTGACAAACTCTATAGGCAGTTCATTCAGATCCTCCTGAATGTTCTTGACACTTTCCTTAGGCTTTTGTTCTCGTTCCTTGTTTGGTCCATTCTCATACTCCTCACTTGCCGATATGAAAAATATTCTCCTTAGCATATAGAAAACATAATATAGAAGAAATGAATTACTAAAGGTTAAGACTGATTACCTCTTGACCCACAAATGATATGTCTTCTATTTCTTCCTTGACAAACTCTATAGGCAGTTCATTCAGATCCTCCTGATTGGAATCCGCCACTTGGTTTCTCATCTATGAATGCTTCAATATTGGTCATCTTTATTTCTTCCCGATCTTCATAACCCTGTAATCGCAAAATAAACACATTCAATCAATTTGGAAGTGGAAACGACATAACCTGCAAATTTAACATATGAACTCACATATTGGTTACAATACCTCCATTCCATCTTAAGAATCATTCAAACTAAAACCTTTTTTAATCATAGTATCTTCAAACTCATCAAAGAAGTTGAGAGTAATAATAAAAACCTTAAATTCTGTAATAAAAAAAATTGTTTTTGCAAAATTATGACTTACATGATTTAATCATAGACATTTCTAATAAAAATTATGACCATGAGGCTGCTTTCTCAAGAGCAAAGAGGACTCCACCAACTGGGGCACCGAAGGCAGCAACAACACCAGCAGCAATGGTACTTGCAAGAACCTCCTTGTCCAAGTAATTTGGCTATGCAAGCCTCAGTGTGAACCATTGGTCCTTACTTTCCAACAACAAATCCAACCGCAACTCCAAAAGTTGATCAAAAAATCTGATCAAAGACACCATTATCAGATTGAGGTCTTTCAAACTTACTATGAAATAATTATTTAAATTTATATCAGTCTCTCATAAGGATATATTATTATTAATTGTTGCACTATAACTATTTACATCAAAACGTGTTACCATACAAAAAAAGAGAAAATGTAACCAACACCTTAATGTTCTCGACCACACTTATAAGCAAATACTTGATTTCGCCCAACTGGACAATCGAGATGTTCATCATTACATTGAATCCCTGGTTTCTTTCTAAACTCACTATCAGCGGTTGGTTTTAGTTGTGCTCATTGTTTGACCAAGCCAACGTGTTTCTTACGATTAGAATCATTTACAGAAGCTAAAAACTAACAAACCAATCAAAAAAAATACAAAAGATCCAAAATGGCGATGCTTAATGTTAATGGTCCCATTAATGTATATTTGATCTCGACTATAAAACCGAAGCATAAGATACCTCTTTATATAACATGCATTCTTGTTTTTCCATTCAACATTTCATCGAACACATAATATGCATATATCATAGGCTTCTCCTCAATGTACTTATGACGTTAACTCCATTCACACTTTTCTAATGAACATTAAGGATTCAATTTTAAATAACTCCATTATGTTTCTTTAGGCTATGAAGCTTATGAATTAAATAAAACATTTCATTTTAACACAACATTTAGATTAATAAAATAAGATTCAATATAAACTGATCAGTTACCTTTTAGACCATGGAGTAATCAAAGTGCTGTGAGCCGCAACTTCAGACAGAAGAAAAACATGCCTACAAAAAATACAAACATAGAATTCATCAATGAAACTCAAAGAATCTATGATATACGTATATTAAAGATCCTAACAAAAGTAAACATATGATATACGTATATTAAAGATCCTACAAAAGTAAACAAATACCTTTCTTTGAAGCCACTTTGAAATACTCCGTGATTTTCTGTCATGATTTTGAAAATCATATAATCAAAACCCCGGATTATCCTCAGTTAAATTGATTTGATGATTAATCTGTTTTGATAAAATTTTGGAATGTGCGAATGAAATGGGGAGGTTATGAAGAAGTGTTGACTGGCATTGAATTTTTAATGCTGCATATATGGTACAAAGTGAAGTATATTACTTTGGAAGTAGAAGATAAAACTCAAGTTGATGCATCGTTGAAAAAAATCATGCATCAGAACTAGTTTAATTTAGATAGTTAAGAAGAATGATAAAAGTATTGAGTGACGTGCTTTGGTTTAATGGATATAATATGAACCTGCTTGACAAAATGTTATACAGTTGGGTTTAAATGTGACGATAAGATTTGATTATTTTAAGGTAAAAAGTAAGCAAAGATAAATGTTAGGAATTTTTCAATATGAAGTCCGTCATCACATAATTGTAATTAGACTAAAATAACCCTAAATACCATTTTGAAATGATTGGCTCACATTACTTCTTATCCTTCTTATTTTAACAAATCTTCTCATTTGATCCCAACTCTATATATATATATATATATATATATATATATATATATAGAGTTAGGATTAAATAATAAGAATAATTAAAATGAGAATGATAAGAAGAAACCACAACCACACATTTGAGATGCACCTATAAGAATAGATGTAAAAAAGTAAAGTAACGCCCAATGCCGTCTTCCACGGGTTATGGGTACCCAATACCGTTTCCGGTGTATGGGGGAGGTTAAGATGTAGACAGCCTTACCCCTACCTAAGGTAGAGAGGCTGCTTCCAGTTCTACCAAAGGTAGAAAGGACCTCCGGCCTTTTGTAGGGAGTGAGGATCGAACCCCTGACCTCTCGGTTGAGAGGCAAGGTGTTTTCCAACTGATCCAACCCTACTTGTTACCTATAAGAATAGATGCATCTCCCCTTAAAAATCTCCCATTCATTTGAAATGTGTGGCTAGAAATTCTTCTTATTCTTCTCATTTTAGTTTTTCTTCTTACTAGATCCCTTCCCTATATATATGTATATATATATATATATATATATATATATATTTATATATATATGCGTGTGTAATAATTGGTCGAAAATTCGACGGATTATATTTTTTTCCCATGCTCGACCGACTTCCGACCGAACTATCACAATGGTAATGACCGATGTTGACATCGGTCAACTTGGATGACCAACCGATCTTTTAGTTTCTACTGCGACTAGCCTTAGGGCCCGCTTGGTTCGTAGAGATTTAGGCACTGTTCGGATAAGCTTATTTAGCATAAGCAGATTTGGGATTTTTTTTATAAGCTCTGATTTTGTGTTTTATTTTGAGACTTATCGGTCTTTAAAAACAATTGTTATGCTTTCTAATTGACAAAAAATATGTGTCCGTTTGTGCCCATTCAACTTTTAAATGGGCAATATATGCTCATTTCAAAAAGACAATGTCTGAGAAATAGTCGAGACCATTGTGTAACTCACAATGTCTGAGAAATAATAGAGATCTTTGTAATTAGTTACAATGTCCTGAAAAGATTTCATAAATCCTAAAATGTACGAGTATGTATATATGATCGGGTAATGCGCGTACTGACATAATGTTTACAAGGAGGTGTATGATGTTAACATAACTTAAGTGTTTATCTAAAGATGATCAAATAGGTCAAGTGTGTATATATCAATATACTGATATGTTTGTGTAGTCTAAAATGCCTAAAAGTCACATAATCGTCTGGAGGATGGAAGGTACAGAGAGCGAAAGGCAATAAAATATTTTTGTGAAAAAGATGGTTATAGTTTAGGTCTCAATTAGACCCGTTTTTCTATAACTATAGCTCTGATAGCAATCTGTAACACTCCCAATTTCGTGATACGCAGCGGAATTCAAATTGGGAGTTATTCATGGCATAACAGTTATAACAATAGAAAACGAACTCTAATTGAGTTGTTTTTAAAAGATTTATCATTTGAATTATATAAATATCAGAGTTTACAAAATGAGGTCCCAGTAGTTTCACGCATAGTTGTCAGGATCCCGATCTTGATCTTAGGATCTTACGAATTTACGATACTGCAAAGTAAAAACGATCCGGATCCTACATAGGATCTTTGCAGGCTTAAGATCTTATAGGATCCCGATCTTTACCATACGATCTTACGATCTAATCCGATCCAATCTTACTTTTCTCAGATTACAAACTAAAAAACTACAAATTTATGGGTTGTTTGTTTGTAGAATTCAAAAAGAACATGTTAATCTTTTTAAACATTTTATAATTATAATTTAGGACAACATTTATATGAAACATTCACAGTATTTTATTGTTATAATGTATTAGAATTTTTAAATTTGTATAAAATTACATAAACTATTAAGAATTAACATTCGAGTAGGATCTTACGATCCCGATCCGATCTTACGATCACGATCTTGCAAAGACGAAAACGATCCTGAGTAAGATCCCAATCTTGACAACCTTTTCACGGTTTACAAATGACATTAAATAAGTTTTTGAATGATAATAAATATTAGAGTAAAATACACCGTCCGTCCCTAATCTTGTACACACGCATCACGTTGAACCAAAACTAGGCATTTTCATCGCCGGTGGTGCAAAACAATGCTTTTATACTCTAAACAAGTCCCTTGACCAGGATTGCCAAAGTCAATATAACTTTTCTGGTTGTACATCGAGGGTATAATAGACCATTTACAATTATAACATGCCTTAGTTAAAATCTAACCCAACCCTCAACCCTATTAATACCGGCAACACACAACATTGAACCCGAAATACAAGCAACACACATTCTACCCAAAGCAAAAAAAATGGCACAAAACGATAAGGGGAAGGCTTTGTTGAGTTCGTTGAGGAAAAAAGATTGCCCAAATGAAAAGGGTTTGGGTGTTAAGAAGGAGAAGGAAGAGGCTGACATCGGGTTATCAAAGGTTAACGATTTGGGAAAAAGGATTACAAATCTAGAAATTTTGTTTAAATATCTTAAGGAAAGGAAGGAAATGAAGGAAAAGGATAATAGGGAGAGTTGTGGGTCTAGCTAAGTGTATGTTTAAATGATAGGAAACTTTGTAGTAGTTGTGAACATGAAATCGATCAATAAAAAATTGGGTTCTTATGTAACTAATAGTGTTTGGTTGTGCATTGTAACTGATTGAAATCGTTGTGCATTTCTTAATAGGTTTGACTTACCCAAGTCATACCACAATAGTAAGTTACAATTTGTGGCATTTCATAAATTTGTTTGACTTGGGTAAGTCAAAATTCAAGATGTTACAATTTGAGGCATTGGGCGTGTTCAGTCCCACTGTCAACACTAACACCATACCAATTTCTTCCTAAACAATACACCATTGTCAATACATTATGATTTAGTGCTAAAACATTTGCATTTTCAACACATATTTATAAACCACTGCCCTTGGTTTTGTTGATACAAGGGGGTGTTTGGTTTTGTTGATACAAGTTTTGCTGATAAAAGGGGATGTTTGGTTTTGCTGATACAAGGGGATGTTTGGTTTTGCTGATACTAATTAGAAACAATACACCCAATATCACAATACAAGAACAGATTAAATACATAAAACTTAGATAATATTTCATCATTAATATAGTTGGTTACAAGAACAGAAACAACTAGATCAAACCATGACCAACAACCGAACAAAAGATCCAATTTACATACCCCTTTTACCAACCTATATTTCCAAAACTAGCACCCAAAAGACCCCATTTATCTACCTCCATGAAATACCCAAAATTCAGTCATTATGCTCGGCCATTTTCTTAGCATAACCTTCGTTGATACGAATAGCTTCATCAGTTTCACCAAAAATCTATATGAATCGAACAAGTAGGTCAGTGTGCCTGGCCTGGGCTTTCCTCAGCCCATCCAAACTGTTAAGAGCTATTCCCCGAGGTCCCAAAGCTTCGTTCTCTTCAATCAGCTCCCTACGCTTGATGATGCTCCTCTTCAGATGATCAATGCACTCACGAACTAGCTTTTTCAAAAGCCCTTCTTAGGCAGCCTCTTCCCCAAACCACACTGCCATACGATCATTTACGTTGGATGAACTATCAATCTCCATGAGTTCATTCAAAATAGGAAAATCTTCCATTGGAAATTATGTGTGTGTGGAAAAAGTGGTGGATGGGTTTATTGGTTCGTGTGCACAAGTAAATAACGTCTCAGGGTAGAGACGGTCAAGGGGTCTAATAGTGACTTTTTTTCACACTTGGTCCCTGAATTTGTCTTGGTTGCCGTTGTCATACTTAAAACTCCCGCCCAATAATCACTTTAAAATACACAATTGGTCCCTCAATTTGCCAAGTTAAGCATACTACAATTTAGTTGAAGATTAAACAACACAAAACCATTAGAAGTTTGTCTTTGTAAAGTCAAACTTGCAAAACATATCAATAAACTCCCTAACAAATGTTGACTAATTGTTTTGCAATTTTGACTTTACAAAGTCAAAATGCAAATAGAAAATGGCCATTCACCAGTTTAAATGTTGACTAACTAAAGTAAACTGGAAATGCTAAAGTTTTCTGACTCACGGATTGCAGTTTTACTTTCTACGATCAAATTGAAATGCTAAACGAAAGTTTGACTTTCGAATGTCAAACTTGCATCACCAACAATACGCACAAACAACAACATATGAACAAGCTAAATTTAAGTAAACCATATAAACAAATACCAAAATACTATTTTGCAACATGAATTGTCATAGGGTATTCAACCCATACATAAACTACAACCATTAAAAGAACACTACCACGGCTGTGAGGGAAGCTCGGTGGAGTTTCAACAGCTTCCTAGCCAACTCCCAGTTCATCCTGATATTTTCAGTCCCATCATTACAGTTATCGCTTACCTTGATATAGATTGTCTTTAGCGACCGAGAACACGCAAGTACAAACTTTATTAAAGTTAATTCATGCTCTGATCTAGGAAAAGCTCGAAACACCACAGTCTGTAGATGCCCATGGCTGATTGTGTTTCTGTATACAACATTGGAATTTTTTTCCAAATGTAGAACACTAAGCGTGTTTGCAGCCTGCAAAAAAAATAGTATTGAGATACACAAACATGGCAATTTACGAATGTTTATTTGATACATATTCATTACAGTATTATACTTACTCTGGTATCCAGCATTTTCAAATTTGGAGATCCATGAATCATTTCAATGATGAGCGATACCAAAACACTATTCCCAAAATCAACTTCGGTCAGCTTAAGATTAATCAGGTATACAAAGGGCACATGGACATTCATCCTAGAATTAGCTTCCCGTATCAACTACAACAAGTTTTAAAGATTAAATTTCATTACTGTTAGACATTTCTTTAACATTGTAAATTAGAAGTGTAAAACTCAAATTGTTCTTACCGTGCAATCCTGAAAATCCAATGTAAGGGTCTCAAGAGTTGGAAGACTTGTCAGGTGAAAGATATTGGATGTTGTGATTGTCGTCACAACATTCCAAATACCGAATGACAAATCTAACTTCTTCAAATTCCTAAGTTTTGCAATATACCATAGTCTCATCTCGTTTGTAGTAGGACAATTCATTTTAAGAGACTCACGTAAGAGACAACTAACAATAAACTCCCAAACTATACTGGTTAGAAAATTGACATGAATCAATTCTAAGCTCAATATATTTGGAAAGCTCCGAAAATATTCCAAAGTAGCCATAGCACAACAATGAAGTTCCAGATGCTTCAACTCCATGCGAGAGTAAAGTTGGGTTGGGAACGTAACTGGTTGACCATACCAGTTTCTAATTGCCAGCTCCTCAATTCCATGTCGAGCCAAAAACAAAAGCCAATCACGAATCTATTCATACTTCAAGTCTTCTATTCCAGACATTGTTCTTGGCTCTACAGAGAAGACAAACTTTCTTATGGGACCCATAAGCTGATTTAAGAGTCTAGTAACATGCCTCACATCAAAATTATTTGTTAAATAATAAAAGAAATCCTCATAAACTATGACATCGGTGAGCAAAGTCCACTTAGACCTCCAGTTTCTCGCTAAACTAGAGGTTTTCACCGCTTCTAACAAAGGCAACTGATTCAAAATGTTACTGATCCCTATATCTGGCATGTTGCTAATACAATCGATCGACATGGTATTGTTGGAAGTTGGGTTGGTCTTTTGAGTTATGGAAATGAGGATTTAGATTCAGATTTTGATTTTCAGTTGATCGTTTCTGGATAAGGGTGTTATTATCATTAGTAAAGTTGTTTGTTGGGTGGGTTTATTGGTTCGCGCGAAAATAAATGCTAGCGTATCATGGAAGAAATGGCTAGTTGCATTGCCATAATCATATTTGGTCCTGGGTTGAGGGTTGGGTTAGATTTTAACTAAGGCATGTTATAATTGCGAATGGTCTATTATACCCTCGATGTACAACCAGAAAAATTATGTTGACTTTGGCAATCCTGGTCAAGGGACTTGTTTAGAGTATAAAAGCATTGTTTTAGACCACCGACGATGAAAATGCCTAGTTTTGGTTCAACGTGATGCGTGTGTACAAGATTAGGGACGAACGGTATATGTTACTCTAAAATTTATAGCCTTCTTGAGTATTCGTGCCCCTCCGTGCCAGCCTCGTTCATTATTGACCTGACCTAAACATGTTAAAAGTGTCAACATAAAGGTTGAGTGAGTTCATAGGTTTGTAAATAAAACAATTGATTACAAGATTTCCATGTTAATATGTCGTGGATTACATTGTTATACACCCAAAATGTTAAAAACAGTTATTATTGCACATAAATACAATAAAAGTATAGAGATAGTGTTTTCATTGCCCTAAGTTCCTAACACCGAAGCCTTAAGTTTTCTAGTTTCTAGTTCCTATCTGTTTGACATACCAGTCAAGTGGGGAAACCACTTGGAATAGTTTCTGGTAGATATCTACCTAGGACATCCATAGTTCCTCAAATGATTATGCATTTGTTTGACATACCAGTCAAATGGGGTAACCACCCGGATGGGGGAGTTCAATCACAATAGATCTATTCACAACATTCGCACTCGGTTCCTAACTTAGGAAATTTGGGAATGTTTCGTACATACGTATTCGTATGTAAAAATAATTGTGTATATGAGTTATATGTTTCAATAAACAAATAAAGTGTTCCATTAATCAAGTAAAATGTTTCAGATAAACGTACAGTTTGTAAATAATTGCGATGGTAGTAATAGTTGTAGCATGTATCTCCCACAAAATAGTTCAAAATTAGTAAAAGAGGGGTTATGACTCACCGTGAACTAATGATATCAAATCGTATAACAGAATCGATGGATAAGCCGGGAAGTCTCTACGTACAACCTAGAAATATGATATCGTGTCTTAGGTTTTGAAATAACAATGCGAAAGTATAAACGAGCCTATATATATCCTTATATTGATCATGATGTAGTACTTGTTCGGTTGTGTATATCGTTTTATAGATAGGGTTTATGAAACATTTTTAGTTTATATATCTCGTACTACCGTTCGGGCCATCATAATTCGGAGGTCATGTAGTAAACGTTCGAGGAGCTAGGACACTTTAATTCGTAAATCCAGAAACTCGTCGATCCGTTTACCCAAATGAACCCCTCACATGAATCTCCCTAGTGTTGTAGCACTCGATATAGAAAATATATGTTTTTGGTCGTTTTATAATAATTACAATTCCGAAGGTCGAATAAACAAAGTTCATTTTGAATGAAGATTGTTACTTCCATTAAGTATACTATGTTTAGCAATTATATGACAATAATTTGTAAAGTCTCATAGTTTGTTGATGGAATGGATCCAAATTGTTTTGTGTTTGGTGCTGTTTTGCTAAGGTTAAGACCTTAGTTAACGGTCTTGGGTAAATAAGCCTTGAGGCTTTAGCCATGGCCTTGTCGTGGCTTTGGTCTCGGCTACCATGGTATTGAGACTCAGCCTTGGCCTTAGCCGTTGCTGTGGTCTCGGCTTAAGGCCATTGGGCCTCTTGGTTTGCCTTTAGTTGTGGCAAAAGTATAGTCGTGAGACTATATATAGAGGGCAGTTTCAGTTTTTGAAGGATAATGGCCTGTTTTAAGTGTTTTCAGGGCCTGAGCATGTTAAACATTGAAGGAAAACGTCGTTCCGGACAACTTTCATGTTTTAACTTTTTAATGAAACGGACCAGAAGGCATTAAAAAAATGGGCAGACCCTTAACAGTTTCAATTTGGCAGTTTCGGCATTTTGATTTTGCTAACTTCTTTTTGCCGTATCTTTTGACTCGTGTACTCGTTTTGGGTGATTAAAATTGCTATTTTTTGGTTTGATCTTGTCTTTAACATTATGTAAACATACAAGGTTATAGGTAAATGGTTTAATGGCTCAAAAAATGTATAATATGACTAATTTTTACTAATTTGATAATATAGGACAATATGTAAGTTAAGAACTTGTTTTTAAGCATTAGTACATCAGGATTCAATATAGTGACCATATATATAGCATGTAATCAACATAATTAGGACATAACATGCATAAAATCGTAGAATGATGGTGGTGATTATGTTCTTACAACTTTTGGCCTAACAAAAGGGAAATCAAGAATCAAGAACTAGTACAAGGACTTTGAGCTCTTATCTTCTCTTCTCTTATATAATGAAGGTTGTGCTAGAGCTTGTGCAAGACCTTGATGATGCCTTGGTGACTTGAGTGGATTTGAACTCAAGATAATCACGGAAGAATGCAAAGGACTTGATGTGTGAACTTGGAGCTTGAAACTTGTAGTAATACTTGAAGTTGGAAATCAAATGGAGAGTGTTTGGTGTTTATGATGTTATGAACGACTAATATAGGGGTGAAGGGGTTTTATAGTGCCTTTAGGAGGTTATTTTATACTAAGACATGGTTCAAAATGAAACACATGATACATACTTGGAAGTTTTTAGACCATAAGTCTTTCTATGGCTCTTAAGATAACACATGAATGCATAAGGTTTCCATGGCTCTCACCAAGCCACCACGGCCTTGGTGAATCCCCCCTTGGTCGTTCCATATGTGTCACATAAGTAACTAGATAAGTTTTGATCATATATTGCTTTTACGGAGTCAGTTTTGTCCCGGTAATCGCTAACGGTAAGCCGTTAAGTCACGAAACGTAAAACTGGGTATCATAAAAATATGAAACTTATAAATATGTTAAAACTTATCAATATACTCTATATTAGCATATTAGATGAGTGATAAGTTTTATCGGGGTGCTTAATCGTCGTAAAAACCTAAAATCGTAAGCTTAAAATGCGTAAAACGTAAAATCAGAAAATGTAAAATTCCAAAACTATTGAAAAATGTCGTAAGATGTGAAAAAGATATATTTCTATTGTTTTTAATGTTTTATGGACACATAGGGATGCTTGAATGACGTTTAAACCTAAACGTAAATTTCAGACACGGTTTTGTGAAATTTGTTTGTTAGGTCACCATATTGTAACACAAGCATCAATATGTAAGAAATAGATAAAGAAGTGATCGGTTGAACAAGAAAAATCAATACACGAATGAGTATGTGTTGGGTTCAGTAAATACCCAAACCCCTTAATCTAGGATTTGAATAGAAAATAACCTAAGTGCTTAGTCCGTTAAACACTAACAGGTCACTGAGTGCATAGTCTCTCAGTGAGCCATCTTCAGGATACTCAGTATGAGGCGAAGAAGAAGTCTCTCCACTCAGTAAGGCGGAACTTAAAGAGTGAAGACTGAGTCAAGAAGAAGATGGTGGATTCAGTGAGTGATGACAATAACTCACTGAATCCCTAAACTCCTCACCAACTACTTACACTGAAGACAAGCTGAAACTGAAGACTGAAGACTATGAAGACTGAAGAATAGGCGGGACAAAATGGTTACATTGGAAATGAATAAGACGGAGTACTTATCCTGAAAGTTTCCCGTTTAGAATCAGCATCAGTACTGACATGAAGAAAGTGACTTGGTCCCTTTACCTAATATAGTCTTTGTAAACAGAGACAAAATACATCAGTATTTTGTCTTCTGCAAATTGTCAGTTTGTCACTTAGGAAAGAGTTAAACACACACACACACACAAGCCATCTTTCACTCCTCCAAATACAACTTTGTCCCTGAGATAGCTCAGTGGTTCCGTGTAGTTGTGCTCAGACTTAGCCTGAGCTTAGTGAGGAGTTACAACACTTTGTCATTTCAATCCCTAGTACTGTTCAGCTAGTACTAGGGTAAGGTATTCTTTTGATTCATTTCTAATAAGAATATGATGTTGAAAATTACTCTTAGTGTTTTACTTATATCGTTTCAGTCATTGATTCACTATTAGCCTGTTTACAATACTTAAACTATTTTTATACTATAGTGAATAGGGAACAACAAGTGGTATCGGAGCAAGGCTGATTATAAAACTGTTTTTAAGCCGCTCTAAACGTTTTTAAATCAGGATCCTAAAATGGCTGAAATTGATGTACCCCAACTAGTCGATAAAAAGGGTGGAGCTTATTCAACTGTTGCCCCTAGACTTGAAGTTGGTAAATTCAATAAATGGAAAAAGTGTATGCTTTGCTATTTGATTGGGGTGGAACCTTATTATATCAAGTGTATAAATGAAGGTTCATTTATCCCAAAGACTGCTGAAGGTTTGCCTAAACCTGAAGCTCAGTGAAATCAGGATGAGAGGAGAGTGGTCAACCAGGACCAAAGACTCAAAAGTATCATCATATCATGTCTTCCTGATGATATTATGGAGTCAGTTATAAGTTGTAGTACAACTAAACAAACCTGGGATGACCTAGTTCATAGTCATGAAGGCCCATCTGATACCAAGGAAAACAGGATAATGGACCTGAAACTTGAGTATAACACCTTCAGGGCTAAGGACTCAGAAACTCTGTCTCAAACCTACACCCGGTACAAAACTCTTTTAAATGAACTGTCAAATGATGGTGTTAAGTTGTCCAAACATGAAATCAATGTTGGTTTTGTCAATAGTCTCCCTGAGAAGTGGTTGAATTTCTCTCAGGGACTTAGGAATGCTAATCATATCCAGAATCTTGAGCTTCCTGAAATTTATGGGAAATTTGTCTATGAGGAAAACCTCATCAACAAACGATACCCTGACTTAAAGAAGTCTCAGGAAGTCAAGAAGTCCCTGACCACCACTTCATCACCAATATCAACTGCCTTCTTTTCTAACAATGTAGTTCAAGATTTCCAAGAAAATTCAGATGATGAGCCTGATGAGAGATCAAGTGAGGAGTACCTAAATGACCTGAACGTTGAATTTCAGGAAAGGGCACTCCTTGCTAACTCTCGAAGGTTTATAAAAAGAAACAAAGGTTTTTCAACTGCTAAAGCAACTGAAGACATTGAATGCTCTAAGTGTCATAAAAGAGGTCATTTTGCAAAAGACTGTTTTTCAAAAACAATTTCTGAACCCTCTTACAAACCATCAGGGTCTAATCAGTCTTCAGGCTTTAGCAAATTTCATCCAAAAATCTATCAGTCTCATCAAAATTTTCAAAACAAATCTGATCAAAACAAAACTGTAGATTTTGAAGCTAAATACAAGAAAGCCAAAGCTAAGCTAGCATTGCTTGAGGCCACACCCTCAGAAACAACACACACTGTTAAATCTGTGCATGGTAAAAACAAAGGTCTTGTTGCTGAAGTCTTCGATTGGGATGAAGATCCTGTCTCATCTTATGACGAAATGGTGCAAGTCAGTGCACTGATGGCTCTCTCCGAAGAGGACAAGCTGGATGTGGGAAAAAATCATGCTAGAAATGGAGAGTGGGTCAACATTACAATGAAGAAGGTAAATATTTTACTTTCTATAGATGATGACTCTCATTGGCAGTCCTATATGAACTATATCAATGTCGATCTTAAGTTTGTAGAAGAGCAACGATTAAATCTTTTTTCAAAATATAACAAGCTAAGTTTTGAACTAAACAAGTGTAGGGATGAGCTGCTTCTTTTAAAACAAAATAAACTTGAGGCTATCACTTTGCAAATTCAAAACACTGAATTAGTTAAAAGAAATCAGGCTCTTTAAGAAGAACTTAAGAAAGAAAAGGAAATCATTGCTAGTTGGACTGCTAAGAATCCAAGAGTCTTTGATGATGTGGGAGCTCCCAGTAGCAAAAAGAGAGTCATAGGTGAAGATCATCTCCCTGACTCTCACAACAAAGACCAGTCTCCTAAACCTTTTGTGTGTGGTGGCATGATTACCAATGTGTTGACTATTCCCAAGCCCAGTGATTAGATTGAATGGGTTAATCCTGATAGTAAGCTTCCTAATTTCGATTCTGGAAGAATTCTAGAGCCTGAAAGTCAAGCTCTAAAGAGCATGCTTGGACTTCCTGATGTGCCCAGTAGTACTGAACACATCTCTGAGTCTGAAGCAGAATCTCAAGCACCGCTTCCACCCCTGGAACCTCTTTAGGGTGCTGCTCCTAGCTCTAAGCTTACTCCATTACAGTTCAATCCACACTCACCAAAAGAAAGGTCTGGACTTGGTAGAACCATCCTTAAAAGACCATCAAAACCAACTTAACAAGAATCTACCCCCACTGAGACTTCTACATCCTCTGTCCCCACTGAAGCTGACCAAATTCAGCAACTGACTGAACTTGTGAGTAAGCTAACTGAAAAAATGGAGTCCATTGAAAAAGTTCCTGAATCAATCAAGGAGACAAAGTCAACTTCCTCTAGTTCCTCAAAGTCTAAGTCAAACACCAAACCCAAGCAGAAGTGTGATCTATGCCACTATACCAGTCATACCACTGACAACTGTTATAGAATCCTTTTTTGTATGATCTGCAAAAAGGATGATCACAGAACTTCTGATCACTTACAATACGTAAGTTCTCTCATTAAAGCAAACTACACCAAAGTTGGTCATCAGTATGCTTCAACCTCCAAGTCTGCTCAAAAGTCTAGAGCAAAACCCTTTCCTCCTTGCCCACACTGTGGCTTTAATGATCATCATCCTGATGTCTGTCTCATGAACACATGCTGTGAGATTTGCGGAAATCCAGCTCATGAGACATCTCAGCATGACAGTGTCATCCAAGCAAGGAGAAGTTCCAAGCAACCCAGAATCACTGAGTCATCCTCAGTCTCCAAATGCAAAACCTGTGGTAGCACAATGCACTCAACCACTGACCATGAGTCAATTGCCAAATTTAAACAGACCTTCAGGCCCAAAGCCACTAGTATGTAGGTCAGTAAGAGAAACTACTCCATTTTACTACTTGTGCAGAGACATGACAGGGAGCCTATCTGGCATCTAGATAGTGGATGCTCAAGAAGCATGACTGGTGTTAAGGAGTATCTACACAAGTATGTAAAGGAACCATGACCCAAGGTAGTATTTGGTGATAACTCATCATGTCCCACTGAAGGTTATGGTTCAGTATACTGTAATGGAATAGTTTTCTCTAGAATAGCTTATGTCAATGGTCTAAAATACAATCTCATCAGTGTCAGTCAACTCTGTGATGCAAAGTACATTGTGCAATTCAATGACAAACAAGGTACCATTTTCAATGCCAACAAAGAAGTTATTTTGATAGCTCCTAGAAGGGATGATGTTTATGTCTTAGACATGTCAACACTCTCTGAAGATGGAGCTTGTCTCTTTGCCAAAGCCACTGAAACTGCCAACTGGCTGTGGCATAAGAGACTCTCTCACTTAAACTTTAAAAACATCAATAACTTGGCAAAACAAAACAAGGTCCTTGGCTTACCATCACTGGTTTTTGCAAAAGATAAACCATGCTCAGCCTGTGAGAAAGGTAAACACCAAAGAGCATCTTTCAAAACAAAACAAAATTTGTCAATCAAAAGCTGTCTTCACCTCCTGCATATGGATCTCTTTGGACCAGTCAGTCCTAGATCAATCCAACATGAGAAGTATACACTTGTCATTGTTGATGAGTTTTCAAGATACACTTGGGTATACTTTCTTTCCAAAAAGAGTCAGGCAGCTGATACTATAATGTCATTCATCAGGAACATTGAAAACCATAATGACATTACAGTAAAACAAATCAGAATAGACAATGGTACTAAGTTTATAAATGAAGAGCTTGAGAATTTCTGTGATGAAAAGGGAATATCCCAAAAATTTTCATCTCCTTACACCCTTGAACAAAATGGGGTAGCTGAAAGGAAAAACAGAACTCTCATTGAGGCTGCAAGAACCATGTTAAATGGCTCAGCCCTCTCAAAGCATTTCTGGACTAAAGCAGTCAAAACTGCCTGTTATACTCAAAACAGGTCAATCATTGTCAAAAGATGTTAGCCTCGCTAAAGTGAAGTCATTACGGGAATTGCATTAGTTTCTTCTTTTTCTTATTCACAAGGACTAGTTTAGTCATTTATGCTAAGTTAGGCTTGTAGAAGTATAAATACCCCTCCTAGTCCCAACTAGGAGGGTAGGAAGTTCACTTTGTAAAATAAGGTGTGTGTGGTTTCTTCTTCTTCTCTCTAGAAACACACACATCTTCCCCTTTCTATCTAATACAATATCCATGTCTTTCTCATTCTTTGAGATTCCCCAACCCCCCGAACCACATGAATCACAAGTTTTAATGGTCCTACAATTGGTATAACGAGCCAGGTTGTGTATTTTTATAGATTCGTGTGGTTTGAATATTTGTTTAAACTGATTTTCACCAATATTTGTTGTCTTGGAAATTTTTTTTCCAACTTTTATGTTATCAGTTTATTCAAATTACTTGTATCTTATTGGTCAAAAAAGTCAACACGTTTTATATGCAGTTTTTAGTTTCTGTTTCTTGTCCAAGAATCAGTTTCGTGGTAACCTAAATTTCTTGACTTGTTTTTGTCCATCTCTTGAAAGTTTGTTGGTCAACTGGTCATGTTTCTTGGTCAAAAGGGTAAAAAGTGCAAGATTTCAAAGCTATCTTTCTGGGTTTGTCTATGCTGAACGGAAAAAGTGGTCGGATAAGGTCGCCAAAAAAATAGTCAAACGGTCAAAACCCTATTGTTACGCATAAGGACTCATCTACACTTTGTTTACAAGTAACTTGGAAAGTTACTCGTAAGGAACCTTGCTTACGAGTAAGCTTACGCGTAAGGTTTACCTTACGAGTAAGCACCTACACGTAAGGATCTCATATAAGGTGTTTTACGCCTAAGGTGTTTTAGGACAAAGGTCTACGCATAAAGTTTTTTTTCTTTGCGCGTAGGTTTTCTCAAATGTTTACGCGTAAGACTTTTTTGACAGAATAACGAGATGAGAAGAAGAGACCATGACTTTTTGACCAACCAAACAAAATACCAACGACACTCTTGACTTCAGTCTACACATCATAAGTCCAAAACAATAACGAGAAAATCATAATAGACTGATATGGTAAATCGTAATTCATCACAGCCCTCGACCAAGTGCAAATCTAAACAACAAATCCTTCATATACACACAACCATCACCTAATCATATACCAAGACTCGACTCTTTGAAAAACACATATATGATCTCAGTTTATCTTTCCTCGTGGATTTCATTGAAACATCAAGACCTTTGAGGTCTAACCCACAAAAGATAATCAATCCTCATCAATCGTTGTTGAAGCATAGCATCTATTCATATCCGAACAAAAAGGATAAGGACCATAACAATTGTGTTATTCCTTTTTCCTTCGTTCGCTTAATAAAAATGTCAAAACTAAATTGAACCTACCTGATACTCGTATAAGATCTTGAAGTCAACACCTTTTTGTTCTTCATTCAAGGGTGTGTGAATATCGAATAGGGTTAAGAGTTTTGGGAAGTTGTTTATATCAGATTCAAATGAAAAATAACGTTTTTATTCAGGTATGATTGACGAATTGAGATGAGATCTTGAAGGTGTTGTCTTGATTGGGTGAGAAAAATTAGGTGTGGTAGGCGTTATGTTTGTGGCTAAGAAAATGCTATGTGTGTTTAGGGTTAAGGTTAAATGAACTATTTTAGGGTAGACACTATACTTATATCATCGTATATGTATTTGTGTTGGATTGGACTCTTTATGGACTTGGACGGGCCGTGCTTAATTATTGGATTCTTGTTTCACAATTTAGTTGGGCTTGTACGAAGTGTAGTACATTTGGCCTATCGACCATATCTAACTAATGGACTCCTTGCTTAGATATTGGTTCGAGAAGTTATATCACTAACTTGGGTTGCAATGTAAAATTTACCAATGTATCTTTAATACATTGTGTTAAAAAAATTTGGTATAATGTTCGGCTAAGATAGTGGTATTTTGGTTCACGAAAAATTTCACGAGGATACACATTCAAGGCTAAAGGTTTCGATGAATTTCAAATGTGACCACGAAGATGATGCTTTATTATTTATATGGGTTTGAAGTGACGTTTGACGGGCGTGTGTACTTATTTCGTCTTCTTTCTTTCTTCCCTTCCACGAAGATGACTTGTCTGGGCAAATATATTGAGTGTAATGAAGACTTGCTATCTAGTTACTTTTGTGATTCTTTCTCTCTTAACCCACAACGTAGCTATGACTTTCGGTGTCTCACATAGTTGAGGATACGTCAAGAGGTTTGTACAATGGGTACACCGTTCTTCTTCACAAGGATAGTACAAGTTTAAGTAACTATTCCGGGAGATTTTACTTCATTCTCAAGTTCGTCATATTGGGTTATCTTCAAATGTGGTTACTACAAACAGCCGTTGAAATGAGTTAGACAATTTCAAAGGGTATTGTTTATAGACATCTTCTCACGGGCTGATATGATTTATGATAGAGTGCTTCTAGTTAATGCTTCATGTACACAATTGTATGCTGATTTCGATAAATTGTAACCATCAGGGGAGACAAATGTGTACATTATGGGCTGATTTGATATATGAAAGATAATTGGAATGCATTTGGTGAGATGAAGATGTTGATATCTTATTCCCCCGAATGGACAATCTTGAAGAAGGACGAGTCGACAGTCTATTCTACATTTTCCGCTGCGTGTTAGAAGACTAAAGACGGTTCTAATTTAATTATCAAAAGACTTCTTCGAATTCAGGAAATTCATCAGAAGGGTTGTCAGTTTGGGGGAGAGCACTAATTAGGGGAGAGCAAAAAGGCCAGATTTAATCCCTAATTAGATTTGCTCGCATCGTTCTTCTGCAAGTAAAGAAATGGCAGCTGAGAAGATTCATGAAGTTTGAAGACTGTGAAGACTCTCTTGGAGCTGCTGTGCTTATCTTTTGTATTTAATTTTTCTTGTAGGGAACATTGTAAGCAACTCCCGTATGACATCACTTGGGGAGAGATTGTTAGCCTCGCTAAAGTGAAGTCATTACGGGAATTGCATTAGTTTCTTCTTTTTCTTATTCACAAGGACTAGTTTAGTCATTTATGCTAAGTTAGGCTTGTAGAAGTATAAATACCCCTCCTAGTCCCAACTAGGAGGGTAGGAAGTTCACTTTGTAAAATAAGGTGTGTGTGGTTTCTTCTTCTTCTCTCTAGAAACACACACATCTTCCCCTTTCTATCTAATACAATATCCATGTCTTTCTCATTCTTTGAGATTCCCCAACCCCCCGAACCACATGAATCACAAGTTTTAATGGTCCTACAATTGGTATAACGAGCCAGGTTGTGTATTTTTATAGATTCGTGTGGTTTGAATATTTGTTTAAACTGATTTTCACCAATATTTGTTGTCTTGGAAATTTTTTTTCCAACTTTTATGTTATCAGTTTATTCAAATTACTTGTATCTTATTGGTCAAAAAAGTCAACACGTTTTATATGCAGTTTTTAGTTTCTGTTTCTTGTCCAAGAATCAGTTTCGTGGTAACCTAAATTTCTTGACTTGTTTTTGTCCATCTCTTGAAAGTTTGTTGGTCAACTGGTCATGTTTCTTGGTCAAAAGGGTAAAAAGTGCAAGATTTCAAAGCTATCTTTCTGGGTTTGTCTATGCTGAACGGAAAAAGTGGTCGGATAAGGTCGCCAAAAAAATAGTCAAACGGTCAAAACCCTATTGTTACGCATAAGGACTCATCTACACTTTGTTTACAAGTAACTTGGAAAGTTACTCGTAAGGAACCTTGCTTACGAGTAAGCTTACGCGTAAGGTTTACCTTACGAGTAAGCACCTACACGTAAGGATCTCATATAAGGTGTTTTACGCCTAAGGTGTTTTAGGACAAAGGTCTACGCATAAAGTTTTTTTTCTTTGCGCGTAGGTTTTCTCAAATGTTTACGCGTAAGACTTTTTTTGACAGAATAACGAGATGAGAAGAAGAGACCATGACTTTTTGACCAACCAAACAAAATACCAACGACACTCTTGACTTCAGTCTACACATCATAAGTCCAAAACAATAACGAGAAAATCATAATAGACTGATATGGTAAATCGTAATTCATCACAGCCCTCGACCAAGTGCAAATCTAAACAACAAATCCTTCATATACACACAACCATCACCTAATCATATACCAAGACTCGACTCTTTGAAAAACACATATATGATCTCAGTTTATCTTTCCTCGTGGATTTCATTGAAACATCAAGACCTTTGAGGTCTAACCCACAAAAGATAATCAATCCTCATCAATCGTTGTTGAAGCATAGCATCTATTCATATCCGAACAAAAAGGATAAGGACCATAACAATTGTGTTATTCCTTTTTCCTTCGTTCGCTTAATAAAAAATGTCAAAACTAAATTGAACCTACCTGATACTCGTATAAGATCTTGAAGTCAACACCTTTTTGTTCTTCATTCAAGGGTGTGTGAATATCGAATAGGGTTAAGAGTTTTGGGAAGTTGTTTATATCAGATTCAAATGAAAAATAACGTTTTTATTCAGGTATGATTGACGAATTGAGATGAGATCTTGAAGGTGTTGTCTTGATTGGGTGAGAAAAATTAGGTGTGGTAGGCGTTATGTTTGTGGCTAAGAAAATGCTATGTGTGTTTAGGGTTAAGGTTAAATGAACTATTTTAGGGTAGACACTATACTTATATCATCGTATATGTATTTGTGTTGGATTGGACTCTTTATGGACTTGGACGGGCCGTGCTTAATTATTGGATTCTTGTTTCACAATTTAGTTGGGCTTGTACGAAGTGTAGTACATTTGGCCTATCGACCATATCTAACTAATGGACTCCTTGCTTAGATATTGGTTCGAGAAGTTATATCACTAACTTGGGTTGCAATGTAAAATTTACCAATGTATCTTTAATACATTGTGTTAAAAAAAATTTGGTATAATGTTCGGCTAAGATAGTGGTATTTTGGTTCACGAAAAATTTCACGAGGATACACATTCAAGGCTAAAGGTTTCGATGAATTTCAAATGTGACCACGAAGATGATGCTTTATTATTTATATGGGTTTGAAGTGACGTTTGACGGGCGTGTGTACTTATTTCGTCTTCTTTCTTTCTTCCCTTCCACGAAGATGACTTGTCTGGGCAAATATATTGAGTGTAATGAAGACTTGCTATCTAGTTACTTTTGTGATTCTTTCTCTCTTAACCCACAACGTAGCTATGACTTTCGGTGTCTCACATAGTTGAGGATACGTCAAGAGGTTTGTACAATGGGTACACCGTTCTTCTTCACAAGGATAGTACAAGTTTAAGTAACTATTCCGGGAGATTTTACTTCATTCTCAAGTTCGTCATATTGGGTTATCTTCAAATGTGGTTACTACAAACAGCCGTTGAAATGAGTTAGACAATTTCAAAGGGTATTGTTTATAGACATCTTCTCACGGGCTGATATGATTTATGATAGAGTGCTTCTAGTTAATGCTTCATGTACACAATTGTATGCTGATTTCGATAAATTGTAACCATCAGGGGAGACAAATGTGTACATTATGGGCTGATTTGATATATGAAAGATAATTGGAATGCATTTGGTGAGATGAAGATGTTGATATCTTATTCCCCCGAATGGACAATCTTGAAGAAGGACGAGTCGACAGTCTATTCTACATTTTCCGCTGCGTGTTAGAAGACTAAAGACGGTTCTAATTTAATTATCAAAAGACTTCTTCGAATTCAGGAAATTCATCAGAAGGGTTGTCAGTTTGGGGGAGAGCACTAATTAGGGGAGAGCAAAAAGGCCAGATTTAATCCCTAATTAGATTTGCTCGCATCGTTCTTCTGCAAGTAAAGAAATGGCAGCTGAGAAGATTCATGAAGTTTGAAGACTGTGAAGACTCTCTTGGAGCTGCTGTGCTTATCTTTTGTATTTAATTTTTCTTGTAGGGAACATTGTAAGCAACTCCCGTATGACATCACTTGGGGAGAGATTGTTAGCCTCGCTAAAGTGAAGTCATTACGGGAATTGCATTAGTTTCTTCTTTTTCTTATTCACAAGGACTAGTTTAGTCATTTATGCTAAGTTAGGCTTGTAGAAGTATAAATACCCCTCCTAGTCCCAACTAGGAGGGTAGGAAGTTCACTTTGTAAAATAAGGTGTGTGTGGTTTCTTCTTCTTCTCTCTAGAAACACACACATCTTCCCCTTTCTATCTAATACAATATCCATGTCTTTCTCATTCTTTGAGCTTCCCCGACCCCCCGAACCACATAAATCATAAGTTTTAACGGTCCTACAATTGGTATCAGAGCAAAGAAAGATGAAGCAAAGAAACCACTTGTTAGATGAAGCAATATAACTAGAAAGATGAAGCAAAGAAAGGTGGTACAAGAGATGTATGTATATGTTTTAGAGAGAAAAGGAAGAGAACATGAAACAATATTTCATAAATAAAACACACACAAAACACACTCAAGCACACACCTCTCAAATGACCATTTGAGGGGTATTTATACTTCCTTACATAATGCCCCATGGGCTTGGGCTTTGGCTTGGATTGGACTTGGATTGGATAATAACTTACATAAGGCTAGCTTAACATAACTATTAGCCATTTAGCTTAGCCCAATCCATGAGCCCGGTGACTATTCTATTACGATATCTAACACACGTTACAAAGTTCCTAAACGTGAATAACCATCACTTCTATTAAATATGAGATATTCAAAGGTAGACTTGCTGATATCAGCTACTTTCATTTGTTTGGATGTCCTGTGTTTATCCATAACCACAAGGATCATCTAGGCAAGTTTGATGCTAAAGCTGATGATGGATACTTTCTAGGTTACTCACTGATCTCCAAAGCCTTCAGGGTATTTAACACAAGGAGACAACAAGTTGAGGAAACCTTTCATGTCACCTTTGATGAGAGCTCAGAAAGTATCAGGTTCACCTCAGTGGAGGAAATATGAATTGATAACTCTTCAAGATATCCTCCTAATGAGTATAACACTGAAATCAATTCCTCATACCAAGCTGATGCTGACATCTCATATTATGTCTTGCCTCACAACCTGTCACAACCAACTATCAGTGAATTCATTGATAATCAATCAGTCCCTGCTGGGATAGGTAACACTGAACCAAATGTTCAGGAACATGTAATTCATGAACCCCAACCTGAACAAGACATCTCATCAGATGATTCTGTGGCTCCAGCCCCTGAACTCACTCCTGAGTCTCCATTGACCTCTGCAAGCTCAGATCCTAGACCACAAAGTAAGTGGACAAAATCTCAAGACATTGAGCTTGTAAACATCATTGGTGAACCCACTGAGGGCACGCTCACCAGAAGCATGGCTGCTAAGTTAACTGCAGCTTCAGCCAATGAACGCCTATATGCTGATTACCTATCTGAAATAGAACCCAAAAGTGTCACTAAGGCTCTAAAACACGCAAGCTGGGTTCAGGCCATGCAAGAAGAACTTCAACAGTTTGATAAAAACAAGGTCATGACCTTGATTAAATGTCCTCAGGATGTCATAGTCATAGGAATGAAGTGGGTTTTCAGAAACAAAACTGATGAAAACAGCACTGTCTTTAAAAATAAAGCCAGACTTGTAGCCAAAGGTTACAGTCAACAAGAAGGCATTGACTATGATGAGACATTTGCTCCTGTTGCAAGAATGGAAGCCATCAGGATCTTCCTTGCATTTGCTACCTACATGAACTTCAAAGTTTACTAAATGGATGTAAAAAGTGCATTCCTAAATGGTGAACTCAAGGAAGATGTATATGTTCAGCAACCTCCAGGCTTTGAGAGTAGTGAATTCCCTGACTATGTCTGCAAGCTTGATAAAGCCCTTTATGGACTAAAACAAGCTTCCAGGGCATGGTATGTGATAAGGTTTTAAAATGTACCTTTTTGAGGGGTCGTTTAAGCCCTTATTTGATCACTTTTGTATCCGTTATTACTTAATATCGTTCCTTTTCACTTTTTAGGTATCTTGAAGGCAAAATGCTGGAATGACACTTATTCGGACGAAAATGCGCGAATATACAAAGAAAATGGCCAAAGTCAAGAATCAAGACACTCAGGCTGCTGGAACTGAAGGGGACGGCGTCAGGTGTTATCTGCGACGCCGTCGCATCACTTTTGTGACGGCTCAGTAGCCAAATTGCTTATTTACAAGTGACGGTGTCAGGCTTTAAAAGAGTAGGTCGTTGCAACTCAGACGGCCTAGATTTGATCTAGACGACATCAGAGACTGAAGGGGACGGCGTCACAAGCATAAGGTGACGCTGTCGCAAGACTAACGTGGCCAAGACGAAACCCTAATGACGGCGACCCAACGGCGTCCCAAATCAAAGGGTGACGCCGTCGCATATGTAATCTTATATATAGAATCCGAATTTTTTAGTTTTCAGTGTGTAGTAAAACCTAAACCGAACCAAGGCTGTCTTGTACAGTATTTTAGGGTTCCAAACCCTATCTTACATCAAGATAAGTGTTTTACTTCATTAATTTAATTATGTCTTCAATTACTTGTGTGTATGCTTACATGTTCCCCATGTCCGGCTAATTTACTTGTGTGTTTGCTTAGGGAATATGAAACTTAATTATTGAATATTGATTGGTTGTCTCTTATCTTAATTGTTAATGATGTAGTAATGCGATAGGTCATCCGTTGTGTAGTTAATGCTTGATTAATCTTTGTGAACCTTAGTTTATAACACCTAGAGTTGTTGTAGGCTAAACCATCCGAAGAGTACCTTAGAGTTAAAGTTTATAAATCCTAGAGACTTTGTAGGCGATAACCTTTGGTAGTTTCAAAGAGTTAGGGATAAACGCATACCCTACGACCTTAGACACACAACGCGATTAAGAATAAGGACGTGACAATTCAACCATCAATAGGAGATAATTAAGGAGTAATAAAACCTAAGTAAACACATCTTTAAACCATCATACGAGCACACAATAATTAGACATAGACTATCCTCACCACTAGATTAGATAATTAGATAGTAGAAGTAATCGGTAGAAATACCAACCCCCCAAATCCAAACCCCGAGATTCGTACCTTTCCATTTTCTAAAAAACATAAAAAGATAAAAAATAATCTTCCTCAACCCCAACCTTAGCGTAGTAACTTCTCACTAGCAATCCTATTCCTCTAGAGAATGATATCAATTCCCGTGGCTTACCCTAATACTACACTACAACGATTTGGTTCACTGCCTAGGGTGTTGAAAAACTTGCTCGACGAAAAGGAAGTTCCTTTGACCTCGAACGACGCGTGTAGCGTTATCAAGTTTTTGGCGCCGCTGCCGGGGAATAGAATAGATAGTTAGGAGTCCACCTCGTTTAGGTTTCTTTGCTTGATTCCTATCAAGTAAATTTTTCTCATTTTTAGCTTCCTCGTAGTCTATCCCCCTTTTTCGTGACCTTTGTTCGTAACCCCTTCACTTTTCATCATGGAAGGTGATAACCAACCACCAAACCTGCCATTTCCCCTTACCAACCCCCTTAGACAACTTAGAACCCGCAGTTCTACCAAAACCCTTCTTGAACCATTTGCAGAACCCGAAAGAGAGCTCAATAGGCGAAGAAAAGTTCTCCATAACTCGGAACCTCAAGGCACTACCATCAACTTTGATGAAGCCACAACTGATGAAGAGTCCTCTCATTTCCCCGAATCCCCTGAAACCATCAACATTGACAATTTGAGCCAACATAGCGAGGAAACTCCCGCTACTCCAGTCAATGGATGTGGAGTTTGTTATGACTCCATGAGATCGTTTTGAGCCTTAGGGTTTAACAATAACATAGACAAACAATCATGCACAGCGGAATAGAACAAACAACTATGTTATTGACACAAGGTTTTCATCATTATCTCCCCAATTATATATTGATCAGAATATAACGTGTTACCTAACTGTAACAGGGATCTAAGCCATCTCAGATCTTAGGGATATACAAAACAAACACTAACCCTAGACGTTTATAGAAACACGTCTAGGTTACACACACACCATCTACTAGACGTCTACATTGAAAGTCTTGTATATAAAATCTACACCCCATGTCCTCTTTATATACTAGAGGATTAGGGTTTATAAGATACTACGAAGGACTAATAACTAAATATTCTTTTGCAAGCAAGTCCTTCCATCTTTTTGTAGATTTCTTCTCTTTCTCTTTAAGCCCTTGATGTTTCATTCTTCTATTTACTTTGTCTCATCAAATCTAAGGAACCTAAAACCCAACAATCTTCCCCTATTTGATGATGACAAAACAAACAAAGTCGTGTACGAACTTCCCTAGACGAAGTAGCAGAAGTTGAGATGTAAACATCTCCCTAAATGAAACAAATCTTGTCTTCCCCTTAATCCATGCCACGCCATTCCAATATATCTTCCCCTTTTTGTTATCAACAAATAGAGAATTTAAGCAGTAGAAACTTCCCCTTGAGTGGTGCATGAACATCAAATGATTCTTCAAATCTGTAAGCTCCTTGTAATGATCACTTGTGAAGAAAACCAAATATAACAAACTTGATAAAGAAGTAGAATAACCCAAACTTGTGTCTTATGTCTTGTTTATCCACGTGACTCTGAACGTATACTAACCAATGTATAAGGAGACCGCAATCTCTTGACAATAATCACTGAGCACAATAACGTCACTCCTTTAAGTGTTTGTCAATTCTTTGTCACAATCATTGAAGCACGAACAAGTTACTTTTAAACGATTCCGCCGTTTAAAAATATAATAAGAACACGCATCCAAGAAACTCCACTTCATCTTCAAATAAGTGATAAATAATTGTCTTCGTAATCAATTAATCAATAAAACCAAAAACGAGCTTTTTAAATCTTTTAAGAACAAATTAACCAAAAACCAAACTCCTTATGTGTGTCACCAAAAACCATAACAATCATCATGTTTGACTTCCCCTCAAGTCGAGAACCAAAAATCCTTCTTTAAATGATATCAAGCAAAGCTAGCAGTGGAAACAATTTATATCGGACAACGCTAGCAGTAGAAAAATACCTCTCGGACACCACAAGCACTAGAAACAATATAACATGTAGCAGTATTAAACACACACATACTTACACTACCACTTTCCCACGTTCATATATAAATGCACATGCACTACCAATCTCCAATCAGACAAGGATATTCACGAGAATGACTTAATTTTTTTTTACGTGCACCATCCAATCCTTTATGATATTCATTCTCCCAGTGTTTACTAATGTCCACCGTCCCATTATAAAAACCTTGACCAATAAATGAAGATGTCAACATTGAACATGAACACTAGTGAAAAAGATATTAGCTGCAGTACACGGAACCCATAGCAGTAGATACCAATAAGTTCCAGTAGTAGTTTCATCTTACGTTCCAAAAACAGCAGTGAAAACCAAACATGAGTATTAGAAACGTAACCCTTGTATCAAACTTCAACCAATACCATACTCGTAGCAGCACAAAGTTTCCGAATCGAGTAGTACTTTCGAGAAGCCCATCAGTGGTTACAAGTAAAGCTAGCAGTGGTTTAGAAAACACTAGCCGTGGTAACAAGAAAACCTGTAGCTGTGGTAACAAGTTTCGAGTAACACTAACCATGAACATAAGCATCATTAACATCGAACGGACAATAGCAATAAGAACCTGCTCCTGCTTCTTTGTTTTCTGTCGCATAACCATCAATCCAAAACCACGCAATATACCAAATAAGACTAGCAACTTTAACGAGATAATCAGTAGCTTAAAAGAGAATATGAATCTTCAATATACATGCAACTTGTAACAAGCCGTATAAACCAAGAGTAGTAAGCATCACGTGTTGATCACAAGCAGCACCAAACTTCATTATTATCCAATCCATGTGAATTAATTCTCTCGTTAATCCATAAAACAATAAAATAATGATGAGAGAAAAGTTGCTTCATCAAGTATCACAAGCGCTTCAAGAATATTATTATCTTTGTAGTATAACAATGACCAATCAGATTAAGATAACAAATTAAAACCCCATGCACTTGTCGACAAGAATTATGAAGAATAAAACCCTAAAATTCGAAAATTTAAATACCTCCTCTGCAGCCAACTTCGACATAGTATAACTTTTTATTGGAAGCTCAGATCAAAAATTCCTTCGGTGGAAAGTTAGATAGGTATATAGAGAAGCTCCACCAAAAATTTCAGCCCGATCCAACGGTTAACGAAAAAGTTATTGCCGTTTCAAAACAGTGCTGCAGAAAGTTGCGAATTCTGCACAAATCCGATTTTCTTCAAACTTTTTCGCCAAGAAACCTTGCGAATCCCTAGGTAACGAGCTCCCCAAGCTCTGATACCAATTGTGGAGTTTGTTATGACTCCATGAGATCGTTTTGAGCCTTAGGGTTTAACAATAACATAGACAAACAATCATGCACAGCGGAATAGAACAAACAACTATGTTATTGACACAAGGTTTTCATCATTATCTCCCCAATTATATATTGATCAGAATATAACGTGTTACCTAACTATAACAGGGATCTAAGCCATCTCAGATCTTAAGGATATACAAAACAAACACTAACCTTAGACGTTTATAGAAACACGTCTAGGTTACACACACACCATCTACTAGACGTCTACATTGAAAGTCTTGTATATAAAATCTACACCCCATGTCCTCTTTATATACTAGAGGATTAGGGTTTACAAGATACTACGAAGGACTAATAACTAAATATTCTTTTGTAAGCAAGTCCTTCCATCTTTTTGTAGATTTCTTCTCTTTCTCTTTAAGCCCTTGATGTTTCATTCTTCTATTTACTTTGTCTCATCAAATCTAAGGAACCTAAAACCCAACAATGGACCCATTAATCCACCTGAAGCAAAGTCCCTCGGGGAATACTCTTCCCCCTCTGCATCTGGATTTACCAATGCCATTGTCTATCCTTCGGAGCAAGTCAATGAGTTGTTTCATGCCTCCGACATTTGGCTCATTCAGAATGCATGTCAATTCCATGGATCCAGCAGTGAAAACCCCATTCATCACATCAAACAATTTTTTAAAAATTGTTGATGCTATCTATGCCAACGGAGCATCCAAGGAGATATCTAGACTCCGGTTTTTCCCATTCTCTCTTCAAGGAAAGGCCAAGGAGTGGCTCGATAAGCTGCCTCCAAAGTCCATTTTCACGTGGGAACAACTCACGACCAATTTCACCAAGAAGTTCTTTCCCCCTGGAAGAACTGCATTAATCAGGAGCAAAATTCTTCATTTCCATCAAACAGATGGAGAGTCTATCGTTAACTCCTGGACTCGCTACGAATATCTCATTCAACAAGCTCCACACCATGGTATCAACCTTTGGTTGCTTGTTCAAATCTTTTACGACAATGTCCTTCGAAAGGATCAAAAAGGGATTGATTTCTCAACTGGCCGAAGAATTTCTAATCTCACTGCGGAAGAAGGATGGGACCGCATTGAGGAATATGTTCAATACCTAGACAACCCTTGGAACGAGTCAGTAATTGCAATGAGTATCTCTGCTTTCTCAAGTAAAAACTTATCATCTCTCGATGATCGGATTAAGAAAGCACAAGAGAAGATTGCATACCTCACAAAATCCCCAGAACCCAAAAGGTTATTTAACCCATACCTTATATGTGACATTTGTGGGGGGGGGGGCACACGATAGTGATGAGTGTGATGACACACGCCAAGAGAGCGTCTTCCTTTCTAGTCATGATATTTATGATGACCCTTCACTTCTTACATTCTATCAAAACGATGAATGCAACCCTTGGGGTAATCTGAAATGGAAGATTGAAGGACAGGAAGGATCTGAATACACCATCCGTGATGCCTTTGAAAAAGAACTTGGGCAATTTACCATAGAAGGGGCCACACTCTTAAAAGGTCATGAAGGATTCATTCAAGAGCAGCAAGCTGAATTAGAGAGTCAATTCGCCGAGCTCCACAAAATAATAAGCGAACCTGGCCTAACCCGTCATGATCCAACTTGTGCCATTACTACTCGGTCAGGAATTACTACCAAAGATCCCCCACACTCTGACCAGGATCCCACCACCAGGGAGCCCGCGTCAAGAAATGAAGCAATTCCTGAACCCCCTCACGATCCCCCTCCACAAACACCAGCACCTGCCCAACGACCAACTCTTGCACGGATCCCTTATCCCTCACGTCTAAGGAATCAAAAGGCTGAAGAAGACAATGAGAGAATATTGTCTTACTTAAAACGGGCTTCCGTCAACATACCACTTCTTGATGTATTCTATCATATCCCTAAACATAGCAAATACTTCAAGAGGATAATATCTAATCGAAAGAAACTTGAAGGGTTGATATCATTAGGGGAAGAGTGCTCGGCTATCATCTAGAAAGGCCTGCCCAAGAAGAAAGAAGATCCAGGCAGTTTTACCATTCCTTGCTCTATAGGGGCCACTTTTTATGAAAAACGCCTTGGCGGATCTTGGGACAAGCATTAACCTGATGCCTCATTCCTTGTTCCTCAAACTCGGATATTCAGGGCTGAAACCAACTAGAATGAGTATTCAGTTAGCTGATCGATCAATCAAATATCCCATTGGAGTTTGTGAAAATGTTCTTGTAAGGGTGGGGGAATTCAAGTTTCCAGTTGATTTCGTGATTTTAGAAATGGAAGAAGATAACTCAGTCTCAATAATCCTTGGAAGACCTTTCTTGGCTATAGCTCGTTCCATTATCGATGTTCATGATGGCAAACTCACTTTACGAGTGGGGTCTGAGAGCTTGACCTTCTACATCAAGGATTCTATGAGTCATTCCTCCTCCTACGATCACCCTGTTTATTTTGTTGAGGAAGTTGATGAATTTGTTGATGACATAGATGGCTGCATTGACGAGTATCTATTAAACGAATTCATGAATGATGATAACAACACAATATACAATGACGAAGAAATTGAGATGGTTGGAGTTGTTTCCCTTTATCCACGTAGGGAAGAAATTGAACCCATTGAGCTTCAAAAGCCTGAAAACAAGCTAAAACCATCAATCAAGGAACCCCCTACCTTAGAACTGAAAGATCTCTCGAGTCACCTGGAATACGCCTTCCTTCAAGAAGAGGACCAACTCCCTGTCATCATAAGCTCTTCGCTGACCACTGGTCAGAAAGAGAAGCTCTTGGAAGTTTTAAAAGAGTACAAAGGGGTGATCGCATGGAGTGTTGCTGACATTAAGGGTATTGATTCTACATTCTGTACTCATAAAATCCTCATGGAAGAAGATTACAAACCAACCGTTCAACCGCAGAGGAGGGTTAACCCTAATATCAAGGAGGTTGTGAAGAAGGAGGTCGTCAAGCTCCTTGACGCATGTCTCATCTACCCCATTTCAGATAGCCCATGGGTCAGCCCAGTCCAAGTGGTTCCAAAAAAAGGAGGAATGACGGTTGTAAAGAATGAAAAGGGTGATTTAGTGCCACAAAGAACGGTTACTGGTTGGCGTGTTTGTATCGACTACAGAAAGTTAAATGATGCCACCCGGAAGGATCATTTTCCTCTGCCATTCATTGACCAAATGCTCGAAAGGTTAGCCGGGCATGAGTACTACTGTTTCCTTGATGGCTTCTCAGGATACTTCCAAATCCCCATTGCCCCTGAAGATCAAGAAAAGACTACGTTTACATGCCCATATGGGACTTTTGCTTACAAGCGAATGCCTTTCGGCTTATGCAACGCCCCCGCCACCTTTCAGCGATGTATGATGGCCATATTCCATGAACTAATTGAGGACAGCATGGAAGTCTTCATGGATGATTTCTTGGTATTTGGGAATTCCTTCGACCTTTTTCTATCCAACCTTAAGAAGATGTTGAAACGGTGTGAAGAAACTAATTTGGTCTTGAATTGGGAAAAATGTCACTTCATGGTAAGAGAAGGAATTGTCTTGGGGCATAAAGTCTCCGGAAATGGAATCGAGGTAGATAGAGCAAAAATCGAAGCGATATCCAAACTACCCTATCCTACTACCGTTAAGGCCATTCGAAGCTTTCTAGGACATGCGGGCTTTTATAGAAGGTTTATTAAGGACTTCTCGAAAATTGCCCGCCCGATGACGCAACTTCTTGTCAAGGATGCCCCTTTTTGATTTTTTGGAAGAATGCAAAGAAGCATTCAATCGTCTAAAGAAAGATCTCACTCAGGCTCCAATAATGGTCACCCCTGATTGGTCTCAACCATTCGAAATCATGTGCGATGCTAGCGATTATGCTGTAGGCGCCGTGCTTGGCCAAAGAAAAGAAAAGCATTTTCAACCAATTTACTATGCTAGCATGTTAGGAATTAGAAATTCCCGGTATTAAAGAGTCGGTCACCTCTAGTATATGTAATCGTTAGAAAGCTCGTAGTCGTAGTTCTTTTAAGTTAAGTAGTAATTTAGTTAAGTAACACCGTGGAGGACGGACGGGTCTTTACCCACTGTATGCCTGATCCACAGCCCAAAGTGTGGCGAGTTATGTAAGACTATAAATACTCTCTACCTTCTAAGGTAGAGAGTTGGAGCTCATAATAATATCTTTCACTTTCTCTCACTAAGTTCCCTAAACCTCTAACTTTCTCTCTCTAGAATTCCATCTTATACGCCACCTTGTGTTATGGTTTGATGTGTATGTGAAAAGTTATATCTTACAATTGGTATCAAGAGCCATGGTTAGATCATATCTTGCACATCTTTGGATTTATAGTGGTTTTTAGGTGGTTTTTGAGTTTGAAAAAGTTTAGTGGTTTTTGCATCATTTGGTTGATTTCTTGTGTTAAAGTTTGAATTTTGTTGGTACTTTTATGTTTAGAATCATCAAAAGTGTTTAGGTTTTCATTTGGTAAGCTTGAATCATCTTGGTTGGGTTGTTTTTGGATTGAAAAGTGAAGTTTATTTGGTTTTTCAAGCTAGCGACTTAGCTCTCGGATTTTTCTTGGTAGCGACTTGCTTCACAAAATTGTAGCGAGTTACAGTGTTAAAGCTAGCGAGTTAGAGCTAGCGAGTTAAAGGACAAGTAGTGGACTCTCCACTACGGGTAGCGACTTGTGGTAGCGACTTGGTCTGTAGCGAGTTGCTCTTTAGCGACTTGCGTTGTTGGCGACTTGAGTAGCGAATTACTGCTGAATTTTTGCTAGCGACTTGAGTGTTAGCGAGTTGCTCTTTAGCGACTTGCATTGTTGGCGACTTGAGTAGCGAATTACTGCTGAATTTTTGCTAGCGACTTGAGTGTTAGCGAGTTACTACTTAGCGACTTGCTTTTCTGTTAGCGACTTGGGATTCTAGCGAATTGGCTGTCTAGCGAATTAATTGGTAGCGACTTAGTGAATTTGTCCCTAGCGACTTAGAGCTTTATCATCTAGCGACTTGAGTGATTATTTACGGTTTTCTCTTGATTTAGTAAAATCCCGTGAAAGAATCTATTTCCCGGTTTAATCATTGAGTTATAAAATCCCGTATAATCTATTAACATGTCTACCAACGTCCCTACTGTCATCTCCACTGTTGCCGAGGATGTACAAGCAGCTGGTTCAGATACTCGTCCACCCATGCTTGACAGAACAGACTACGATTCTTGGGCTCAACGAATCAGATTGTATTGCCTTGGAAAGGAAAATGGTGTCAACATTCTCAAATCCATTGATGAAGGACCATATCGTGTTGAGACGACCAGAGACATACTTGATACTAATGAAGATGGTACTCCTGTTTACGGAATGGACAGACCTAAGATGTATGATGAGCTTGATGATAAGGAGAAAAAGAGATTCGATGCAGATATCAGGGCTTCAAACATTGTTCTTCAAGGTCTTCCTAAAGACATCTACAAGCTGATCAATCACAACACTGATGCAAAAGCAGTTTGGGATAATGTAAAGATGCTTCTCTCAGGCTCAGAATTAACCATGGAAGACAGAGAATCACAACTCTATGATGAATTTGAGCATTTCAAGATGAAACCAGATGAGAATGTCTATGAGTACTATGTGAGATTTCATAAGTTAGTTAATGACATGAGGAACATCAGAATGACTATGCCTAACATTCAGTTGAATTCAAAATTTGTAAACAACATGAATCCCGAATGGCACAAGTTTGTTACCGCTGTGAAGCTTACTAAAGGACTGAAGAACACAAACTATGAGCAACTCTATGCCTTCCTCCTTCAGAATGAGAGACATGCCATGTTTGAAAAATTGATTCTCAATCAGTTCAAAACTAACCCAGGAGAGACAAGCTCGTCTAATGATTCAACTGCCTTCTACTCAAACATCGGAATCAAAACCAAAGCTTCACAAGTCATACCCTTGGGTAATGGTAATCACAAACTCATTCCTGATCCTATGTACAAACAAGCTGATGCTGATGCACACGTGGGAAGCTTCATCAATCAACTAGCTCTTCTGATTAGCCAAAACATGAATTCTCTCCCACAAACCAACAACAACCTCAGAACAGCATCTAACCCACACAATCAAGCTACTGTTAAAGATGGAAGGATCGTGGTGCAACCAGTTCAGGAAAGACAGTATGATCAGGGAAGGGGTGGTGCTGGTAGAGGCTATGTGGGCAATCAGAATCGAGGAAGGAATGGTAACCAAGGTCAAGCTAAGCCGATCAAATGCTATAACTGTGGTGGTGAGGGACACATTGCAAGGAACTGCACATCTCCAAAGCGGCCACAGAATGCTGATTACTTCAGAGATAAGATGCTGCTGGCACAAGCTCAGGACAATGGTGTTACGTTGGATGAAGAGGAATTGCTGTTTCTTGCTGAGGGTAATGCCAAGACCTATGATGCAGATGTGGATGAGCAGCCTATTCAGGAGATAGGTCACAATCATCAGAACGCCTTTCAAGTCGCTGACTGTGATGCTTACGATTCTGATGTAGATGATGGACCTACTGCACACACAATCTTTATGGCTAGCATCTCTCCAATGGTTTCTCCCAAGATCTCTTCCTCACCACAAGCTGGCACATCCAAGGACAAACTCATCTCTGAGGTATTAAAACTATACGATGATGCTGATGTGCAACAGATGCATGACAAAGTACAACCAACTGAAACTTTTGAATCAAATATTGAAAATATGGGTAACATCAATATTGTCCCATACGATCAATACGTGAAACAAAGTGAAAGTGAAATTGTACCAAGTGATGCATCTTCTGCAGTCAATAATGACTATGTCTTTGATGAATACACTGCATGTGCTCCTAATGATTCCATAATTTCTGAACTAAATGCCTATAAGGAACGTGTTGCTATTTATGAACAACGGGCAAAATTTGAGTTGACCACTCGTGAGCAGGAAATGGATGTCCAAGTGAGTACAGTAATTAGAAAAAGCAAGTTTAGAGAAGAAGTATTGAAACAAGAACTAAATTCCTTGCAAGAAAAACTTTCTAAAACAGCTAAGCAAAAACAAGAACTTCAAGAAAATGTGAAAATGCTTAAGCAAGAATTTAATGCAAAGGAATCAAAACTCTTGAGAGATTTTTCTAATCTGAAAACTTTGAAAAACAAACTTGAAAACAAGTTGTATTTACAAGGAAACACCATTCAGACTGCTCACATGATCACTAAGCATAGAGTTCTAAGCGATAAGCATAGCGTTCCCCTTGTAGAGGAACCAAATCCAGAGGTAATTAAAAAGGCTAGAAATGCTCATAAGGTAATTTATGATGGTAATGAAGTCCTTAAGCCTAGGCAGAAACCTAGTTGCGTTGAGTGCACTGAGGAAGATAAGATTTTAAATGATATCACTAGGGAAAAGATGAATAAGAAGCAAGATGATCCCAAATGCAAAGAGAAAAACATAATCTTCTCTCCTCATGATTACAAGAAGGAAAACTGGATTGCCTTGAACAAGTTTAAACCTCAGACTTTGTTGACTCCCGAACAAGTCTTCTGGAAAATGGATTTAGATAAGCAGAAAGCTGAAAATATTGTAGAAACAAACCCTCCCCTTCGGAAAATGCCTAGAGCAACAGTGTATCCTCCTAATACACCTATGCATCTTGTACCTAGAACAATTGCCACTAAAAGCAAGACATTAATTAGCCAATACGTTATATTCCAACTATTTGTTGATTTTGAGAAAACTTGCAAGAAAAGGATCACTCCCACTGGTATAACTGAAGGTGAAAGAGGTTTTGAACAAATGAAAGAATGTTATTTAACTGAGTTCATGCCCTTCTTTAAACTTCTAAAAAATCACTTTGAGAGTCTTAAAAAGGGGGTAGAAGCTGATATTAAAGGTATGGAAAAGGAATTTGATGCAATGGTTGCTGAAGTTAGTGATTATGAGCGTGCACTAAAATATAATGAGATTGAGAGAAAGAACTTGCATACATTAAATGAGACTCTTATTACTGAATGTGTTGCTCAAGATATCTTTTTTACTGCTTCAAATTGCTCCATTAATGCTTCTAAATTTCATGAACTGTCTGTTGCCCTGAAAGTCTCCCATGATCGTGTCATTGAGCTTGAAAAAACTAATTCTAAACTAAACGAGAAGATTGAACTAGATGATCACGACACTTTAGTTAAACATTTTTCCAAATTAGAAGTTGAGCATTTTAATTTACAACTAAAATACCAACATCTCAAAGAAAATGTCAAAACTTCAAATGTCAAGACATCTTCAGATGTTCCAGAGTTTGATGCAGTTTTTCAAATTAACAAACGTGATGAACAGATTCAAGCTCAGTGCAACACGATCAGAAAGTTGAAAGCCCAGATCTCTCAGTTAAAAGGTCAAACAAACAATATGACAGGTTCCCAAATGCCTCCTCCTTTAGATTCTCAGATTTCTCAAACGTTTCATCTTCAAAACCTAGTAAATGCTTTACAAAAGGAAAACGAAAGTTTTCTAGAAGAAAATGAAAAGGTTAAACGTCATTTCAATGAGTTATTTGAGTCAATTAAAATCACTCGTAACAAAAACAACGAACAAGTAGCTTCATTGCAGAAGGAAATTGAGAATCTGAAGAGTCAGGTAAAAGGGAAAATGCCAATGACCAATGGGGAGAATGTTGTATCAAAGGTTCACTCTTGCAATAAATATGCGTTATCTGTGACATATGTCCCCCCTCATCTAAGGAACAATAAACTTGCCATTCAAACATATTTCTCTTCCCTTAAGGATTGCTTAGAATGCCTGCGTGAGATTGTTGAAGAGGATAAGCTAGAGAAACCTCATGATAATGCAATTGGACATGCATGCTCATATGCCAAACGATCTCAAGAAATCTTAGAATGCTTGATCACCATATGCCCAAAGACATTAGGTGAGAGAGTTAACCCTTTGATTCCATGCTCAATGCCTAAGGCCAAATATGAGATGCACTCGATTCCCAATGTTTTGAATGAGAGTCGTTGTGTACCCTTGAGTAGTTCAGATTCTAGATCTGTCAATGCTAGGAAAGAGAACTCAAATGTGCCTTCTAGGAGTACCAATCTCAGTACATCTAGCTTTATGAAAGTGAACCGTAGTGCACCTGCATGTAGTTCAGATCCCAGCACATCTAAACAGGTGGTGCAAAGAGTAGTAAAACAAACTAATGTTCCCATTCCCTCTACAGGAGTAATCAGTGACATTAAAGGGAGCAGGTCAAAGTCTCAAGACAATACAAGGAATGATAGGACCTCTCAAGCTAAGAATGTGCACTGGAAGAAAGTAGAAGAACAATCTAGGAACCTTAAGTTTGAATCGAATAAAACGAATCGTGTTGATTCTAGTATTAGCCATAAGCGTACTGTAATTAATTCGAATTCTGATACCATTTGCAAAACTTGTACTGATGTTTGCTTGAATTCTGTTTCTAATCATGGATGTGATGTCAATGCTTTGCCTAATGATGTTAATTGTCCAGTTAATATTGTTAATGCTAAAATTCATGCTAAAAAGGCTAAAAGGCAAAAGCGAAAGAAAGTTAGAGAACAATGGAAACCCACAGGAAGAACATTCAGCAGAATAGGTTCTTATTGGATACCTGTTGGTCATAAGACCAATCAGATAATGCCCACTAGAAAATGGATGCCTACTGGTAGAACTATTCCCTTAAGAAGTGGTCACACTGTAAACAGGTCTAATACAGACACTAGTATTGCATCTACTCATAATGATTCCATTACCTCACTGTCTGATATGAATGCATCTATTTCTGATGTGGGTGTTCCAACTGTTGCTACTAACCAAATGGAACCCATTCTTGCATGGGGATCCCAATTATCCAGTTATCCATTCTTGTCTGTGTTCAACTGCAGATCGTTCAAATCGTTCTGTGGTACCTGGACTCAGGCTGTTCCAAGCATATGACTGGAGACCGGTCACGGCTCATGAACTTCGTGAGCAAATTCATCGGGACTGTTAGATTTGGTAATGATCATTTCGGTGCTATTATGGGTTATGGAGATTATGTTGTTGGTGATAGTGTCATCTCCAGAGTGTATTATGTGGAAGGTTTAGGTCATAATCTGTTCTCTGTTGGCCAATTCTGTGATTCTGATCTAGAAGTAGCCTTCAGAAAACATACCTGCTTCGTTAGAGATCTTAATGGTAAGGAACTGTTGAAAGGAACTCGTGGCTCAAACCTTTACACTATCTCTATCGATGACATGATGAGAGCTTCACCAATTTGCTTGTTATCAAAGGCTTCAAAGACAAAGTCATGGTTATGGCATCGTCGTCTCAATCACCTGAACTTCGGCACCATCAACGATCTTTCCAGAAAGGACTTAGTTGTAGGTTTACCTAGACTAAAGTATGAAAAGGATCATCTTTGTTCAGCATGTCAATTGGGAAAAAGCAAGAAGTATGCCCATAAACCCAAACCTACTAACTCTGTCACAGAAGTTCTTCATATGATTCATATGGATTTATGTGGACCAATGAGGGTGCAGAATATCTTTGGGAAGAAATACGTGTTAGTTGTGGTTGATGATTATTCTAGATTCACCTGGGTCAAGTTCTTAAGGACAAAGGATGAAACTCCGGATATCATCATCAAACTCATCAAACAGCTGCAGGTGAGACTAAACAAAACTGTCAGAATTATCAGAACAGACAATGGAACTGAGTTTGTTAACAAACAACTTAGTGAATTCTATGAAAGCATTGGAATCAGCCATCAAAGAAGTGTTCCACGAACCCCTCAACAGAACGGTGTAGTTGAAAGACGAAATCGTACTCTTGTTGAAGCTGCAAGAACAATGCTGATCTACTCAAAGGTTCCAATGTTTCTCTGGGCTGAAGCAATTGCCACTGCATGTTACACACAAAATCGTTCCCTGATTCACACCATTCATGGAAAAACCCCATATGAACTTGTCCACAACAGGAAACCTAATCTGTCTTTCCTTCGTGTGTTTGGTGCATTGTGCTATCCAACTAATGAGGGTCAAGACTTGGGCAAACTTAGAGCTAAAGCTGACATTGGAGTATTTGTAGGATATGCACCAAACAAAAAGGGATACCGAATCTACAACAAAAGAACCCGAAATATCATGGAAACAATTCACGTTACGTTTGATGAGCTGACCGGTCAAATGGCTCCTGGACACTCCAGCTCAGGACCCGCACTTCAAAACAGTCCTATTGGTTCATCCCTTGTCCCAAACTCCTCTCAAGAAACACCATATGTACCTCCATCTGAAGATGATGTAAAGAAATTGTTTGATCCAATGTTTGATGAACTGTATGAGTCTACTACTAATGAGGTGCTGATCCCTACAACAGAGGATGCTCAGATTCCAGTGAATGAAGTCAATCCATCAGTTTCAATATCTGTAAGTCAAGAAGCACCTGCTGCTGATCCTTCAGTCTCATCAACAAATCATCATTCTTCAAATGTACATCATGGAAATGTTTCTGGCATCAATGATGAAGTTAATCCCTTTGCGACTCCTGAAGATGCTCCATTTGAAAACATATTTGCTACTCCTGTATCATCATCTGAACCATCTTCTTCAGGAGACATCGACTCAGCTACCTCAGTTCCTCAACAAATGCCACATGAACACCTCAGAAAATGGACTCATGATCATCCATTAGACAACATCATTGGTAATCCCTCTCGCCCTGTATCAACCCGGAAGCAACTTGCAACCGATGCCTTATGGTGCTTCTTCAACTCCGTACTATCTAAGATCGAACCAAAAGATGTTAAAACTGCTATGAATGAAGATAGCTGGTTCAATGCTATGCAAGATGAAATTCATGAGTTTGATCGTCTTGATGTATGGGAGTTAGTACCTGCTCCAGACTGTGCTATGATTATAGCCCTAAAATGGATCTTCAAAGTAAAACTTGATGAGCATGGCGATGTGTTGAAGAACAAGGCTCGATTAGTTGCTAAAGGATATCGTCAAGAAGAGGGTATAGACTTTGAAGAATCTTTTGCTCCAGTTGCTCGAATCGAGGCAATCAGAATCTTTTTGGCTAATGCTGCAAGTAAGAACATGGTGGTTTATCAGATGGATGTGAAGAAGGCATTTCTGAACGGAGATCTTAAAGAAGTCGTCTACGTAAGCCAACCCGAAGGATTCGTGAACCAAGAGCATCCTACTCACGTTTATCGTCTGAAGAAGGCTCTTTACGGTTTAAAGCAAGCTCCAAGGGCATGGTATGATACACTATCAAAGTTTCTTCTATCAACCGGATTCATCAAAGGAGCAGTTGATCCTACATTGTACACCAGGAAGTCAGGCAAACATTTGATTCATGTTCAAATTTATGTTGATGATATTATTTTTGCCTCGACTGACCCAATGGAATGTGATCGGTTTTCAAATGAAATGAGTTCAAAGTTTCAAATGTCAATGATGGGACAAATGTCATTTTTCTTGGGATTACAAATTTCTCAAAGTCCCGGAGGCATTTTCATAAATCAATCTAAATATGCAACAGAGATTTTAAAGAAATTTGGATTTGATTCAAGTGACCCTGTTGACACCCCCATGATTGACCGAACCAAACTAGATGAGGACCTCTCAGGGATCATGATTGACCAAACTAAATATCGAAGTATGATTGGATCCCTGATGTATCTCACTGCTAGTAGACCAGACATTTTGTTCTCTGTGTGCATGTGTGCTAGATACCAGGCTAAGCCTACTAAAAAGCACCTTGAAGCAGTTAAACGGGTCTTTCGGTATCTCCAAGGAACCATCAATATGGGACTATGGTACCCGAAGGACACCGGTATGTCACTAACGGCCTATGCAGATGCTGATCATGCAGGTTGTCAAGATACACGTAGAAGTACGTCAGGAGGTGCTCAGTTTTTGGGTGATAAGCTTGTGAGCTGGTCTTCAAAGAAGCAAATGAGTACTTCTATTTCCTCTACAGAGGCTGAATACATAGCCATGTCATCTTGTTGTGCTCAAATCTTATGGATGAGATCACAATTATCTGACTATGGCTTTGAATTCAACAGAATCCCTCTGTACTGTGATAATAAAAGTGCTATTGCTCTCTCATGCAACAATGTTCAACACTCAAGAGCAAAGCATATCGACATTCGACATCATTTCATCAGGGAACAAGTGGAAAAAGGTGTGGTGGAACTATATTTTGTGAGGTCTGAATATCAGTTAGCGGACATCTTCACCAAAGCTCTTCCAAGAGAACGTTTTGAGTTTATTCTTCCACGACTTGGTTTGAAAAGCCTTCAACCAGAAACTCTCAAACGTCTTCAGGAGGAAGACGAGGAGTAAAGGTCTTTCTTCATCTATCTCTTGTAAATATTTATTTGAAAAACAAAATACAAAATTATAAAACCTTCAAAATCCATAAAAATCTGAAAATGTCGAAAAGTCTTCAAAAAATATTGTCATTTTTGTCATGTTTCTTTCCGGTTCGATTATATCTACGGTCTTTGTGCTGTCATTCAAAGAATGACACGGGATTTTAGATGTTGTTCGAATTTAAAAAAAAAAAAAAAAAAAAAAAATATTTTTTGAGAGAAAGAGAAAATGGTTTGTTGTCATTTCAGGCAATAACCCGGTTTTAAAGAAAGAACAGAGCCATGTTTTATCATGTTTTCAAAATTCCATGCTCTGATTCTATAAACTTTTATCTGCTGAAAACTAAATGCTGTGAAAAATAACTCAATCTCTATTTTTGATAATCATCAGGACTTATTTGTCAAAATCTCTATCTCTCAATCAACAACCTACGTCATTGATTGAGGGGGAGAATGATTTCAATTAAATTAAAAAGTTATTTGGCATTAAATTGTTTTCAAATGATATACATGCATGTTTTAATAAATGGAGTTTAAAGTCTTAAAATCTGATACATATCAGTTAAAACACTTTCACAATCAAGTCACAATTCTCCTTAAAAGCTTTCAAAATCAATTTAAATCTATACGAGATCACAAATCTCAAATGATTTGATAATTGTGATCGGGGGAGAATGTGTGATTTAAATTGGACTTAAACTGATAATCAGGTAAATGGTTATAAAAGAATGTACATGCTGTCCTTCTCACATGTGACAAACGATTTCAATTTTTCAATGCACATGTTGAGGGGGAGCATCTATCTTAAACCTTTGATTTGAAACGTGATCATTCATCCTAATGTGCAGGTTCCCTCTAGTATGTGCAAAACTCTTTTCAAACCTCGAGGCACATATTGAGGGGGAGCAAATTCTTGGAAACCTCATCCTTCCCGGAAATGCTATACCTACTTCATCTGTTGAGGGAAGTGATGTTGATATCTTTTAGAAAATGGTAATCAAAGAAGTTAATTCTTTCTCTTGCCTCCATGTGCAAAACATTTTCAAATACTTGATGCACATGTTGAGGGGGAGTTCTCGTTCTAAAAATATCAAAAACAATTCAGGTACAAAATGCTTTGATTATATATCACAAGTATCTGAATTGATTTTCAAATGGTTTTCAATTGGATCCAATGGCAGACGAACAATACCAAATAGACCGACCAACTTTACTTCATGTACGGTGATATAAGGATGATAAGGTTAGGTATGTGTTCCCATGATCCGCCAGAACCGGAGGGATCTACCCAGGGACAATCCACTAGTTAGTATAGAAGTCCTTAGGTATGATGATAAAAGGAGAAAAATGAGATATGGGAAGAGTGCGGACTAAGACTGAGCTAGTACTGGAATAAACCCAACAAGGTTCTAGCTATGAAGTCTCGGTAAGCACTGAAGGGGTTGAAGAATTAAAAAGAATTGAATGAGAAAAGGGTGAAAACAAATAGCCCTCCATTTATTCAACCTTAGGGCAGAAACCGGGTTCAATTCATATGCTACTGATGGTAACATCGGTATTGAAGACAAGACGTCATGGACCCAGTGACGCACTGCACTTCAACTTTCCAAACCACTCAAGTTCCTCTTAAAAGGGCTTGTTTCATTCTCACGGGGAACCGACATTATCTATCGACTTTCTCTTAGAGAAGGTTGATATTGAAAAAGGAGAGCCTCTCCCTAGTCTCCGTTATAGGATCCAAATATGCACAAATTGAGTCTAGAGCCACGAGATCATCAATAAATCTCATTAGGACACTTTCAATGAAGACTCTCTGTTTCACACAACGTGGAAAGAGAGATTATATCTTGAGTCCTACGCATTATCCTTGTGGTATTGCCAGAACATCTGAGTGATGTGTTTACACATTCGCAATGAAGATGGAAAGCCTTCTGGAGCCAACATCAAACAAGCTCCTGGTAGGTGGCATGTGAGATCTATTATATAGATCAACCATGTGACAACTGAACAGAAACAATGGGGCGATTCAATTTTTTGAATCAATCCTGGTTCAGGTTAGGGATTGACGGATACCTTTGAAAAAACCGGTCGTTGTGCTTAATAAACTCTTTTCTTTAGCACATCGACTGTGTACTAATTTTTCAAACCAAAAGGTATTTTTATGATTGATAATTGATTTTCAATAAAACCTTCGTTGTATTGCAAAAACAATTTCTATTGAGCAATACACGATTGTTTTTCAAATCTCTTTTCATCAATCAGTGGACTTAAAATTCGCTGGTTCACTCACTCCGTGTTGTCTTCTTTGAGACGTTCCGGTTTGAGAACAGCTAGAACAGCTGCGAAACCCTGTCAAGGAGATTCTTAGGAATCCTACCTGATCACAGGCAGTATTTATACTGATCAACGGGGAACCGTGGGCCGTGTACCTCAATTCATCGAAAGTGATCAAAGACACTTTCGTGCGATTTGTTGCTAACTGTTGTATGCAGGTACGCCCGACGTTTGCAGCTGATCAGAATGAAGCAGTCAATCTATAGCCGCATGCTCACTTAACACATTCATCTCAAAAGAAATCATGATTAGTGCATCAATGACTCTGATATTTTCACTCCATGCTTCTGCTACGCTGCTGCCAATATCATGATTCAACAAATGCTTCCGCTACTCTGATGAGAAGATATCATGATCCAGAATGTGAGCATGTCGGTCCCAAAGTCACAACACCACAATGGATGTCTCAGAGATTTTTGATAGCTGATGATCTCCAAAGATGGCTCAAACTCATCATCACGTGGATCAGTAAAAGACCTCCACTTGAAGTAACCAAACATGCATTGTGAAGTATCAATGACTACGAGCTTAAGAGCAAAGGACTACATCAAGAATGCAAGATCAATTGTTAAATGTTATATCTATTTGTATTCAATGTAATTTTGGTACATTATTGAGGTGACCTCCCTTAGGGGGAGATTGTTAGGAATTAGAAATTCCCGGTATTAAAGAGTCGGTCACCTCTAGTATATGTAATCGTTAGAAAGCTCGTAGTCGTAGTTCTTTTAAGTTAAGTAGTAATTTAGTTAAGTAACACCGTGGAGGACGGACGGGTCTTTACCCACTGTATGCCTGATCCACAGCCCAAAGTGTGGCGAGTTATGTAAGACTATAAATACTCTCTACCTTCCAAGGTAGAGAGTTGGAGCTCATAATAATATCTTTCACTTTCTCTCACTAAGTTCCCTAAACCTCTAACTTTCTCTCTCTAGAATTCCATCTTATACGCCACCTTGTGTTATGGTTTGATGTGTATGTGAAAAGTTATATCTTACATAGCAAAACCATGAATGTAGCGCAAGAAAATTACACGACCACCGAGAAAGAGCTTCTAGCTGTGGTTTTTGCCTTCGACAAGTTCAGGCAATATCTCATCCTTTCCAAGACTGTCGTCTTCACTGATCACTCCGCCTTATGCTACTTGTTTTCCAAGCAAGATGCAAAACCCCGACTCATTAGGTGGATTCTATTACTTCAAGAATTCGACATTGAAATTTGAGATAAAAAGGGGGCTGAAAATCTTGCTGCTAATCATCTGTCACGTTTGGAAAACCCTGATCTTGAGAAGTTGGACCATACAGAGATTCGTGACTCTTTTCCCGAGGAGCGACTAATGGCCATTAAGGAAATTGAGCCATGGTATGCGGATTACGCTAACTATCTGTCCAGTAGGGTTTTGCCAAATTACATGACCAAGCAAGATAAGAGAAAAAATTTCACCACACTTAAACATTACTTCTGGGATGAACCCTTCCTATTCCGCATATGCCCCGATCAAATCATTTGGCGTTGCGTGGCCGGAAGAGAGATTGATCGAGTTCTGAAAGAATGCCATGCGGGACCATCTGGGGGACATCACGGTGTAAATGTCACGACACGGAAGGTTTTCGATGTCGGGTTCTACTGGCCTACTATTTTTCGGGACGTTAAAAGATTGGTACAAACGTGTGATGCATGCCAACGATCGGGAAACATCTCGCGAAGGGATGAATCACCTCAGAATTATATCCAGGTCTGCGAAATATTCGATGTTTGAGGTATTGACTTCATGGGACCTTTTCCATCATCCGGAGGAAATGAATACATTCTCGTAGCTATCGACTATGTATCCAAATGGGTGGAGGCCCAAGCCCTTAGAACTAATGATGCGAGAGTAGTCATTCATTTTCTTAAAAAGCTCTTCGCACGATTCGGGATTCCCAAGGCATTGATCAGTGATAGAGGAACCCACTTTTGCAATGCTCAAATGGAGAAGGTAATGAAGAAGTATGGCGTTCCACATAGATTTTCTACTGCATATCATCCTCAGATGAATGGACAAGTAGAAAACACAAATAGGGCATTAAAGCGGATACTTGAAAAAATGGTCCACCAGAATAGAAAAGATTGGGCATTCAAACTGGATGAGGCACTCTGGGCATTCAGAACTGCTTACAAAACGCTTATCGGAACAACCCCTTTTCGCTTGGTATACGGGAAGGCGTGCCACCTCCCAATTGAACTTGAGCAAAAAGCGTACTGGCACTTAAGGCCTGTAATATGGATTATTCTGAAGCAGGGTCAAATAGGTTCTTACAGCTTCAAGAACTGGATGAACTAAGACTAGAAGCTTATGAATCGTCGATCACATACAAAGAAAGGGCAAAAAAATGGCATGATCGACGAATAAAGAATCCTAAAGAGTTTTTGGAAGGAGATAAGGTTCTCCTGTATAATTCAAGACTGAGATTATTTCCGGGAAAACTCAAATCGAGATGGTATGGACCTTTTTCAGTAAAGAAGCAGATGAGTAATGGAACTGTGGTGCTACTGGACCACGATGAAAGGGAATTTACCGTAAATGGACAACGTGTGAAACATTATCAGTTGGATAATAATGAAATGGTCAACGATGAAGATATTGTTTTAGAAGAAGGTGACGGTAACGAGATCACGTAAGGGCACGACTACGAGTCTAGCTACAAGACTCATAAATAAGGAAAAGCGCTTCGTGGGAGGCAACCCATGCTTAATTTTTTGCTTTTTTTTGTCATATATCTTTTACTGATTGTTTATTCTCATGTTTAAATTTGTAAAAATGCTTTATTTTATTTTTAACCTCGTCTTAATTACATATAAAGGTATTTTACATAAAGGATAAGTGTAGGGAGGATTACACACGTTTTCAAAAGAAACGTAAACATGAGAATTTCAATTAATTAAAAGATATACATGTGTGTTTGTTCGAGTCAAATGCTTGTATTGAGTCATAATTGATGTTTTGCAGGAAATTTTTCCAGATTCTAAAGATGTAAATTTTCTAGAATTTTTTTCAGAAAATCGCAGACCAGTTTTTGTCAGGATAACCTGACGGCGTCAGGATCGCAACCTGACGGTGTCAGGAAAGATAAAAAACAACTAATTACTTTTTCTCGTTTTCTGAGCTACTTATAATTTTTTGGAATTTTCCAGGTCTTAATTTTCCAGAAATTTTGTAAACATCCATTCCACAAGCATTATATCCTAGTTTAGTAGAGTCTTATATATATTATTACCGCCGATTTTACGCGAAGGTTTCGTTTTTGCAGGTTTAATTTATCAAGAAGAAGATACATAAGATATGAAGGAGCTTTTCACGCAAACGTTCTTCTTGAAGAAAGATGTAACCACCACTTTACACGGATCCTACCGAGCTAATCAGGGGAGTACTAGTTTCTTTCATCTTTTATTACCTTCCATTATCATAACTTTGATACTTTCGGGGAACATTGGGGACAATGTTCAGTTTAAGTGTAGGGAGGGAAAATAAAACGGGAACTTTGAAACTATGCTTATCCTTGATTATTTGCTTTGTCCAATTGCATTTGTGTAATAAACCATGAGAAAATGTCGGTTAGGGTAATTTTGGCACCAAATTTAAAAATTTTCATGACATATAAGAGTGGGCCATTAGTCTTAACAAAAGCGTCTCATGGATAGGAAATTATATGACTAGCACAAAAACCCTTTACCACTTAAATTCCACCCAAAATGTGAGGATCGCCCTTAGATTAGTAGGAATTAAAGCATTCATCTTTAATGCTTAGTGTGTGAATCGGTAGTATAATAGATTCTAGAACTTGTTTTGTGATGCATCCCGAGATCGCTAGTAAGACTACACTTGTGTAGTTAGGAATAACTAAATGATAAGAGGCATTAGGATAACCCTTGTTTGATACCCGTAATATAATTACTTCTTCCACATCGGTTGAGTAATTCCCCCACACCTTTGCGTTGTACTCATCTTTAGTACACGATACCCCTAGTTAACCCCTCAGAGCCTATCCTTTTCGCGGTTCTCGTGATGTTTCGGTTTTCCGAAATATCAATGAAGAGCATTGTTTACACCTCACCCCCAAATGTACACCCAAATCGCCTTAGCCTACCTTGTATGCACTCACTTTTAGTGCATTATTGTTATCACCCTAAAACCCTTAGTTCAATTATCTAGTTGCTTGCATAAGTTGCTAAGTCGAGTCATATCCTTTGTATACAGTTTTGAGACGATTGGGACTCATGGGAAAAGTTAAAGTTTATGAAATGACGGGAAGGGAACGTTAAATTCAAATTCCCTTTATTTGCGTAATAATGTACTCCAAGTGTTTTGATCTTTTCAATTCGGGTCAAATTAGTGTTAGAGTAATAAAAACTCAAGCGTAGGGATGTGCCTATAAATCCCTATCATTTTAATGTTACCGTAGAGGATGGTAGAGTAAAAGTGTATGGGAAAAAAAAATCGAAAAAAAAGTAGACAAAGAGAAAAAGAAAAAAAAATAAAGTGTTCAAGTAAAAAAAAAAAAAAAAAAAAAAAAAACGGGCTACCATCCTACATCTATCTTTAATTTATGTTTGTTTGTTTCAGTTATCTAGAGTCTAGAGTGTCGAGTCTTGACTTAGCAACGCCATTCTTCGCATACTTGTAACATAAAGATTTTTGACTTGCCACCACTAAATAGCCTATCCCACCAAACCCTTTGTTTCCCTACCGTAAGCCTAACATTACAACCCTTTAAAAGACCTCTTTGATAGTCTTTCCTAGGTGCTTACGCCAAAGCGATGGAGGTTTGATCTAGTCTCAAGCCTATGGTAATCTATGTACTAGGACCGGTTAATGAGTGTTTATCTTCCATTTCCAACTTGTTATATTTCATATACACCCGAGAGATGTGAGTATCCAAACACCCCATGTGAGGTGCTAGTATGTAATTTCCGTGCTTGTTATGACTTTTGCGGGGCTTATATGTGTTGTGGATTGTTCTAAACCAATGCTTCATGACCCCTAACTTATAAATTAATTGGCTAAAAGCACATTTGCTTAAGGACAAGCAAATACCAAGTGTAGGGATATTTGATAAGGTTTTAAAATGTACATTTTTTAGGGGTCATTTAAGACCTTATTTGATCACTTTTGTATCCGTTATTACTTAATATTGTTCCTTTTCACTTTTTAGGTATCTTGAAGGCAAAATCCTGGAATGACACTTATTCGGACGAAAAGGCGCGAATATACGAAGAAAATGGCCAAAGTCAAGAATCAAGACACTCAGGCTGCTGGAACTGAAGGGGACGGCGTCAGGTGTTATTTGCGACACCGTCGCATCACTTTTGTGACGGCTCAGTAGCCAAATTGCTTATTTACAAGTGACGGTGTCAAGCTTTAAAAGAGTAGGTCGTCGCAACTCAGACGGCCTAGATTTGATCCAGACGACGTCAGAGACTGAAGGGGACGGCGTCACAAGCATAAGGTGACGCCGTCGCAAGACTAACGTGGCCAAGACGAAACCCTAATGACGGCGACCCGACGGCGTCACAAATCAAAGGGTGACGCTGTCGCATATGTAATCTTATATATAGAATCCGAATTTTTTAGTTTTCAGTGTGTAGTCTTTTGGAGTAAAAACCTAAACCGAACCAAGGCTGTCTTGTACAGTATTTTAGGGTTCCAAACCCTATCTTACATCAAGATAAGTGTTTTACTTCATTAATTTAATTATGTCTTCAATTACTTGTGTGTATGCTTGCATGTTGCGATAGGTCATCCGTTGTGTAGTTAATGCTTGATTAATCTTTGTGAACCTTAGTTTATAACACCTAGAGTTGTTGTAGGCTAAACCATCCGAAGAGTACCTTAGAGTTAAAGTTTATAAATCCTAGAGACTTTGTAGGCGATAACCTTTGGTAGTTTCAAAGAGTTAGGGATAAACGCATACCCTACGACCTTAGACACACAATGCGATTAAGAATAAGGACGTGACAATTCAACCATCAATAGGAGATAATTAAGGAGTAATAAAACCTAAGTAAACACATCTTTAAACCATCATACGAGCACACAATAATTAGACATAGACTATCCTCACCACTAGATTAGATAATTAGATAGTAGAAGTAATCGGTAGAAATACCAACCCCCCAAATCCAAACCTCGAGATTCGTACCTTTCCATTTCCTAAAAAACATAAAAAGATAAAAAATAATCTTCCTCAACCCCAATCTTAGCGTAGTAACTTCTCACTAGCATTCCTATTCCCCTAGAGAACGATATCAATTCCCGTGGCTTACCCTAATACTACACTACAACGATTAGGTTCACTGCTTAGGGTGTTGAAAAACTTGCTCGACGAAAAGGAAGTTCCTTTGACCCCGAACGACGCGTGTAGCGTTATCAGTATGAAACTCTCTCAGCCTTCCTGATTCAAAACAAGTTTGTCAGAGGAAAGATAAACAACACATTGTTTATCTATAGGACAAAACATTATATGATCCTAGTCCAAGTGTATGTTGATGACATCATCTTTGGCTCAACAAATTACACTCTTTGCAAACAGTTTGCAAAAACTGATGACAAAGAAGTTTGAAATGAGCATGATGGGTGAACTCACTTACTTTCTTGGACTACAAATCAGGAAAACTGATAAAGGGATCTCCATCAGTCAAGAGAAATACACCAGAAATCTCTTGAAGAAATATGAGATATCTGACTGTGCCTCAGTGAAGACACCAATGGTCCCTCCTAACAACCTTGGACCTGATCTCACTGGCAAGTCAGTCAATCAAACCCATTTCAGAGGGATTGTTGGCTCACTAATGTATCTTACTGCTTCCAGACCAGACATACAATTCTCAGTCTGTCTAATAGCAAGATATCAGTCCAATCCCAAAGAATCCCACCTCACTGCAGCCAAAAGAATACTCAGGTACCTGAAGGGAACCCCAAACCTTGGACTCTATTATCCAAAGTGCTCAGGGTTTGATCTCAAAGGGTACTCTGACTCTGATTATGCTGGCTGCAACATGGACAGAAAAAGTACCTCAGGGTCCTGTCAATTCCTTGGAGGAAAACTGGTATGTTGGAGTGCTAAAAAGCAACAATCGGTGGCTATGTCTTCAGCCGAAGCTGAGTATGTTGCTGCTGCAGGATGCTGTGCCAATGTATTATGGATGAAAAGTCAACTCAGTGACTTTGACATCCACTACAAAATGGTACCCATCTTTTGTGATAACACTAATGCCATTGCTATCTCCAACAACCCTGTCCTTCACCAAAGAACCAAACACATTAATATCAGATATCATTTTATCAGGGATCACATAATGAAAGGAGACATAGAGCTTCATTTCATTCCCACTGAATATCAACTTGCTGATATCTTCACCAAACCCTTCGATGAACCTACCTTCAGGAGACTGAAAGCTGAATTGGGAATGCTAGACATTGAAAGTCAGCAGCCTGAAAACCAATCTCAATCTCAGTAAGTTTTCTCTGAAATGGTCCATCCTCCCTGAACATACTCCAAAACAACCATCTCACTGAATGAGTAAGACTCATTTAGGGACCCTGACAGTTGATATTGAGTATTAAATGAGTAACTAAATGCTCCAAGTATCAGTTGCTTAAATGTCCTAGGTTGGTAACCATGCCAATTAAATATAGGAATATATGTCTTTGTATCTTACTGTCAGGGGTCCCTCATACTTACCTCATCCCACTTGGCATTAAATTTCTCCTCTCACATAAAATATCATGTGGATATTTTATTACTGCAAAAGTGCACTTTTACTGTACACTACAACTGTTTCCTTGAAAAACAGGATTTACTGCGGTAGTGGTGTGGTGGCATTAAATGTGGAGATTCAAAACGTTTTCAAAAACCGGCTTTACAAATTCCCATTTATGCACATTTTACCCCTCTCACCAGTGTATAAATACCCTCTTTTAAACCATACAAACACACACAAATTATTTTCTGTAACAAAACTCTGTTAAAATCCTTTCTCAAACCTAGAAAAATTTGTGTGTTCTTCAAAGAATTATCAAACCTTTTTCAGAAAAACCTTCTCTGTAAACCTTCACAAAAGTTTTTCATCACAACTTGAGAGATTCAAAACCCTTTTAATTGTTCTTGTCAAGATATTTTTCTCTAAACCCTAAAACATTTTAATGGAAATGGCAAGAACATAATCTCTTCAGTTTGCATCACAGTGGGCAGGGGACCTCAGTAATGTTGAATTTAAAACCAATAATGTCATAGGCAATTTTGAATACCCACAAAATGTCCCAGTCTATAAGGACATTATGAAATTTTTGTTTAACTGCCCACTGAAAATGGCCTTTGTTACATGTCAATTCTGTACCAAAACCTCCTCAGGGAGTTTTGGGCTACAGCCACGGCCTATGACCAGTCACCCTCTACTAATGAGACTGACCTATGACCACTCAAGTAGTATCTCATTAGGTTCATTCTTTTCAATGGGGAACAGTCACTAACCCTTGATTATAAAACTTTTTGCACTTCAACAGGGTTAGATTATAATAATGGTGTCTATGTTGCCCATCCTGAACCCTCCACAGTGAAGGATGGGTTAAAACAAATCGCTTTGGATCCAAAATTTTTGGACAAGACCCCAGTCACCAAAAGTTCATTTCTCGTGGCTTGGAGGATCCTATTCACTTTTGTGATTCAGGTCCTTGGCGGGAACCACTCATCCACTGAACAAGTTAATTCTATTCAGTTGATGATGGCATACTGTTTGATGAATGGGGTCAATGTCGACATTGGGGAGATCATTTACAGTGATCTCGTAACCAAGCTACTGAGCAAAACTAGGGCGAAATATGTTTCGTACCCTAGGTTTGTCTCATGTGCTTTACAAGTGTTACTGGGTTGCAATTATCCTCAGGAACAAAAATATTGCGCTTTACCAGGCATCGTGAATCAATCTAATTTTCAAAAGGACCCATCCCTTGTCACTAATACTGAATTGACGGCCCATATGGTTGCTGTAAACAACCAGAGGGACTCAGTGTCTCCTAACCCTGCTTCTAAAAAGAGAAAGGGGAAGTCTCAGGCTGGGACTAAGACCAAACCCAAGTCTCAGGGCCCTGAGGCTTCAGGAACACTGGCCAAAAGGCAAGAAGACCCAAGACTGATCTGACACCCACTGGAGCCCAATCATCATCCACCCCAGTGACAACGAAGGACACTGATACATCACAATCAGTGCCCTTGGTCCCAACTACTACTCCCCAAGATACAGAGGGAAACATACAACACGCTGGTAGGGGAGCGCCTTCCACTTTGCCCAAGGATGACATTAGCAAATCAAAGCCTTTGTTTGAGGGCACACTGATTGATACCAAAGACTCAGAGGGAACTAAACAACCCGCTGATAGGGATATAACTGCCACTAACTCCGCCAAGGGCACTGGGAAATACCCACCAGTGTCTCAGGGGTCACAGGGGGACAAAGACTCGGAGGGAAAGAAACAACCCGCCGATATGGAACCCATCACCAATCCTGACTCCGGAGAAGACACCGGGAAACACCCATCAGTGTCTGAGGGGTCAAAGGGGGACAAAGACTCAGAGGGATTAATACCACTCGCTGATATGGAACCCATCACCCCCACCTTGTTAACAATGGCTGATGTTGCTGAGATACTATTTTCTGATGAAGAGCAGGCTGTAAGTGATGATGAAATCTTATCAGCAGGGGAAGAAGTGGACGCTGATGTTCAACCTGAACAAGAGCATCAGCCTGATCCACAAGAGCCTAAAGAGTCACCTTTCCAGCCTGCAGACAATGACTCTGACTCCTCTTCATCCAGTTCTGATGAATTCAGCCAGTTTGATAATATTCTTCCAATCACTGAAAGGCAGCTAGTTATGTGGATCACCAAAGCTTCAAGAAAGATATATTCTGGGGTCACTGACACACTGTGGGATCAACATACTGAAGCTGCTGCAAGTTATGCTGATCTAAGATCCGATGTGCTCACTTTCAATGCTAACACTGATGAGCACAGAGATATTATGTACGAGCAGCTTGATAGATTGGATGATAACCTGGCTAAGTTTCTCAAACATCTTCAGGGTTTTGGAACAAAAATTAATGAAATCAGGGACTCGGTCAAAGAAGACCCAACACTCAACTCAAAAGTGGTGGAGGCTACTGAGGCTTACTTGAAGAATTCCTCAGACCTTACTGAACTGATCACTATGCTAAAGTCTGCCAATGTTCAGGGTCTTCAATCTTCGGTTTAGTCTCTTCAGGCAACACTGGGCTCTTTGGATGCTCAAGTGACCAACTTAGCTAAGGCTTCCTCATCAATGGCTTGGAATCTTGGGCCACGCATGACTGCCTTGGAACTTTCTCAAGCTAATCTGGAAACAAAGGTCACTGGTCTTCAAAAGGATACATCTGATATCAAGGCTATGGTCACTGAAATCTACCAAGCCTTCAAAGGTCAAGCCACCCAAAGTCCCCCGCTGTCAGAGCCAAATTTTGCTCTCACTGAAGTTGCCGCAACAGTTGAGGGGGAGAAGACCACTGAAGAGACCTCCTCTCACACTGAGGGGGAGCCAACACCACCAGTCCCAATTATACCAATTTCATCAATCCCACCCTTATCATCAACAACAACAACAATGGCTATGACAGTTACACCCATCACAACAACAACACCACCACTGGTAGCATCATCATCTTCCTCAGGCCAGGACAAAGGAAAAGGCATAATGCAAACTCCTAAGCCTGAGAAGATTCCCTACAAGATCGGCGACACTGAATACCTGCTCACACCACAACAGCTAAGTTCCTATCTTGCAAAAGAAGAAAGGAAACAGAAACTAGCTGAGGAGGAAAGGAAGAGCAAAGAAGCACTAATAAAGTTGTCGCTGAAGAAGCTGAAAATTTAGGAATTAATCCAAAGATTCTTCAGAAGGGTCAGGCAAGACAAAAGTTTAAGGATGCTCAGGCTGCTAAGATGGCTGAAATGAGAAAGCAGTTGGAAGAAAAGAACAAAAGAACTGCAACCATGAGGCAAGCAAGAATTGATCATTACAACTGGACAATGACAAGCAGAAGGCTGCCTGAGAAGATCACTGATGTCAGAATCATCCCCAAGTCTAAACCACTGGCAATGAACGTCTACAGGGGGGATGATAAAAGACACTTCGAGGTTCATGATCCCCTAAAATTCACTGACTTTGGGATCACTGAACTAGATGAACTTGGTCCATTAATTGAAAAGAAGCAGAATGCGGTGGTTAAGGAGCTGATGAAGATGCTCAATAAAAGGTATGAAAGACTGAGGGATGCACCAGCACAACTGGGGATTCAGCCTGCCTTAACTGCACCACAAGGATCTCAACCTCAGTCATCACAGGGCAAAAGAAAGAGGGTTGAGTTCCAGCCTGAGATCAAAGTGCCTGGACTCGAATGCAACAGGGAGCTGCCTGAAGGTGTGAAGTTTGTCAATTGTCTAGTGATTGAAAAGCCTGAAAGAGGTCTGTTCCACATTGATGTCTATGGAAACCCATCATTTCAAAGATGGAGTGACATTGACAAGGAAGGTGTGGCTGCAATGCTGAGCTACATACTTGTGGCCTCTCAAATTCAGACTCCTGCCAACGTCAGGTTATGCACTGACCTAAACGCCAAGATAAGAGAGCACCCAGACAAAGAAACACTCATCATAAAGAAAGTAAAGCTTGAAGCACTGGGGATCCATCTAGATTGACATCAATATCATTTATCTTTGGTACTAGTGATAGGAACCATGTAATGTGATCAATAAAAGATGTATGTTTTGTTTAAGTTCTCAGTGTTCCTTATTGTATTCATTAGTACATTAAGTGCAAGAAGAAGCCATTTGCTCACTTACATTGATCAAACACTTAGGCTATTTGTATATCCAAATAGGGGGAGACTGTTGGGTTCAGTAAATACCCAAACCCCCTTCAGGATACTCAGTATGAGGCGAAGAAGATAACCTAAGTGCTTAGTCCGTTAAACACTAACAGGTCACTGAGTGCATAGTCTCTCAGTGAGCCATCTTTAGGATACTCAGTATGAGGCGAAGAAGAAGTCTCTCCACTCAGTCAGGCGGAACTTAAAGAGTGAAGACTGAGTCAAGAAGAAGATGGTGGATTCAGTGCGTGATGACAATAACTCACCGAATCCCTAAAGTCCTCACCAACTACTTACACTAAAGACAAACTGAAACTGAAGACTGAAGACTATGAAGACTGAAGAATAGGCGGGATAAAACGGTTACATTGGAAACTGTTGGGTTCAGTAAATACCCAAACCCCCTTAATCTAGGATTTGAATAGAAAATAGCCCAAGTGTTTAGTCCGTTAAACACTAACAGGTCACTGAGTGCATAGTCTCTCAGTGATTCATCTTCAGGATACAAAGTATGAGGCGAAGAAGAAGTCTCTCCACTCAGTAAGGCGGAACTTAAAGGGTGAAGACTGAGTCAAGAAGAAGATGATGGATTCAGTGAGTGATGACAATAACTCACTGAATCCCTAAGACTCCTCTCCAACTACTTACACTGAATACAAACTGAAGTAGAAGACTAACGGATGTAAAGACTGAAGAATGAGCGGGACAAGGCGGGATAAGTTTGAATCAGATAAGACGAAGTGCTTATCAACCAAAGTCAACTTTCCCTGAATGGCAAAAGATCAGGCTCAGTGTCATCACTGAACTTAGGAAAGTAGTCTTGTCTCTTACCTAGAATAGTCTTTGTAAACAGAGACAAAATACATCAGTATTTTGTCTTATGTATGATGTCAGTTTGTCACTTAGAAAAGAGTCAAAAATCATACATGTATAAATAGCATAAGAGATGGAGTGAAAAGGTTAAGCTTGTGAATTGTAAAAACACACATACACGCAAGCCATCTTTTCACTCCTCCAAATACAACTTTATCCCTGAGATAGCTCAGTGGGTTCTAAGAGTTGTGCTCAGACTTAGCCTGAGCTTAGACAGGAGTCACCAACCTTTGTCATTTCAATCCCAAGTGCTATTCCGCAAGTACTTGGGTAACATATTCTTTGCGATTCATTTCTAATAAGAATATGATGTTGAAATTTATCTAGTGTGTTTTACTTACGTTAATTTCAGTCATTGTTCACTATTAACTTGTTTTATATTTCTTAATTGTTTTAAACGATAGTGAATGGGGAACAACATAAACGAATAAGATGGAGTACTTATCCTGAAAGTTTCCCGTTTAGAATCAGCATCAGTACTGACATGAAGAAAGTGACTTGGTCCCTTTACCTAATATAGTCTTTGTAAACAGAGACAAAATACATCAGTATTTTGTCTTCTGCAAATTGTCAGTTTGTCATTTAGGAAAGAGTTAAAACTCATACTTGTATAAATAGCATAAGAGATGGAGTGAAAGTTTAAGCTTGTGAATTGTAAAACACACACACACACAAGCCATCTTTCACTCCTCTAAAAACAACTTTGTCCCTGAGATAGCTCAGTGGTTCCGTGTAGTTGTTCTCAGACTTAGCCTGAGCTTAGTGAGGAGTTACAACACTTTGTCATTTCAATCCCTAATATTGTTCCGCAAGTACTAGGGTAACGTATTCTTTTGATTCATTTCTAATAAGAATATGATGTTGAAAATTACTCTTAGTGTTTTACTTATATCGTTTCAATCATTGATTCACTATTAGCCTATTTACAATACTTAAACTATTTTTATACTATAGTGAATAGGGAACAGCAGTATGTGAAATGTTATGCATAGATATTGAAAGTAAATGAACAACCAACCTTCAAATGAAGGTTTACAACGTTATTTATAGGGGAAGGGACTAGGGCAACACTACAAGTTACCTTCCTTCCTTATGGGCTTGGGTCAAGGCTTATGGGCTTTCTACATAAGCCTTGCCATTAATACAAATATGAAAGCCTAATTAAGCAACCTATTACATATTGATTACAAACACTTGAAATATAGTTTAGGAGTGATTCCAACAATCTCCCCCTAAGTGTTGGTAATTAATGACTTAAGTAATATTGAAACGCTTTAGGTGCTGATGTAATAGTTGCTTTGACGTCTTATGACATTCTTCTTTCTTGTGAGAAGAAGTGTCTTGATTCCAACAATCTCCCCAGTGTGAGGATCTTGTTTTCTTCGAAGTTTTCAGCTTTGACGTCTTCATTTATCTTTGTTCTTTGTTCTGGAGTAGATATGGTGATGTTATGTTGTGGTAATCTGCATCAGGTCCGCTTCGTTGCTCCAGTGTCTCCACGTCTTTCTCCAACATGCTCACACTTCTTTTGACAGTGAATTTCAGATGTGAAGTTGTTCTCGAGTCTTATTAACTTTGTAGATTCTTTGATTTGAAGAAGAATCATTTTGACTTTGTGTTGCCGTTGATAATGAGAGAACTTCTATGATGATGTTATTGGTATGATCATGTGGAGAATCTGCACGATCTCTTCCTCCCGTGAGTATCCATTAGCAGCAGCATCTCAGGTACAGTCACGAACACCAATTGATCATTGTAATCTTTTCTTAAAGAATTGATTACTACAATTGTTCTACTGATGAATGTCTTGATTCTATTCACCTTGGTCGGGCAAATCAGCCGTCCGAATCCCGTAAGGGACATTTGGCATTACATTGAACAAGTTCATGTAATGACCCACATATTCAGATAAGACGAAGTCCTTATCAACCAAAGTTAACTTTCCCTGAATGGCAAAAGATCAGGCTCAGTGTCATCACTGAACTTAGGAAAGTAGTCTTGTCTCTTACCTAGAATAGTCTTTGTAAACAGAGACAAAATACATCAGAATAGTCTTTGTAAACCAAAGGTTAAGCTTGTGAATTGTAAAAACACACATACACGCAAGCCATCTTTTCACTCCTCCAAATACAACTTTATCCCTGAGATAGCTCAGTGGGTTCTAAGAGTTGTGCTCAGAATTTGCCTGAGCTTAGAGAGGAGTCACCAACCTTTGTCATTTCAATCCCAAGTGCTATTCCGGAAGTACTTGGGTAACGTATTCTTTTCGATTCATTTCTAATAAGAATATGATGTTGAAAATTATCTAGTGTGTTTTACTTACGTTAATTTCAGTCATTGTTCACTATTAACTTGTTTTATATTTCTAAACTGTTTTAAACGATAGTGAATGGGGAACAACAAGTGGTATCAGAGCAAGGCTAATTATAAAACTCTTTTTTAGGCCGCTCTAAAAGTTTTTAAATTAGGATCCTAAATGGCTGATTTTGATGTACCCCAACTAGTCGACAAAAAGGGTGGAGCTTATACAGCTAATGCCCCTCGACTCGAAGTTGGCAAATTCAACAAATGGAAAAAGCGAATGCTTTGCTATTTGACTGGAATGGAACCTTACTACATAAAATGTATTAATGAAGGTCCATTCGTCCCAAAAACAGCTGAAGGTTTGCCTAAACCTGAAGCTCAATGGACTCAGGATGAAAGAAGAGTGGTCAAACAGGACCAAAGACTCAAGAGTATCATCATATCTTGTCTCCCTGATGATACCATGGAGTCGGTTATTAACTGTAGTACAGCTAAGCAAACCTGGGAAGACCTGGTCCATAGTCATTAAGGTCCATCTGATACCAAGGAAAACAGGATAATGGACCTGAAACTTGAGTATAATACTTTCAGGGCTAAGGACTCAGAAACTCTGTCTCAAACTTACACCCGGTACAAAACTTTGTTAAATGAACTTTCAAATGATGGTGTAAAATTGTCCAAACATGAAATCAATGTTGGTTTTGTAAACAGTCTTCCTGAGAAATGGTTGAATTTCTCTCAGGGACTAAGGAATGCTAACCACATTCAGAATCTTGAGCTTCCTGAAATTTATGGGAAATTTGTCTATGAGGAAAACCTCATCAACAGACGATACCCTGACTTGAAAAAGTCCCAGGAAGTCAAGAAGTCCCTGACAACCATTTCCAATCCAGTGTCAACTGTTTTTTATTCTAACAATGTGATTCAAGATTTTCAGGAAAACTCTGATGATGAGGCAGATGAAAGGACAAGCGAGGAGTACCTGAACTATTTAAATATTGAGTTTCAGGAAAGAGCACTCCTCGCTAACTCAAAAAGGTTTATTCGAAGAAACAAAAGTTTTTCAAACGCTAAAGCTAATGAAGACACTGAATGTTCTAAGTGTCACAAAAAGGGTCATTTTGCAAAAGACTGCTTTTCAAAAACAATTTCTGAACCCTCTTACAAACCATCAGGGTCAAACCAGTCTTCAGGCTTTAGCAAATTTCAACCAAAAATCTTTCAGTCTCATCAAAATTTTCAGAGCAAATTTGATCATAATAAAGCTGTTGATTATGAAACCATGTATAAGAAAGCAAAAGCTAAGCTTGCATTGCTTGAGGCCAGTCCCTCAAAAACAACAACCAGTGTTAAATCTGTGCAAGGGAAAAACAAAGGCCTCGTTGCTGAAACCTTCGACTGGGATGAAGAGCCAATATCATCTGATGATGAAATGGTGCATGTCAGTGCACTGATGGACCTCTCAGAAGAGGACAAGCTAGCTGTTGGGAAGAATCATGCCATAAACGGGGAATGGGTCAACATCACAATGAAAAAGGTAAACATCTTACTTTCTATGGATGATGACTCTGATTGGCAGTCTTATATGAATTATCTTAATGTTGACCTTAAGTTCGTAGAAGAGCAAAGATTAAATCTTTTTTCAAAATACAACAAACTAAGTTTTGAATTAAACAAGTGTAGAGATGAACTGCTTATTTTAAAACAAGCCAAGCTTGAGGCTGTCACTTTGCAAATTCAAAACACTGAACTAGTTAAGAGAAATCAGGCTCTTCAAGATGAACTTAAAAAGGTACAAGATATTCTTGATAGTTGAACTTCTAAGAATCCCAGGGTCTTTGATGTTGTGGGTAACCCCAGTAGCAAAAAGAGAGTCATAGGTGAAGATCATCTCCCTGACTCTCACAACAAAGACCAAAGTTCAAAACCATTTGTGTCTGGTGGCATGATTACCAATATGCTGACAACTCCAAATTCCAGTGATTGGATTGAACGGGTTAACCCTGAGAGTAAGCTTCCAAATTTCGATTCTGGAAGGATTCTTGAGCCTGAGAGCCAAGCTCTTAAGAGCATGCTAGGACTCCATGATGTGCCCAGCAGTACTGAACACATCTCTGAGTCTAAAGTAGAATCTCAAACACCGCTTCCCCCCCTGAAAACTCTTCAGGGTGCTGATCCAAGCTCTGAGCTTACTCCTCTAAAATTCAATCCTCACTCACCAAAAGAAAGGTCTGGACTTGGTAGAACCATCCTGCAAAGACCAATAAAACAAATCCAACTAGAGTCTACTCCTACTGAGACTTCAACATCCTCTGTTCCCACTGAAGCTGACCAAATTCGGCAACTTACTGAGCTTGTGAGGAAGCTGACAGAAAAGATGGAATCCATCAAAAAAGCCCCTGATTCAATCAAGGAAACTAAGTCAGCCTCATCTAGCTCATCAAAATCAAAATCCTCCAACAAATCCAAGCAGAAGTGTGAGCTGTGTCATTACACCAGTCACACCACTGACAACTGCTATAGAATCCTTTATTGTATGATCTGCAATAAGGATGATCACAGAACTGCAGACCACTTACAGTATGTAAGCTCTGTCAGTAAAGCAAACTATACCAAAGTTGGTCATCAGTATGCTTCATCCTCCAAAATAACTCTCAAGAATATAGCAAAACCTTTTCCTCTTTGCCCTTACTGTGGGTTTAATGATCATCATCAGGATGACTGTCTCATGAACACATGCTGTGATATATGTGGAAATCCAGCTCATGAGACATCCCAACATGACAGTGTCATTCATGCAAGGAAAAGTGGAAAACAACCCAAAATCACTGAGTCTTCCTCAGTCTCTAAATGCAAAACCTGTGGTAGCACAATGCACTCAACCACTGACCATGAGTCGATTGCAAAATTCAAAGAGACATTGAGACCCAAGCCCACTAGCAAGTGGGTCACTAAGAGAAACTAATTCAGTTTAATACTTGTGCAGAGACAAGCCAGGGAGCCTATTTGGCATCTAGATAGTGGATGCTCAAGAAGCATGACTGGTGTGAAGGAGTATCTGCACAAGTATGTAAAGAAACCAGGACCCAAGGTAGTATTTGGTGATAACTCATCATGTCCCACTGAAGGTTATGGTTTAGTAAACTGCAATGGAATAGTTTTCTCTAGAATTGCTTATGTCAATGGTCTCAAATACAATCTCATCAGTGTCAGTCAACTATGTGATACTAAGTACATTGTGCAATTCAATGACAAACAAGGTACCATTTTCAATGCCAATAAAGAAGTTGTTTTGATAGCTCCTAGAAGAGATGATGTTTATGTCTTAGACATGTCTACTCTTTCTCAAGATGGAACCTGTCTCTTTCTCAAGATGGAACCTGTCTCTTTGCCAAAGCCACTAAATCTATCAACTGGCTGTGGCACAAGAGACTCTCTCACTTAAACTTCAAAAATATCAACAACCTGGCAAAACAAAACAAGGTCCTTGGCTTACCATCACTGGTTTTTGCAAAAGACAAACCATGCTCTGCCAGTGAAAAAGGTAAACACCACAGAGCATCTTTCAAAACCAAACAAAATTTCTCCATCAAAAGCTGCCTTCACCTCCTGCATATGGATCTCTTTGGACCTGTCAGTCCAGATCAATCCAGCATGAGAAGTATACTCTCGTCATTGTTGATGAGTTTTCAAGATACACTTGGGTATACTATCTTTCCAAAAAGAGTCAGGCAGCTGATACAATAATGTCATTCATCAGAAAAATTGAAAACCAGAATGACATTACTGTTAAACAAATCAGAACTGACAATGGTACTCAGTTCAGAAATCAAGAGCTTGAAAGCTTCTGTGATGAAAAAGGAATTTCTTAAAATTTCTCATCTCCTTATACCCCTGAACAAAATGGGGTTGTTGAATGAAAAAATAGAACTCTCATTGAGGCTGCAAGAACCATGTTAAATGGCTCAGCCCTCTCAAAGCATTTCTGGACTGAAGCAGTAAAAACTGCCTGTTACACTCAAAACAGGTCAATCATTGTCAAAAGACATAATAAAACCCCATATGAGACCTTCAAAGGTAGACTTCCTGACATCAGCTACTTTCATGTGTTTGGGTGTCCTGTGTTTATTCATAACTCACTGATCTCTAAAGCTTTCAGGGTGTTTAACACCAGAAGACAACAAGTTGAGGAAACCTTTCATGTCACCTTTGATGAAAGTTCAGAAAGTATCAGGTTCACCAACACCTCAGTAGAGGAAATAGGAATTGATGATTCATCAAGATATCCTCCTGATGAGTTCAACACTGAAATCAATTCCTCATATCAAGCTGATGCTGACATCTCATATTATGTCTTACCTCACAACCTACCCCAACCAACTATCAGTGAATTCATTGATAATCAATGAGTCCCTACTGGGATAGGTAATACTGAACCAAATGTTCATGAACCTGTGATTCAAGAACCACAACCTGAACAGGACATCTCAACAGATGCTCTAAATGATTCTGTTGCTCCTGAAACTGAACTTACTCCTGAGTTTCCAGTGACATCTTCAAGTTCAGATCCTAGACCACAAAGTAAGTGGACAAAATCTCAGGAGATTGAGCTTGTAAACATCATTGGTGAACCCACTGAGGGCATGCTCACTAGAAGCATGGCTACTAAATTAACTGCAGCTTCAGCCAATGAATGTCTATATGCTGATTACCTATCTGATATAGAACCCAAAAGTGTCACTGAGGCTCTAAAACACCCAAGCTGGGTTCAGGCTATGCAAGAAGAACTGCAACAGTTTGATAAAAACAAGGTCATGACCTTGATCAAATGTCCTCAGGAGGTAGTAGTCATAGGAATGAAGTGGGTTTTCAGAAACAAAACTGATGAAAATGGCACTGTCATTAAAAACAAAGCCAGACTTGTAGCCAAAGGTTACAGTCAACAAGAAGTCATTGACTATGATGAGACATTTGCTCCTGTTGCAAGAATGGAAGCCATCAGGATCTTCCTTGCATATGCAACATACATGAACTTCTGGGTCTACCAAATGGATGTTAAAAGTGCATTCCTAAATGGTGATCTCAAGGAAGATGTGTATGTTCATCAACCTCCAGGCTTTGAGAGTAGTGAATTTCCTGACTATGTCTGCAAGCTTGACAAAGCCCTCTATGGAATTAAACAAGCTCCCAGGGCATGGTATGAAACTCTCTCAGCCTTCCTGATACAAAACAAGTTTTTCTGAGGAAAGATAGACAACACACTGTTTGTCTACAGAACAAAACAAGATGTTATACTGGTTCAAGTGTATGTTGATGACATCATCTTTGGCTCAACAAACTATACTCTTTGCAAACAGTTTGAAAAACTAATGACAAAGAAGTTTGAAATGAGCATGATGGGTGAACTCACATACTTCCTTGGACTGCAAATCAGGCAAAATGATAAAGGAATATCTATTAGTCAAGAGAAATACACAAGAAATCTCTTGAAGAATTATGAGATATCTGACTATGCCTCAGTGAAGACACCAATGGTCCCTCCAAACAACCTTGGACCTGACCTCACTGACAAATCAGTCAATCAAACTCATTTCAGAGGGATTGTAGGCTCACTGATGTATCTAACTGCTTCTAGACCAGACATCCAATTCTCAGTCTGTCTAATAGCAAGATATCAGTCTAATCCTAAAGAATCCCATCTCACTGCAGCTAAGAGAATTCTCAGATACATGAAGGGAACTCCAAGCCTTGGACTTTACTATCCAAAGTGCTCAGGGTTTGACCTCAAAGGGTATTCTGACTCTGATTATGCTGGCTGCAACATGAACAGGAAAAGTACCTCAGGGTCCTGTCAATTTCTTGGAGGAAAGCTGGTTTGTTGGAGTGCTAAAAAGCAACAATCAGTGGCTATGTCTTCAGCAGAAGCTGAGTATGTAGCTGCAGCAGGATGTTGTGCCAATGTATTATGGATGAAAAGTCAACTCAGTGACTATGACATCAATTACAAAATGGTACCCATCTTCTATGATAACACCAGTGTTATTGCAATCTCCAACAACCCTGTCCTCTACCAAAGAACCAAACACATTGATATCAGATATCACTTCATTAGGGATCACATAATGAAAGGAGACATAGAACTTCATTTCATCCCTACTGAATATCAACTTGCTGATATCTTCACCAAACCCTTAGATGAACCTACTTTCAGGAGACTGAAAGCTGAATTGGGAATGCTTGACATTGAAAGTCAGGCATCTGAAAATCCATCTCAGTAAGTTCTCTGAAATGGTTCCTCCTCCCTAAACGAAACCCACAAAACATCCTCTCACTGAATGAGTAAGACTCATTCAGGGACCCTGACAGTTGATATTGAGCATTGAATGAGTAACTAAATGCTCCAAGTATCAGTTACTTAAATGTCTTAGGATTGGTAACTATGCCAATTTAATATAGGAATATATGTCTCTTTGTCTTACTGTCATGGGTCCCTCAAAAACTTACCTCATCCCACTTGGCTTTAAATGCCTTCTCACATAAAATATCCTGTGGATATTTTATTACTGCAGAAAGTGCACTTTTACTGTACACTCAATTGCTTCCTTGAAAAACGGGATTTTACTGCGGGTTGTGGAGGGTGGCATTAAATGTGGAAATTCAAAACGTTTTCAAAAACTGACTTTACAAATCCACAAGTTTGCACAAACAACCCTTCTCAACATCCTATAAATACCCCTCATAAAATCCTTATAACACACACAAAAGATTTCTGCTATCAAAACTCTGTCAAAATATTTTTACAAACCCAGAAATCTTTGTGTTCTTCAAATCCTTTCTGAAAAATCTTCTTTGTAAACCTTTACAAAAGTTTTTCATCACAACTTAAGAGATACAAAAAAAAAATTTGATTGCTCTTGTCAACTTATTCTTTTCAAAACCCTAAAACCCTTTTAATGGAAATGGCAAGAACACAATCTCTTCATTTTGCTTCACAGTGGGTAGGCGATCTTAGCAACGTTGAATTTAAAACAAATAATGTTATAGGCAATTTTGAATATCCTCCAACCGTCCCAGCCTATAAAGACATTATGAAATTTTTGTATAACTGCCCACTGAAAACGGCCTTTATTCAGTGTCCCTCTGTACTGTACCAAAACCTCCTCAGGGAGTTTGTTGAAACAGACAAAGACCTTGATAGATCTTGAGCTCGTGGATCGTTATGTATGCCTATGTAATCACAAGCACCATAAAAGACAATCTCTACAACTAATGTTTATCAGCGGAATATAAACACAAGTAAATAACTAAGAACTTCTTGATCCTCTATGGATCTTTATATTAACTAAAACTGAGTTTTTCCAATCGGTACATAAACCTTTCTAATGTTTTCCTTTTATAGATAAGGAACCCTAAACAATATCGCTAAACCGTTTTCCAAGAAACGTATAATCATAAAACTAAACAAGATATACACAATCACTTCCTAATAAAGCTCATGTATATCCACACTAAATAAACTAAATACGGAATAAACACTTCCGCAGAATCAAACTAATCACTATTATTCTTCAGTAGAATAAGTCTTCAGCAGAATCCACTTCACTTCAGTAGAAACACTTCGGCATTAAGTTCAGCATAATCAGACTTTCACATAATTCCCAACAATCCTCCCCTAAACTGGAATTTGACTTGTTAAGTTCCAGTTTCTTGATAGATCTTACAGCACCAGAGGATTGGACACGAACAACAGCAACAGCAAAGAATCCAAAGAACATCTCTATGATGAAGAAACTCTGAAAATCCATATCTTTGCAGCTACAAATGACAAAAGGTACATCAAAACAGATTAGTTTCATACTATTCTCATCACATCCAGGTGTGTTAACTCCTGTGAGAGGTGAATCATTGAAAATAAATGGATTTGATGTCTCTTTACCAATAGCCATCACTACTGGAGTAGCCATATGTTTTAGTTCGTAAACTATGGTACACTGATAACCATCTGATTTATTAGCAAACCAGCAACCATATAAACGGATTTGAAATGTCTTTACCTGTAGCCGTTTGCTCAGGACTAGTCAATTCTTATAATTGGTGAATTAAAAAACCAAATATGGAATGCCACTGCCTTTACCATATGCCATATACAAATGGGCTAGCCAATTCTTGGATTCCAAACAGGAATAAACCATGGTGAATTGAAAACCATACAACACTCAACAATTAAGCATGGGTGGTTGCAGACCCAATGATTTTGAGCAAATCATTACAGCTATCAACAGATTTGATGTGTCTTTACCAAAGCTGTACCCTTTGGACTAGCTAACTCTTTGACATACCCAAAGTATATCAGGTGAGTCAATAACCAAAAATTATACAACAAACCTACAAGAAAAGTTAGATAAAACCAAAAACATTTTTTTTTTTTTTTTTTTTTTTTTTTTTTTTTTAACTAAGAAAGAAAACAAATATTACAAACTATTACAATCAAGATGAACCTTTATGTGATAGAAGTTGATTCTTAATCAAACCAACACATTGAGTAGCATGAAGGTCATCATTGCCAACAGAATTAGGAGGCACTACCAACTTGTGTTTCAGCAATCTTTCCATAAAAGTATCAGATAAAGGATAAAGCTTATCTGATAGCATACACAAAACCATCCCACATGTAGTCTGAACTACATGAACACAAGGCAAAGGATAAAACCTCCAACTCTCAATCTCCCATTTATGAGAATTCTTCCAAATAGAACACCCTTGACCATTTGGAGAATTAGAATCAAACATAACTTGAAGATCACCTAACAGATATAAACCAGAACCAGTTGCTTGATGAAACTTATAATACTGAATCACATGATCATAAAGCATTTTCAAATCATGTCGATTCACTAAATGAAGAATATCTTTCAAGAAGTTAAACTCAAGGACAGTTTTATCCAGCCTATACACAGTGTTAAGCTTTCCAGTTTTCCAATCAACCAATGTCACATGAGTTCCTTCATGAAAATCATCAACAGTTCCAACTTCAATAAAAGTAGACTCATCAGCCTTGATATCAAAATCAGTATTCCTTGAAGCCTGTTTCTTAGCCAATCTGTCAGAACATCTTGTAACCAAACTCTGCTGTCCCATAGCATCACTGTGTTCAGTACCTATCTGTAAATCAGTCTCTTGAATCAGAGAATCATTAAGCTCCACATTGGACAACATGTCAGAAGAAATCAAGGAAGATTCAGCAGAAACAACCATAGCAGAAGGAGTAAGAACATCAGAAGATATATCAGAAAGAACAACTGGAGTTACCACCGAAGGCAAAACATCATCAAAACTATCCACAATTTCAACTGTTTTCTGTCTCTTGGCTGTAGGAACATCAGTCATGGAATCACGATTTTTCAATGAAGAAGAAGAAGTAGTACCTTGTGAAGAAAACTTCATAACCAGATTATACTCTCGAATCAAAGTATCATCAGACCAAGTCATGATTTGCTTCATGGATAAACCAGAATTATGCATAGAAGCATTCTTCACAACTCTTCTCATATAGTTCCTCTTCTGAGCAACTGTCATAGGTTTTTCTCTTTTAGCTTTATTTCTCTGATCAATAAGAGCTCTTCTCTTTGCAGCAGATTCCTTCTTTCTTTGATTACCAAGTGCCCTCATTTTATCCACAAAATCATCATCATTAAAGGAATCTCCTAAAATAAGTTTTGCTAGATCAGGATCAGAAGCACCTTGAGAAATATAACCATCCCATTGATCATCAGTAATCGTAGGAAAGAATGCATCAAGTTCTAATTTCCTTTCAGGAGACAAATCAGAAGCATACTGATCTTGAAGAAACTTAGCCACAACACGACTCTTCTGAATATCTTCATAATCAGCAAACATTCCAGCCTGAGCTTGATATTGTTCTTTAGTCACTGTACCTGACTTCAGCAAATCATCAATCACAGGATCCTGTTCTGTCTCAGAAGATGTCTCAGCAGAACCAATTTCAGCAGAACCAATGTGAGCTTCAGAAGAACCAATCAAACCCACATCAGAGGAAACAGGTTGAGACAATTCCTCAACTGGTGTAGAGAAAACTTCAGGAGAAGCATTCAATTTATACATTCTACCAGCAAGAAATACCTCTTCATCATCTGCTGAAGGTGAAACATTTGAATGTTCTGGTATAGATGAAGTCTGACCATCAGTAGTAACCTCGTTCATTAAACCATCAGTAGATGCATCCTTCATATTTAGCTCCTTTGATGTGTCAGCAGATACCTTATCCAAAGAATATTTTCGTCTTTTGCTAGTATATAGAATAGGCTCCTTGCTAGTCTCCTTTCTTCGTGAAGATTTAATAATAGAAGAAGGAACATTAGATGTTAATGCCACATCAGCCAATATATCAAGTGACTCATTAAGATTCTCTTCAGCCTCCTCCTCAGAAGAAACTAAACATCTCTTTTTACCCTTCTGACTTAGCAAATTCTCCAAGTGTTCAACTTTAGCCTCCAATTCCACAATCTTCTGACCAAGAGCAGACTTGGTTTCTGAAAGTTCTGTCTTAAGACCAGTCACCTCACCTGTAAGCTTGTTCACCAAATCATATAATGAGGTAAGTGAAATAGAATCTTCAGAATGTGATTGCTCAGTCAAAATTGGAACTTTATTAAACTGTTCAGGAGCAACATCAACCTGATCAACATTAGAACATCCTGCACCAAATTGAGTCCTAACAGGACTTGGTGTAGGCAATCTATCAGTATCAACCTGAACTTCATCAATAGGAACTTGAATAAATGCTGGACTAGAACAAGGTCTTGGTGAAGGTATAGATGCTTCAGCAACAACAGAAGGACCCTCATTACCATCTACTGAAAGATTTCCATCAGTAGGAATGGAAGAAGGTAAAACTACATTAAGCTCATTATCAGTCACATTCTCCTGAGGTAACATGGCAGCTAACAAAGGAAAATGTGTCCCATCAAATTTAGTCCTCATTGTAGCAAATAACTTAGGAGTCAAAACACTTATGGGATGAAAAGCCTGGGTTTGTGTAGAAACATTCAATATCATCTGTAAGAACCTAGGGTACATCAAAAACTTACCCGTTTTCCTAGTTATGTTTTCTACCATATTATCAAAGATATACTTAGAGAAATTAAAAGTCAAACCCTTAGATAAGCAAACAATACCACATCCCATTTGTGTCGAAAACTGATCCCATCCTCCAGACTTATTGCTCAAACACTGTAGCAACGTATGTACCAAGAACCTCCACATAGGACAAAGCTTGTTTTTCAACCACATATCTGTCCTCGAACTTTGATATCCAATAGCTCTAAGTCCTTCAAGTACCATCGTAGAATCAGAATGATAAACCCCATTCTCATCATCCAAGCGAAGTTGTCTTCTGATCAATTCCTCTGTCACCACATATACTTGTCCATCAACACTTGCAACTATCTCAGTATCACCTCTCTTTTCTGCCGACGCCCAAAATTGAGTAATCAAAGTTTCGTATATAGCATCAGGAGAATGCGTCAATGCATATACAATCTTTGATCTTAGTAAGAAAGAAATCATCGGTCTATAAAGCTCATCACCTCGAGCCGTACCAAGAAAAGCGACCTTGTTATGATCGTGTTTAAATTGAAGTGCCATGAGTGATTTTGAGGTTTAGAGTTAGGATTTTGCACCAAAGGAAGTGTTTTTAATGATAATAGTAAGCGAATTACTTATGTGGAGTGAAAATATATCGTAACGAATAAATAGAAGTTTCCCAAATTTAGTCAAAGTTGACCAAGGATGACGTGGACTTCTACTTTTACTTGAATTCACTTATAACTTCGGTAGAAACGAAACACCATTCTGCTGAAGTAGAATACTCAGTAGAAACAGATAACTTACTCACGAAGCTTCAGTAAATATCTTTTACTGTTTCACCCACACGCATTAATTCTCTTACCACTTGAACCCGTCTATAAAACAATCCCAATGCACCTTGACTTCTTCATCAAAAATCCCCAAATAATATATCAAACCCTAAATCTATCCAATCTTTCAAAATTAACCAGAATAACCATGAGTACCAAACTTGAGATCATAGATCTCACAACAACATCCTCATCATCATCCTCATCATCTAGTGAAGATACCAATTCATGGTTTCACTATTTTCCAAAACCATATCCACTACCAAAGAAGTCACCTTTTCTCTCCTCATCAGAAGATGAAAGTGTTGAGAAACCAAGTGTATCTGCAGAAGATTCTGATGAATCCTATAATGAGGGAACATCTTACTCCCAACCCTCAGCACCTAGGCCTCAACGAAGGCCACGAGCCAAAAATCCCCCACTTCCTATGGGAAGAAAGGTGGTGCTTGGTCTCTTTGCATCATGTTTTGGTGCATCATCACATATCGTATCGAGGAATGGAAAAAGGAAAATGATGTAAGTTGATGTATGATTGAAAGAGTAGATGATACATAAATGAAAATCTTTCAGTCTCATCTCTCTGCCACAATCAGCTTCAGCTTCTTCGTTTTCATCAATCCATCCTCTCCATTTTGATCCTTAGCATCTGTTAGAGTTGGTTATGCTTATCACACCAGCATATCCATCATATAGGGCCAAAAGATGTGAGTGATCGTGCATATCCAACAGCTATTAGTGTGAAAGATGTGAGCCGCCATACTCATCGTGCTCATCTTTAGATGTTGGAATAGATGATATGTAATAGATTAGGACTATTAGATCATGTAGATGCTTTTGATGTTGCCAGTACTCTGTAATCTGTAAGCTGTAAACTGTTTCTTGAATGAATGAATGAACTATTTGCTTCTGTACTTCATTTGATTGAATCATATAACTTCAGTACTTCAACTTCAGAGGAAACAAATAACACACTTCAACACAATGAATTCAGTGGAAACCAGCTTAAACTTTCTTGACCAAAACACAACTGATCAGAGACAACCATTCTGCAAAACAAACACAGAAATATACACAAACCAACAAAGAAACACACTAAACTTACATTAGCAGGTTAGAGTTAGTTAAAATCTATCAAATATACAAAATTACATAGAAAATGCAAAGTTATACACAAATCCTCCCCTGAGGCATATGCCTCCCCTGAGGCCTATGCCTCCCCTTAAACTTTGCAGTTAAGGGTTAAGCATGCAGATATGGACCACAAGGTGTTGAAACCTTGGTCCTTCAAAAGCCTTTGTTAACAGATCTGCCACATTATCATCAGTATGAATTTTAACCACGTTTATCAAATTTTTATCATATGCATCTCTTATAAAGTGGTGCCTGATTTCAATATGTTTTGTTCGACTGTGAAAAACTGGATTTTTAACAATGCATATGGTACTTTGATTATCAATAAAAATTGTGGTGTTCATGAAATTATACCCATAATCCAACAACTGATTTTGAATCCAAAGAACCTGTCCACAGCAATTAGCAGCAGCCACATACTCTGCTTCAGTAGATGAGGTAGCCACAATAGTTTGTTTCTTGCATTGCCAAGAAATCAATCGCTTTCCAAGGAATTGGCAACCTCCAGTGGTGGACCTCCTATCCAGATTAGCACCAGCATAGTCACTATCACTATAAGCTTCCAACTTAAAAGGAGACTCTTTTGGGTACCAAAGACCTAGAAAAGGTTGGCCTTTAAGGTACTTAAAGATCTTCTTAACAGCATTGAGATGGGAAGTCAGTGGAGTAACTTGATGTCGAGAACAAACACTCACAGCATAAGTAATATCAGGCCTGGAAGCTGTTAAATACATCAAAGACCCAATCATAGACCTGTACAAATGAACATTTACAGGTGGATCAGCTTCATTATTGGTCTTTGACTTTGGAGCTTCATAAGGTGTAGTAGCAGTCCTTACACCCTCCATACCAAACTTCTTCAAGATGTCCCTCACATATTTGTCCTGACTGATAAAGATACCATCAGGTTTCTGCTGAACTTGAAGACCCAAAAAGAAAGTCATCTCTCCCATTGCACTCATCTGAAACTCTCCCTTCATAAGCTCCTCAAACTCCCTGCACCAAGCCTCCTTTGTGGATCCAAAAATAATGTCATCCACATAGACTTGCACAAGAATAATGTCAGTGGAATTCTTCTTTAGGAAAAGAGTCTTATCAATTGCACCTCTTCTGTAACCATGTTTCAGCAGAAATGTAGAGAGCCTAGCATACCAGGCTCTGGGTGCCTGATGTAGTCCATAGAGAGCTTTGACCACCTTATAAACATGATTCGGATGATCTGGATCTTCAAATCCTTTAGGTTGAGTGACATACACCTCCTCTTCAATTTCACCATACAAGAAGGCTCCTTTAACATCCATTTGATAGACCATAAAGCCCATATAGGATGCATAAGCTAAGAAAATCCGTATAGCCTCAACTCTTGCCACTGGTGCAAACACTTCATCATAATCTATCCCCTCCTCTTGTCTATAACCCTGTGCAACTAACCTGGCTTTGTTTTTAATGACAACACCTCTAGCATCTCTCTTATTCTTCAGAATCCATTTTGTCCCAATAGCATACTTACCATCAGGTAGTGGTACCAATATCCAAACCTGCTGATTTTGAAATTGTTGCATCTCATCCTGCATTGCTTCAAGCCAACTTGAATCTTCAAGAGCCTGAGTAACACTGGTTGGTTCCACTTGTGAGAGAAAACAAGCAAACAGACAATGTTGATAGTCTGTGTGATTGTCTCTCTGCTGATTTGAAACATAAGAGACAAAAGCCACCTGTCCATATTTAGAACGCGCCACAGTACCTCTTGTTCTAACAGGTGCATTAGGATCACCAATAATATTAGACTGTGGATGAACATTGTTGATCCTTGTAGTAGTGGTGGTGTTGACATCAATGGAAGAATCAAGATTAGTCACTGTAGGTTCAAAGTCAGTATCATAGGAAGGTGTGTTGAAGATGCCTGCTCTAGGTTGATGATGACCAAGATCTGAAGGTTTTGGAAACCTTGTATAAGGTTCACCAAGATCTGTTGACACTTTAGTAAAACTAGGAGTAGTGTCACCATGTCTTTCAGCCGAATTGGAGAGGTGAGGAGAAACAGAACTATCTTCAGCAGAATTGAAGTTTCTGCCGAGTGAATCATTTGTACTATTTTCAACATTCCTCTCAGCATCTAAATTGGCTGCATACTCTTGTTTCTTCAGTCTGGCAAGGTCCTCAGCATAATAGAATTCATCTTCACCCACATCAGTATAAACTTTAGAAGTGTCACCTACAAAATTGTTAGGAGAGAAGGAAGGCACTACAATGGGTTGTTCATCATCAGACCCACTGTCAGAATTAGCATCCAAAGTGTCTGTATTAGGAGTTGGAGATGCTTCAGAATCTGCATTTTGATCAGCCTTATGTCTAGCATAACCCAAGTAATCAGTCAAGTAGTCAAGATCAAATGACCAAACATGACCCTGGCCTTGAACATTAGGCTTGTCTTCAAGATACCTCAGATTCAATGTCTCCTCAATCTTCTTTGCAGATACATTATAAACTCTGTATGCCTTACTATGAGCAGAATACCCCACAATGTAGCCATCATCAGCTTTCTCATCAAATTTGCCCAAAGGATCACTGGTATTTAAGATTGTCACCTGACAGCCAAACGGTTTAAGGTAATGAATAACAGGAACTTTTCCAAAGAGAAGTTCATATGGTGTTTTAAGATGTGGTCTAGTAATGGACACTCTATTGAGTACATAACAAGCTGTACCAACAGCCTCAGTCCAAAACATGGTAGGAAGTTTAGAGTCTGCTAGCATTGATCTTGCAGCTTCTATTAAGGTTCTATTTTTTCTTTCTGCCACCCCATTTTGTTGAGGGGTTCTTGGAGTGCTATAGTCCCTTTTGATTCCCTTTAACCTGCAGAGTTCTATCAGAATGGCATTTTTGAACTCTGTACCATTATCACACCTAATTCCTTTCACCTTTTTGTTCAACTGATTCTCAATAAGGGTAATGAAGTCTTTCAATATTTCAGATGTTTCATCTTTGGTCCTTAGAAAGAATACCCAACAAAATTTACTAAATCCATCAGTGATCACCAGACAAAAATATTTATGATCAATGCTTCTCACTTTAGTTGGACCAAACAGGTCCATATGAAGCAGCTGAAGAGGTTCAGAAATAATGGTTACTGCTGTAACAGGAACACCTTTATATGAGGCTCTGTGCTGCTTTCCTTTGTTGCATGCAACACAGTTATGATCATTGGTGAATACTTTGGCAGGAAGTCCTTGAACTAGGCCCAGTTTAGAGAGCTGGTTGATGGTCTTGAAATTGACATGGGCCATCCTTCTGTGCCATTTGGTGGACTCATCCACAGATGCTTTAGCCACCAAACATGTTAAGTCACCTGATGGTTTGACATTAGATAAATTGAATGTATACAGATTATGACTCCGAGGAACCTTCAGTAGAATTGAAGTATCTTCTGGGAGTTTGAAGTCTTTAGACAGCACAAGACATTCATTCTCTGTGAAGAGTACTTTGTTCTTAGTGTCACAAATTTGTGAGACTGAAAACAAATTGAAGTGTTGAAGTTCCTTGACATAATAAACATTCTCAAAGTCCAGCTGAGGTGTTTTGATGGTCCCTTTTCCTGTAATTCGTCCATCACTTCCTCCAAAGGTTACATTGCCTCCACCTTCAATAGTTATAAAGTTATGCATCATGTCCCTGTTTCCTGACATACTTCTAGAACAGCCACTGTCAACAATTCCAACATCTTTATGCTTAAGGGGATGATCCTACAACAACAAAAATATACAAAGAATTAGTACACTATGGAGGCTCAAGTCATTGCTGACTTGAACCTGCCTTGTGGATCATATGAGTTGTGCCAAGTAGAAGTATAAGATCCACTATTGTTCTTGGGTTTCCAATGAAACTTAGGTCTCTGTTTATTCCAAGAACAACCTGCTGAGGTCTTGACAGCAGTATCCCAATACCCTTTCCCATTAGTCATAGGGTTAACATATCTAGGCCAAAAACCATTTTTAAAATATTCACTGGTTGGTTGAACATATGGTTTTCCAAAAGATCTTCTCCAAGGAAAAGAAGTATTATAATTAGCAGCTTGTGGAACATAAGGTGGTATATCATTAACATTGGTCCACATTGGTCTAGATTTCCTAGAATCACCACACCTACTCATTCTTTGCTCATGATAATCACAATCCTTAATTAAATGAGATTTACTTCCACACACAAAACATTTCTTCTGAAGAGAAGATTTATTCAAACCAAAAGAAGTATTCTTACAAGCAAAAGTATTCAAACCAAAACCATGAAAAGAATTGTTTTTAACAGTATTATTATGCAAAGAATTAAAAAGCAAGTCTTCAGAGGCAACTGTCTTGGAAAGGCATTCCTTGGCAGCAACTCTGTCATGCTTGTTGGTAGTCTTGGGTGCAGGCAGGGGTGAAGACTTGGGAAGGTCAGACTTGGAAAGGTCAGACTTGTCATTTGAATCACACTCTGTGGACCCTTGCTTGGAGGACTTGTCACTGTTAACACAAGAGACAAAGTCATTAGTAGAAGTATTAGGGTCTGGCAAGTCTTTTGACTTTTTGCCATACAGATGGTGTGATCCATCAAAGTCATTAGTAGTGGAAAGGTCAATGGGCATGTGCTCACCTCTAATTGGTCCACGAACAGCATGTAGGTCACCTTCTTTCACAAAATGTGCTAGGCCTGCTGGTGTAGATCTACGTGTGTCATCCCTAGCTTCTAGGCCTACATATTTCTTAAAACCTAAAGCCACTGTAGAATTGGGAGCTTGACTGCTATAAATGAGACTAGCCAACTTACTACCATTCATCATCCACTCATTATTCCTAGCAATTTCCTCCTTAAGTTTTTCCTTAAGCTCTAGATTTTCTGACTCTACATCTGCTCTTAACTTCTCAGACCATTTTAACTCATTTGTAGCACATTCAAGATCTCTTTCTAAAACACCTATTTTCTCACCATAAGCTATTTCATTCTTCTGTAACCAAACCTTTTGTCTTTCTAGTGTTTTTAAAGCCTGTTTATAAGCTTCTACTTCCACATAGTATTCATTATATTTTGGTTCCATAATATCATAAGCTTGTTTTAGTTCATTATAACGCTCACTACAACCAAACAAACAGTTTTGTACCTGAGAGATGCCCATCAAGGCAATCTGATCATGCCTATCCTCTGAAGTACAGCCTGCAATCAACCCAACATTATCAGAACCATCATTATCAGACTCCTCATGTAGCTTCCAGTCCACATTGCTATCAAGAGTGACCAATGCAGTTGATCCCTTTGAAGTTCCTGCATCCTTCTGATACTGCTGATAAGTAGAGTATCGTACTTCATCACCAGCTTTCCTGTCTTTGCATTCTCTGGAAAAGTGACCCATCTGTTGGCATGTGAAGCATTTAACCTTCCTTTTGTCAAACCTTGCTGGATCACGTCCTTTGAACCCAAATCTTCTACCAGCTTTGCGCTCAAAGTTCTTGATATCCATGGAAATCATGGCCACTTGCCACTTCAGCTTCATCTCTTCCATGTCAAGCGGGTCCACCTGATCAAAATCCTCATAAGCCAGTTCTTGCTGAGGATCATAATCAGCAAAGAAGGTTCCAAGTACATCTTCCATAATTCCACTGGATCTAGGAAGAGAGCTTGATGAAGGAGCAGCATTAGTTGATGATGGATATGAGCTTGGAAAATAGCTTGACTTTGGAGTAGAGGCTCCAACAAATGCAGTATGACTAGCAGTAGAAGATGATCGAAAAGGGCTTCTAACATCATGTTCAAGAGCTTTAAGCTTGTTGTACAGCTCATCAAAGGTCATCATGTCCAAACCACCTTTAGCTTTTAAAGCTATGCTCACATGTAGCCAGGATGGAGGTAGTGACCTCAGAAACTTAGAGTTACAGTCATCATTATCCGGCTTAGCCTGAAGCTGGTGCAACTGACTCAAGATCTTGTGAAACTTATCATAGCCCTTGTGAATTCCTTCCTCTTCAGAGATCTGAAAGTCCTGAAACTGTTGTCTGAGCATGGACTTCTTCAGCCTTCTAGACTCCTCATTCCCACCGAACTTTGCTTTAATAGCTAACCATATATCCTTGGCATCATGCATGAAGTGAAAATCACTCAAGTGATCCTCAGGAATAGCTTGTAGAAGAATAGTTCTGACCTTTGTTTCTCTCTGAACTGCTAGCAACTCTTCAGCAGTTTTGGGAGGAACATTAATCATGTTCCCAGCAGCATCCGTGGTAGTTCTCTTCAAGCTGTTCCCCTTCAAAATTATCTGCCATAGATTCCAATCAATGTTGGAAATCCAGTTCTGCATCTTCATAGCCCAAAGATCATATTCCTCCCTTTTAAGGTAAGGAAACTTAGCATTGCTATTAGCAAGACTTAGTTGCTGCAGATGGGTGGAGTTTTGGTTGTTGGTGAGTTCAGTATCAGCATCTGAACCAGGCATGATGTTATTGTAATGGTTGTATTGGTGTTAAGAAAAAGCTTGTCCTTAGTATCGTAGAGACTCTCACGAGGCTCTGATACCACTTGTTGAAACAGACAAAGACCTTGATAGATCTTGAGCTCGTGGATCGTTATGTATGCCTATGTAATCACAAGCACCATAAAAGACAATCTCTACAACTAATGTTTATCAGCGGAATATAAACACAAGTAAATAACTAAGAACTTCTTGATCCTCTATGGATCTTTATATTAACTAAAACTGAGTTTTTCCAATCGGTACATAAACCTTTCTAATGTGTTCCTTTTATAGATAAGGAACCCTAAACAATATCGCTAAACCGTTTTCCAAGAAACGTATAATCATAAAACTAAACAAGATATACACAATCACTTCCTAATAAAGCTCATGTATATCCACACTAAATAAACTAAATACGGAATAAACACTTCCGCAGAATCAAACTAATCACTATTATTCTTCAGTAGAATAAGTCTTCAGCAGAATCCACTTCACTTCAGTAGAAACACTTCGGCATTAAGTTCAGCATAATCAGACTTTCACATAATTCCCAACAGAGTTTTGGGCAACAGCCAAGGCCTTTGACCCGACACCCTCTACTGATGAGAACAACCTTAGACCTCTCAGGGAATATCTCATCAGGTTCAGTCTTAACGGGGGGCAACAATTCACCCTGGATTATAAAACATTTTGCACCTCAACAGGGTTAGATTACAACAAAGGTGTTTATGTCGCCCATCCTGAACCCTCCACAGTGAAGGATGGGTTAAAACAAATTGTTTTAGATCCAACGTTTTTGGACAAGACCCCAGTCACCAAGAGTTCATTTCCCGTGGCTTGGAGGATCCTATTCACATTTGTGATTCAAGTCCTCGGCGGGAACCACTCATCCACTGAACAAGTTAACTCTATTCAGTTGATGATGGCATACTGCCTGATGAATGGGGTCACTGTCGACATAGGGGAGATCCAGAGGGAAACAAACAACCCGCTGGTAGGGGAGCGCCTTCCACATCACCCAGTGATGACATTAGCAAATCCAAGCCTTTTTATGAGGGCACACTGATCGATCCCAAAGACTCAGAGGGAACCAAACAACCCGCTGATAGGGATATCACTGTCACTGACTCTGCTAAAGGCACTGGGAAAAACCCATCAGTGTCTCAGGGGTCTAAGGGGGACAAAGACTCGGAGGGAAAGAAACAACCCGCCGATATAGAACCCAAAACCAATCCTGACTCCAGAGAAGGCACTGGGAAACTCCTACCAGTGTCTGAGGGGTCAACGGGGGACAAAGAATCAGAGGGAAATATACCACCCGCTGATATGGAACCCATCACCAACCCCTTGTTAACTGTTGCTGATGTTACTGGTATACTGTTTTCTGAAGATAAGCTTGCTGACACTGATGATGAAATTTTATCAGCAGGGGATGAAGTGGACGCTGAGGTTCAATCTGAAAAAGAACCTCAGCCTGATCCAAAGGAACATATTGAATCCCTATTTCAACCTGAAGACAATACTTCTGCCTCCTCATCCAGCTCTGATGAATTCAAGCAGTTTGACAATGTTCTTCCACTAACTGAAAGACAACTGGTTCAGTGGATCACCAAAGCTTCAAGGAAATTATACTCTGGGGTCACTGAAACATTGTGGGAACAACATACTGAGGCTGGTGCAAGTTATGCAGATCTGAAGGCTGAGGTCCAAGCCTTTGATGAAAACGTTCATGAGCACAGGGACTTGATGTCTGACACCATTCACAGACTGGATGAAAATTTGGCTAAATTCTTCAGACATCGTCAGGGTGTTGGCACAACGGTAGATGAAATCAGTGAATCTGTCAAAGAAGACCCAACGCTCAACTCTAAAGTGCTGGAGGCTACTGAGGCGTACTTGAAACAATCATCCAGCCTCACTGAACTGATCGAAACCCTAAAATCTGCAAATGTTCAGGGTATTCAATCTTCAGTCCAGTCTCTTCAGGCTACATTGGGCTCTTTGACTACTCAGGTGGCTACTTTGACTCAGGCCTCGTCTTCTATGGCCTGGAATCTTGGACCCAGAATGACTGCTTTGGAGGAATCTCAGGCTAACTTGGAAGCCAAAGTTACTGGTATAAAAGCAGATACTTCAGACATCAAGGCCATGATTACTTAAATTTATCAGGCCTTTAAGGGTCAAGTAGCTTCGTCCCCCTCAACACCAACACCAACTCTTGCCCTCACTGACGCTCCGGCAACAGTTGAGGGGGAGAATACTGCTAAAGAAACTCCTCTTCACACTGAGGGGGAACCAAGACCACCAGTCTCAGCAATACCCATCTCGTCACTTCCACTACAAACATCAACAACAACAACATCACTGACAGTCACAACACATATCATGACAACAACACCACCCGTGGTTGCATCATCTTCCTCTGGCCAGGACAAAGGAAAAGGCAAAATGACAACTACTGAGCCTGAGAAGATTCCCTACAAAATCGGTGACACTGAATACCTTCTCATACCTCAACAGCTAACTAAATATCTTGCTAAAGAAGAAAGGAGATTGAAACAAGCTGAGGACGATAAGAAGAGTAAGGAAGCACTGATTCAAGTGATTGCCGAAGAAGCTGAGAATGTGGGAATTGATTCAAAGAAGCTTGAAAAGGGTCAGGCAGGACAGAGGTTCAAGGATGCTCAGGCAGCAAAAATGGCTGAAATGAAAAAGCAGTTGGATGAAAAGAACAAAAGAACTGCAGCCATCAGGAAAGCAAGAATTGACCATTATAATTGGACAATGACAAGCAGAAGACTGCCTGAGAAGATCACTGATGTCAAAATAATCCCCAGATCTAAACCACTGGCAATGAACGTCTATAGGGGGGATGATAAAAGGCATTTCGAGGTTCATGATCCCCTAAAATTCACTGACTTTGGGATCACTGAACTCGATGAACTTGGTCCAATTATAGAAAAGAAGCAAAATGCGGGGGTTAAGGAGCTGATGAAGATGCTCAGTAAGAGGTATGAAAGACTGAGAGATACACCAGCACAACTGGGAATTCAGCCTGCCTTAACTGCACCACAAGGATCTCAACCACAGTCATCCCAGGGTAAAAGAAAAAGGGTTGAGTTCCAGTCTGAGATAAAAATGCCTGGACTCGAATGCAACAGGGAACTGCCTGAAGGTGTTAAGTTCGTAAACTGTCTGGTGATTGAAAAGCCTGAAAGAGGGCTATTCTTTATTGATGTCTATGGAAACCCAGCATTCAAAAGGTGGAGTGATATCGATCAGGCAGGAGTAGCTACAATGCTCAGCTATATTCCAGTGGCCTCTCAAATTCAGACTCCTGCAAATGCCAGGTTCTGCACCGACTTAAATGCCAAGATAAGAGACAACCCTGACAGGGAAACACTCATCACCAAGAAAGTCAAGCTTGAAGCACTGGGAATCCATCTGGACTGACATCATTTTGATTTATCTTTTGTACTAGTGATAGGAACCTTGTAATTTGATTAATAAACGATGTATGTTTTGTTAAAATATTTTGTGTTCCTTATTGTATTCATTAGTACATTTAGTGTAAGAAGAAGCCATTTGCTCACTTACATTGATCAAACACTTAGGCTATTTGTATATCCAAATTGGGGGAGACTGTTGGGTTCAGTAAATACCCAAACCCCTTAATCTAGGATTTGAATAGAAAATAGCCCAAGTGTTTAGTCCGTTAAACACTAACAGGTCACTGAGTGCATAGTCTCTCAGTGAGTCATCTTCAGGATACAAAGTATGAGGCGAAGAAGAACTCTCTCCACTCAGTAAGGCGGAACTTAAAGGGTGAAGACTGAGTCAAGAAGAAGATGATGGATTCAGTGAGTGATGACAATAACTCACTGAATCCCTAAGACTCCTCTCCAACTACTTACACTGAAGACAAACTGAAGTAGAAGACTGACGGATGTAAAGACTGAAGAATGAGCGGGACAAGGCGGGATAAGTTTGAATCAGATAAGACGAAGTCCTTATCAACCAAAGTCAACTTTCCCTGAATGGCAAAAGATCAGGCTTAGTGTCATCACTGAACTTAGGAAAGTAGTCTTGTCTCTTACCTAGAATAGTCTTTGTAAACAGAGACATAATACATCAGTATTTTGTCTTCTGTATGATGTCAGTTTGTCACTTAGGAAAGAGTCAAAAATCATACATGTATAAATAGCATAAGAGATGGAGTGAAAAGGTTAAGCTTGTGAATTGTAAAAACACACATACATGCAAGCCATCTTTTCACTCCTCCAAATACAACTTTATCCCTGAGATAGCTCAGTGGGTTCTAAGAGTTGTGTTGAGACTTAGCCTGAGCTTAGACAAGAGTCACCAACCTTTGTCATTTCAATCCCAAGTGCTATTCTGCAAGTACTTGGGTAACATATTCTTTGCGATTCATTTCTAATAAGAATATGATGTTGAAATTTATCTAGTGTGTTTTACTTACGTTAATTTCAGTCATTGTTCACTATTAACTTGTTTTATATTTCTAAACTGTTTTAAACGATAGTGAACGGGGAACAACATAAACGAATAAGATGGATTACTTATCCTGAAAGTTTCCCGTTTAGAATCAGCATCAGTACTGACATGAAGAAAGTGACTTGGTCCCTTTACCTAATATAGTCTTTATAAACAGAGACAAAATACATCAGTATTTTGTCTTCTGCAAATTGTCAGTTTGTCACTTAGGAAAGAGTTAAAACTCATACTTGTATAAATAGCATAAGAGATGGAGTGAAAGTTTAAGCTTGTGAATTGTAAAACACACACACACACAAGCCATCTTTCACTCCTCCAAATACAACTTTGTCCCTGAGATAGCTCAGTGGTTCCCTGTAGTTGTACTCAGACTTAGCCTGAGCTTAGTGAGGAGTTACAACACTTTGTCATTTCAATCCCTAGTACTGTTCCGCAAGTACTAGGGTAACGTATTCTTTTGATTCATTTTGTTAATACAAATAAACCGTAAAAACGTTTATTAATATTTTGCGATCTCTTTGTGTTTTGTTGATAACATATATAATGTTGTCTTAAGTATAATTATAAGGATACATGTTATTTTTGTAAAGCATTTACATATAATCTTTTAAATACAAAAATGTAGTAACTAAAGCATTTGTTGTAATAGTTAATTAGGATGGGTAAAAATTAAAATAAAATTTTGAAAATATTTGAATCGAGAACTACGGTTAACACCTTTTGATCTTCCCCCCAACTTATCAAAACGGCTAAAATTCAACTAAAGTTTTTGAAATCTAAGCTATAATACACTTTAGCATACCTACAACTCTTGCATATCTAGATTACTATTACGTTCGTTTATTTATTTATATTCCCTATCTTTACTGTGTTGGCTAAATATCACCAAGCCGATGTTCCTGTGGAAGGAACGGGATGAGGTGAGGGGTTCAGTGGATGAGCTCTCAAGTTCGTGATACAGTTGTTTGAGGAAGTGAACCGCCTCTTCGGAAGTGTTGCAACGAATGTGAAAAAGGCCATGTTTCGATCTATGGCTCAGGCATCGTGCCACCTGGTTTGGTTGTGTTGATAATGTGTTGTTTATACACTTTATAGTTTATGTTCTAGAAGCGATGTCTTTAGAACGCCTCACTGTTTAGTTAGTTCCTGGGGAACGAACCTACTGAACATCTTACGAGCACTAGAGCGGAATCTCTTCCTGGATATACTCCTAGTGTTTATCTTTCTTTCTTCTTGTTGAGAGATCTAGTTCACTAGATATACAATCTTCTCTTACTCTCACATATACTCTAAATCATTCTTCTCCCCACTCAATCTTACTTCTTTACCGAGAGATAAATATCCGTTTAAAGGAGTGACAAGTGTGCCTAGGGTGCCTAGGGAAGGTGAACCCTAGGCCGATCGTGTTTCGATCCCTAGACACCTTGCGAGGAGAAACGGGTACCCAAAAAACCAATACCCAGTACCCAACCAGGTACCCAATATAGATCTAAGTTACATAGATTCATATGTAACATAGTTCAGAGAAACCCATACCCAATTCTAGGTACCCAACACTAAAAATGGGTAGGATTAATTGATAATGTTGTTTACGAAATCAATGATGTAAAAACATAAATTTTCTAATATACATTTACGAAATGTTTTTATTGTACATAGGAATATTAATATGAATTCTGTTGTAATATATACAATAGTTGTTTTGTGTTTCTCTAGCGTTTTATAATTATTTGCAAAAATGCCAAATAAACATAATTGTTTTACTTAGTTTTCTTATGCAATGGGATCATGAACGCCTTGTCATGATCCCTAACTTTACTGTTTCACAACATTGAGGAGTGATTCGAGTCCGATTCAGACTCATGTTGATGTCCCTTGGTGACTCGATAGAGTCCCTGTTTCAACATAAACCTCCTCACTTTCTACCGAACACACACACACACAAAATGT
>BPTQ01000005.1:208186608-208249164 GCA_019973895.1 Chrysanthemum seticuspe
TTTCAAGAAGACCCTAAAATATCACACCTAGAAGCCGTATATAGAATATTTAGATATATTAAGGGTACAACACAATTAGGATTATGGTATCCTAAGGGCACAGGAATAGAAACAATTGTATATGCAGATTCTGACCATGCAGGTGATTACGTTGATAGAAAAAGTACAAGTGGGGTATGTACTTTTATGGGATGTTGTTTAACATCTTGGTTTTCTAAGAAACAAACGGCACTTGCAATATCAACAACCGAAGCCGAGTACGTCTCCGCCGGCAAAGCATGCCAACAAGCACTATGGATGAAACAAGCGTTAGTAGACTACGACATCCATCTAAGCGACATAGCCATTCTATGTGACAACAAAGGTGCAATCAACTTAAGCAAGAATCCGGTATTACATTCTCGCACAAAGCATATAGAGATTCGTCATCACTTCCTAAGAGACAATGTTCAAAAGGGGAACATCTCTATTGAGAAGGTTGCATCCGAAGACAACATAGCCGACGTCCTCACCAAACCGTTGAAGCGGGAACAATTCAACCTACTTCGTCTTGGTCTTGGTCTAATGGAACAAACGTCATAACTTAAATTGACTCTACAAGGTATGTAAACACTAGCCTTCTTCTTTCTGAGTCTAGGATTCCTATTTCACGCACAACTCACAAACAATACGGGAATTTTCAAAACCCAAGATAAGTATTCCATTTATAATTTTTTTTAACTACATACACATTTTTAAAGAAAATCTCCTTTCAAAATGTTTTCTAAAAGGAATGATACCTTCCCGTATCAATTTCACAAAAGCAATTTCTCACGTCTAGGACAAATCACTTTTTCATTATTAATACAAAGTAAAAACCCGTTTTCATTGCATCTCATGACTTTTTAATGCTAAAGGGAACATATAACTAATATGTGTTTTTCGGGTACATTCATTTAAGCAAAAATGAATTAGGAGCATTGATAACACAATGTTACGTACTTATGTACCAAATGTTTGTTTTCGGGTTATCTCAATTAGGATTTATTTTTCTAGTTATTTTCTTTTCCTTTTTAGAGGTCGAGAAAACCGCAACTCCAAATAGTTTGCATATAGGCACACAATAGGCAAAAATGTTTTCAAAAAGAAAAATTTTGTGCTGCCTGAATCACCAGACCCACGGATCCCAGCCTTCATGCTGGACGGATCCCTCAAGGGAAGGATCCGTGGGATCCGTGTATACAGAAGCTGTTTTCAACTTCTATTTTTATCACTTTAGATGTAAAATCCACATTTGCTTCATTTTTGGGAGTATGCTCTTTAATGCTTGTGTTCTCATGATCACATGCCTTGAATTCATATCTAATCATTAGATTTTAATCCACATTTTGGGTCTAGCATTCATTACAATGTGTTGTTTTTCTATATATATAACTCCCAAAATGCTTGCATACTCCATCTCCTTCTCACAAACACACTTCATCATGTCATCCAAAAACCCTTTAGGAGAAACATCTAGTACAAACAATCATGATATCCAAACATTTGTACTTCCATCATCCTAAATACCACAATCAAATGCTAGGATATCCGCACGGATTAGTATCCGATCTTGTTGTTTAGCAAAACCAACCTCAAATGATTCATCCTCAAATAACTCACCACAAGATGCTTCCATTATAGCACCACCCTCATCACCAACAAGTACACCAACTTCATCACCACCTAAAATAACTCTTTTGGAACTCCTTAGGACTCCAACAAGATCTACCCAACATCATTTTTCCACCACAACTTCCGCATAACTCAAATCAAAACAACCCGGAAAACTTCCGCACTCATTACCCACATCATTTACATTGTGAACATTGCCAATCCACTAAGGAAATTGCAATAGAAGTTTGGGAAGAAATGCGTTTCATACTCAACCTCATCCTTGATAGCATCAATACCATTACTCATCAAAACCTCCATCCATAACCTTATGCAAGCATGGAAGGAATCTCTACTACTATTTTTCACTTTTAGTACTATAATTTTTTTTTTGTCATTTTCAAGAACAAGTCTTGTTCTTATTTTTACATGCTTGTAAGTGGCTTAACTACCACTACAATTTGTCGTTTTATTACAAGGCCTTGTTTACATACCTTGGCTCCCTATCTTGATTCTCGACAACCATAAGATCATTTAAGCATGTTACTAACTTTCTTTTGTAGGATTTTTTTTTCTTCTCTTGACGCCCCAAACTAGGGGGAGCTACCGTCAAGGGGGAGTAAGAAATATGTAGACTACTTTTTCCTCCAAGGGTTAACTTTTTGTTTCGACAAAAAGGGGGAGGAGAAGTAAAACTTAGGAGCTTTCAAAACTTACATCTATTCTTAAGTTTTACTCATCATAACATTATATTTTGTCATCAACAAAAAGGGAGAGATTGTTAATACAAATAAACCGTAAAAACGTTTATTAATATTTTGCGATCTCTTTGTGTTTTGTTGATAACATATATAATGTTGTCTTAAGTATAATTATAAGGATACATGTTATTTTTGTAAAGCATTTACATATAATCTTTTAAATACAAAAATGTAGTAACTAAAGCATTTGTTGTAATAGTTAATTAGGATGGGTAAAAATCACAACCCATGGATCTTAACCCATACCCAAAGAGACTTGATACAATGTATACTTAGATACATTGAATCTAGATATAACCCATGGACCAACCCATGACCCATAACCAAAAAACCCATGGGCAAAGAGGAGCGTTCCACGGATCCCTAGCTTTGTGCTAGCCGGATCCCAAGTGGAAGGGATCCGTGGGATCCGTGTGAACAGTGAGGAAATTTGCCTATAAATAGAGAGCCATTTCTTCATTCTAACTCACCCCTCTTCTTACTAAATCTCATATACACTCTCATTCTCTTCTAACATATAGATCACTTGATCTAGAGAGTTGTTCTTCTTTCTTTCTATTTGTGATCCTCATATAGGTCCTTCTCTAAGGCGAGATCACGAGCATTCTACAAGTCATCCAAGCAAGGGGTCCTTGATTGATTTGTCACTCCGCAAGATTTCTGTAGCGAAGATCTTGTATTTGATATTTCACATATTTGTTGTGTAATAGTTGTGTTGGTTTGGTCCACCGTGCTACGGACTCGGTATCTAGCTTTGTACCGGAAAAAGTGTAAGCAACGTTGTGAAGGCTTCTCCGCCAAGTGAAGGAGTTTGTTGACATAGTGCTTGAACTCTCGAGTAGGTGACTCGGGGAGTGGAGTAGGGCAAGGAAGGTGTCCTTGTAGCCAAACCACTAAAAATCGGTTGTGTCATTTCTATCCCTTATCTTTATTTATTTGCTTGCATTATCATTAGATCTATACGTTCTCAACATCCATACGATTTCACATAATATCGAATCTAAAGTTTTTGAAATCAACTTAAAATCGGCAAAACTATTCAACCCCCCTTCTAGTTTTCCACACATTTCTAATAAGAATATGATGTTGAAAATTACTCTTAGTGTTTTACTTATATCATTTCAGTCATTGATTCACTATTAGCCTGTTTACAATACTTAAACTATTTTTATACTATAGTGAATAGGGAACAACAGTATGTGAAATGTTATGCATAGATATTGAAAGTAAATGAACAACCAACCTTCAAATGAAGGTTTACAATGTTATTTATAGGGGAAGGGACTAGGGCAACACTACAAGTTACCTTCCTTCCTTATGGGCTTGGGTCAAGGCTTATGGGCTTTCTACATAAGCCTTGCCATTAATACAAATATGAAAGCCTAATTAAGCAACCTATTACATATTGATTACTAACACTTGAAATATAGTTTAGGAGTGAATCCAACAATCTCCTCCTAAGTATTGGTAATTAATGACTTAAGTAATATTGAAACGTTTTAGGTGCTGATGTAATAGTTGCTTTGACGTCTTATGACATTCTTCTTTCTTGTGAGAAGAAGTGTCTTGATTCCAACAATCTCCCCAGTGTGAGGATCTTGTTTTCTTTGAAGTTTTCAGCTTTGACGTCTTTATTTATCTTTGTTCTTTGTTCTGGAGTAGATATGGCGATGTTATGTTGTGGTAATATGCATCAGGTCCGCTTCGTTGCTCCAGTGTCTCCACGTCTTTCTCCAACATGCTCACACTTCTTTTGACAGTGAATTTCAGATGTGAAGTAGTTCTCGAGTCTTATTAACTTTGTAGATTCTTTGATTTGAAGAAGAATCATTTTGACTTTGTGTTGCCTTTGATAATGAGAGAACTTCTATGATGATGTTATTGGTATGAGCATGTGGAGAATCTGCACGATCTCTTCCTCCCGTGAGCATCCATTAGCAGCAGCATCTCAGGTACAGTCACGAACACCAATTGATCATTGTAATATTTTCTTAAAGAATTGATTACTACAATTGTTCTACTAATGAATGTCTTGATTCCATTCACCTTGGTCGGGCAAATCAGCCGTCCGAATCCTGTAAGGGACAGTTGGCATTACATTGAACAAGTTCATGTAATGACCCACATATTCAGGACTCGATTCTTGAAAGGAATCTCCTTAGCGGGATTTCCAGCACTTACAAGTTCTAATTTTGAGAGTGTTAACAGCATAATGTGAAAACACATCTCTAATTCTAGCAAAGGCTGTTCCTGAAACCGGATGCCCTCAAAAAGGCTAACACGATATACCGAAGTACATCTACGGTTTAGGTGAATCGCTGAGGTACACCGAAGCATTACCCCACGACTGTAGACCGTTTGAGACACACTAAGCATAACCCACAAGGAGTTACCGAAGTGACCTGCTGTTAGGGCTGTTTGATGTTGACCCTGGTAGGAGTTTCCATTCAATCACCGAGGATCACAGAAGTGAACCCCTCATAAATGTTCTCGACAGATTGCTAAGATCTGTGAAGGACTCTAGAATGTATCACTTGCGTCCTTATTGTTGAACGACAAGTGATGAAATGTTAAGTGTTCCTAAGAGATCTTTTGATGAATCTCGTGGCTCTAGGCTCAATAGTGCGCTTTGGTTTTTCCTGAGCGGAGACTAGGGAGAGGGTCTAAGAGAAAGCCGATAGTTTACGTAGGGTTCCCTGTGAGAATGAAACAAGCTTTTGTTGAGAGAAACTTGAGTGGCTAAGAAGGTTTAGTGCATGCGTCACTGGGTCCATGATGACTTTGATCTTCAATACCGGTGTCATCTAGTGACAGCCAGTAGCATATGTATTGAACCCGGTGTCTGCCCTAAGTTGAATAATTTGGAGGGCTATTTCTTTTCACCCTTTTCTTTACTTTTCTTTTTAATTCTTCAACTCCTTCTTTCTCCGATTCTCATTTTCTCCTTTTTTTTATAATCATACCTAAGGACTTCTATGTTATAACTATTGGTGGTGTCCTTAGGTAGATCCCTCTGGCTCTGGCGGATCATAGGACGGCTATTCCTAACCTTAGTCACCTTATAACTCCATGACTAACCTTTGTTGCCATAAAAACCATTTTTCTTAAAAAAATCTCTCAAAGTGTTTATGAGTAAAAACATTTTGTACCACTGTGAGAGTTTTTATATTTAGCTGAAATACTCCCCCTCCACACGTGCTTAAGTATTTTGACAGAAATCCGCACGGTGAGGGAAGAGCTCGCACTTTTGAATTGATCGACTCAAGATAAACAATTCCCCGCGAGACACGGTTACATCACTGACTAGGTCAGCTTGAAGTTGTAAACACTCCTTGGTGAGGAGGTTTGACCCGTCAAGGTTCATGTCTACCAAGAGTTTCTCGGGAGGTACATTCTACTAAGACAAGTCCTTTGCAAGACACGTTTACATCACTAGCGAACTAGCTTGAAATTATTACCCGTCCCGGACAAGTCTTTTCGAGTTACTAACATTTAAGAGCTCGTCAATTCATTGGTTAAGTCTTTAGCACACAGATTCAATTGCAATCCACAACATTTTTGTATCACACAAATTTTTCTCCCCCTAAAAAATGGCATATAAATGTTATTTTTGACGAAATTTTGATATCGAATATGACCATTTCGAGTTTTGTGGGAAGATTTCCACGAAGAAAAATTTGTGAACAAAGTGTTTAGCAAGTACTCCCCCTCAACAAGTGATATTAACTTTTGAGGTTTTGAAATTCATAAGGGGAAGTACTTGTTCTTTTGAGCAAAACTTTGAAAAAATGAAAGTTTTGATAAGTTTTACTCAAAAGTAAGAAGCTTTCGCTCCTTTTATAAGGATTGTGGCACTGAAGCGTACCACAGGGTCCTTTCATTACAAGTACGGGTTGTACACTGTTATGTGTGCACAAGCCATAGTTAATAATAAAGATCAACCCATCCAAATATTAATCAAGAAAGTAATCAAGGAGTACCACGTAGTCCGTCAATAACGCCGGGAGTTCTTTCTGGACGTTGATAGCCTGTTAGAGAGATACTTGGTCATCCACCCACGAAGCTCTCCAAAGTCCTTATCTGATCGCGACGAAACAACCTTTCATCAATCCTTGTAATGATCTTCTTCACATCCCTCTTTTCCCTCGAATTCCATCGCTTCTTTAACCCAATGCCTTCATGAATCTCCTTTAACTGATATGCTAACCCGTCCTGAACCTTCTTCAAAGTGTGATCACCAAACTTGTGAAGCTCTTTGCACGCCATGAAGCAATTGTGGTGAAGTTCACTATGGTAAACTACGCCAAACTTTGTTTTCTTGAGAATGGTGTACTGAGCTAGTTGGTTGATGTCGGGAAAGTTTAGTTGTGGTTTTGTGAGATTAACACGTTTTTGATATGATTCCACGGCAAGCTGAAGGTCTTCAACACGTTCCTGGATAACGATGCTTCTGATGAATATTAGCAATGACTTGATGTACTGAAGCTAGATGTTCATGGAGAAGTGTCGCATTTATCCTTGTACCTTAGCAAGATACATATCTTCAATGTCATTGAGTGACAATCTCAGAAAATCCGCTTCAGAAAAGTCATATTCCTGTTCGTCTTACCGTTTGACTATGATTTTCTTCAGGAATGAGTAGTCCCACTTAGTAGACAGGATAACATGCATGATGGCAACGATCTGTTGGTCACTATACACCTCTTTGTTAGATTTGAGTACCTGGCAGCTTCTGTAGTAGATTCTTCTTCGTTCAGGCCAGTGATGAATCCCATACAGTGCATCGAGGTCATAATTAACCACATTATCAACGAACATATGTGTGGCTTCTTCCTCGATGGCCACGTTGTTGGAGAAGACTGCTTCCGGGATGGGGAAGGTGAGTGAGGTAGCGTATTTCTTGCTAACATCGCTACCGTGTTGAAGAAATTCCAGGTCATTGTTAAAGAAGTACCGGTAGGGAATCCGTTGTTGATCATGTCGACCAATGGTGGGTAGTGGCTTAGTCCAGTCGGTGTAGTATGGGGCCTTGTCAGGTCTGGTGAAGTCGATGTTGGATTCAGGGTTGAGCCAATCAATATTGTTGGACATGGCTCGTGCTATGTTGTCGAGATGATATTCGACTTCTATGGCACTGTCAGAGCTGTCCTTAAGCAGTTGAAAAGCTTCGTTCTTGATTCGTTTCAACTCTGCTTTCGTCATCTTCTTTACCTTGAACTTTGTTTGGATAATCTTGACATGCTCCATAGTTCAACCATCTACCGGTTCTTGGCCTTCCGGTAATTGAGGGGTGGCATCAACAAGCTTTGAAAACCATTCATATTCGTGAGTTTCATCTTCATCTAGCCATGATACAACTGATGTTGACTTTTTCTTCTGTGGCTTCGAGGATGATGTTGGTTTCTTAGTTGATGTAGAAGAAAGAGATTGTTGTTGGGGCTCAGGAATCTCCTCGTCGTCACCACCAGTGTATTCAAAATGATCACCAGTTTTCTCTGTTTGTGGTGGAGACTCAGAGTCCTGAGGTTTGTCTCTAGCAGGAGGACGTTGTGAAGATCTTCTAGTGCTGGTGGTCCTTTGGGGTGGTGGAGGCATAGATGAAGATTCGCCAGTTTTTGTTTTGCATTTTGGCTCAGAATCCTTGTCTGCATCATCGTCATCTCTTGGTCGCTTAGCCCTTTCAGCCGACTCTTTACACGATGTCTTGAGTTGATATTCTAGCAATGCCTCAAATAGTTTAGCTTCGTCAGAAGTAAAAGTCGCAGATCTTTGAGACATTTGGACAACCAGTTTAGATATCAATTCTGCATCATTGATAGTAGGGGGCTGAACTGGTTTGATTTCCATGACCACAAGGGTTTTAGACATTGTCTGCTTGACCAATGACATGAGATAAGGATAGAGTTGTCTGGCGAACATCTCTCTTGTGACTCCAGGGACAGTGTCGAGAAGGAACTTTTGAGTGTAGTCCCTTATTGTCTTGTCCATTTCCCCTTAGATATCTCTATTGAGAAACTGCTGGATCTGTTCTCTTTCCTCCGAAAACTCGTTCATCACATCTTGAAGTAAATTAAGTCTGTCGGCCAGCTGATTGAATTTCTTGTTGACCACGTTTCGTTTCCTTACTTGCCTGACAGCTTTGACAATTTTGGTCTTTGCACGTGATGCCCAAGTGTTGGTCGGTTCCTTGATAGATTTGGATGTGGATCTGGTGGTAGCATCTTTGGATGGTGGTGGTGATGAGTGAGATGACGAATCAGAAGATGATGAGTCATGAGATGGCTCCGGGTCTTTTGGTGGCTCAGATGTCCCTTCAGGGTTGTGATCAGGATTATCTAGAATGTAACTGTCAGTTTCTTTTCTAATCCTTTCATCTTCATCTGCTTTAGCCTTGGCTTCTGCCTTTACCCTGGCCTCTTCTTCTGCTTTAGCTCGAGCTTCCTCTTCAACTTTTTCTTTAGCAGCTTCCTCAATGTCTTTATCCGTGATCATCTCATCCTATTCCTGTTCTTCTTCTTCCTCAAAGGTGAATAGAACCTAATAAGATTGCTGCTGCTGCTCTGTGGATTCCTTAGCGGTGGCACCAATTCGCTTATCGGGTTGATTAACCGCATCACGAATTGGTATGGTAAGTGCACCACCACTGGAACCTCCAGGGCCTCTTGTTTGCTCACGATTGAATTCTTTAGCAGCATGCTGTAACCTTAGATGCTTAAGTGTCTTGTGATAGTCTTTCTTCTCATCCTTTGGTTCTTCATCTGAACTCTCTTCTTCTTCTTCAGCCACTGAAGTCTTACCCTTCCAGCACTGCCTGATCTCCTGGTCTTCTTGACTGGGATGGCGGAAGACTTTTCATCCATGAAGCCGACTTTTCCTAAGGTCACTGCTTCTTGATATCGTGAATACGATTGAAGGCTTTTAATATCATCAATGAGTAGGCAGTCAGTCAATACTACCCCTTGTTTCTTTGTTGATGAGTCTTTGAATCTGAAAACATTTAATGTAGGCTCAAACAATGCAGAATAATGGTTGGGGTCATCAAGTCTCAAGGGAATGTCTTGATTATTCCCGAGTATCCTCTGGATCAACAACTTTGTGTATCTGATGAAAGGGACCTTTGTGCCAGGCTTCTTGAGGTAAGACATCATGTCTTCCCATATCAGATTTGCGTAGTCAATGTGCATTTTGTTGACCATGCCCCAGAAGATTTGTAGTTCCATTAGCTTAGGATGCTCATAACCGCTGTCTCTACCGGAAACAGACTTTGCGATCATGATGTATAAAGTTCTCCATGGCTGAGGGATGTTCTTTAAATCGACTGAAGAGTGTTTGATAATGATTCCCGCATCTTCATCATAGCCAATATCGACCATGAATCAGAGTGTAGCCTCTTCAGATGGAGTAGGAACATACTCAGCAGGCTGGATAGCAGGGAGCAGAAGAATTGCTCGTAAATCAGCAACAATGACGGTGACTTGTTTATTGTTGAGAGTCACCGTGACAGCATCTTGACCATCAACTTTCTTCATTGTGTGCCAGAACTGATGGATATAGATTTCTGGTGTCGTTGTTGTGTTGGTGAGCATGTTGTTGTAGGGATGAGTCTTAAGAATATCCACGGCTATTCGGCATGAAGACTCAGAGCATGTGAAGTTGTCAAAGTCAACCTTAAGGTTGTTCTTGCCAATCTTCATTCTATAACCAGTAGGGAAAATGTCTTCAATTATGAGCTCGTTTGGTGCGTTAACGTTTTCCATTGTGATGTCCATATCGTGATCTGAAAGATATTGAGCCAAAAGAACCAACATATCGAAAGACATTACGTTAGTCAAAAGTTGATTTTATTGTCCAATTATTGAATATGTTATGTTAATGAATGTTACGAGTCCAACGTCACTTGTTGTCTAACAGTCCAAAGTAGTCGTGATAAGTTTCGTGAGTATATTAATTTTGAATTTTAAAGTCCAAACTTTTCACTCATTCAAACAACATTTTAACCATTATAGCTTATTAGTGACATTTTGGTCTTGTGACTTTATGAGTAACTTATTTACAAGTTTGTACGCGTAACAATTCATCAGTAAAGTTAAAATTATGGCTTAAGCGTAAGAATGCAAGCTTATGCGTAAACATTGTGTGACCATACGCGTAGACTTAAGATTATGCGTAGGAATCCCTCTTACGCGTAAGAAATCTTATGCGTAGGAAAAGGCTCTTGGCATAAGGCTTAAGCGTAAGCGTATGTTGGGAGCTTATGCATAAGGTTTACTCGTAAGAGTGAACCTTATGCGTAAGACTTCAAGTTTACGCATATCCTTCACAGGATACGCGTAGTCCCTTTGTAGACCCTTACGCGTAAGATTTCTCTTACGTGTAACATCTACGCGTAAGGTATTCCTTAAGCGTAGAATTCCAATTTTAACCTTGATTCTGATTTTGCACGCGTAAAACCTGAAATAAATTCATCACAACATTTCCATTAACATATTTATTCAACCACTTTCAAAAACACACGTTATCACAAGTTTATAATGTTTACGCATAAAGTTAGCATAAGCGTAAAGTTAAACCCTAAGGATTCAAATCCTACGCCTAAACAATCTAACCATGTGATCACTACCAAATGATTTCTGGGATGTCTTATGAGCCTTATGAGTTGCTTTCAATCAGTTTTATCATCAAACACTTCAAGAATCAAAAATACCCAATTTAACGAGTACTTAAACCCTAAATCTTAATTTAGCAAAATTAGAGTTTCTGGGTATGATTCAAGGTTGCTTTTGGTTAATTAAACATGTAACAATCATCATACATGCTTCTAATTTAGACAGAAACACTCACAAATGAGAACCCCCAAATTCACGCATAAACCCTAAATCTTGAAAAATGATTAAAACATTTTCTGGGTTGATTTAGATGTTGGAAACAGTTTAAGGATTGATATTAGATGCATTTAAACATTCCCATTTCACAACAAACCACCAAACGTGATCACATGTTCATACGCTTACGCGTATAACATATAATCACGCCTAGGGAAAAATCAAGCCGTTGGATTTTTATACCATTAAAAAAAATTGTTAAGAATCACTCAAAGAAGCTTAAAACACTTACAAATTCGAAGTTTGTAACACGGATTTGAGGTTTGAATTGTGAGCGTGGATAATGGTGGTTGTGGTTTTAAATGTTTGAAATAAATGTAAGTAAAATTAGGTGGAAGGTTTTTGTAAAATTTTAAATTTAGATATTTAACAAGAATGGCCCCTCTACCTCAACCATTTTCATCCATAGCCCATAACTTCCATTTTGGTTAAGCACAAAGTGTAAGTTTGGAAAGAAACTTAACGACACTCCTCTTCGACTTTAAAAATATTGAAATTGTATAAATTTGAGTCCGAGGAGTGTTAAGTAACATGAAACGTATCCAACATTATCAAAGATACAACCAAAATTGGGTAACATGTAAGTACAAGGTTTTATGAAACATAAAAATATTTACTTTCTCCCCCTCAACACTTGACCGTGAAAGTATTGAAATGTTTGAAAGAGTAAAGTGTTGACGGAAGATTTGTACTTACCATGTTGAAAGAAATTTAGATAGAAGAATATTTTTGTATTTTATAAATTTTATATTTTTGTATTTTGTTTTTGAAAAATATTTACAAAAGAGGTTTTGGTGTTTGACTGGTTTTAAGAATGTGTCAAACGTTCGTCGTTCCTCTAGAGTCAAACACCTCATACCAATCCGGTGGACCAACTCATTAAACCTAGCAGGAGCTAAGGCTTTGGTGAGAAGGTCTGCCAGTTGGTATTCAGTACCCACAAAATATAATTCAACAGTACCCTTTTCCACATGCTCCTTGATGAAATAATACCGAAAGATCGATGTGCTTGGACTTTGAATGTTGAACAGAGTTGCACGAGATAGAAATAGCACTTCGATTGTCGCAGTACATCGGGATTCTGTCAAATACGTAACCATAGTCTTTGAGTTGTGTTCTCATCCAAATGACTTGAGCACAACACGCTGACATGGCTACATATTCTGCTTCGGTTTATGACAGCGCTGTACAATCCTGCTTCTTCGATTGCCATGACACCAGTTTATCACCAAGAAGTTGTAGAGCACCTGAAGTACTTTTCTGAGAATCTAAGCAACCTGCGTGATCAACGTCTGAAAAAGCTATTAGTTCAAAACCAGAATCCTTCGGATACCAGATCCCCAAATTAGTGGTTCCCTTGATGTATTGGAGGATTCTTTTAGCCTCAGAGAGGTGAGTTTCAGTTGGTCTCGACTGATAACGGGAGCAAAGATATACAGCAAATACTATGTCAGGTCTACTGGTTGTTAGATACATGAGTGACCCAATAATACTTCGGTATTTGGTAGGGTCAACCAATTTTCCATGCAAATCTGTCACAATTCTCATTTTCCGGTCATTCTCATACTCCATATTCATCATTTCATAACGGTTCATTCATGATTTTTGCATTTCACATTAAACGTATTTTCATATTAAATAAACGCTATCGCGTAAGTTATTAATTTAAACATTTAATCCGATACTTCCAAAAATTATTCCGATATACTTTTATACTTATATTAAGTTTATAAAAATGATAATTTGAGTTTACCCAATGTTTTAAATTTATTTTGTATATAAATCGTTAAATTTATATTAGTACGACGTTTTTCTTAAAAACTACGCGAAAATTTTTATATCACTCAAATTTCACAAGGAATGTATTTTTACAATTTTTATAATATCATTATACTCTATTTTGATCTATTAAAATTTTACTTGTACCTAAAAGTACCATCTACCTTACAAGTTATTAATATTTACACATTTTACTTATAAACTTTGTCAAATTTTACACAATATATACAAGTAATAATAAAAAATATATATATATATATTTTGGTGGACAAAAATCCCAAAAATCCGGCCCCTATGGGGTTGAAATTAATATTGTTGGTGACTTTCTTTACTTGATAGTATATGTTTACACTCCTCATCAAATTCATTCACTTCTTCACTCAAATAATTCACCTAGTAGCAAAATATTTCTTCTCTTGTTTCTCATCACAAAACCGGCCATAGAGGGTTTCAAGTAGAGATTCATAAATTTTTGCAAGCTCAAGTTCTTCACAATCTAGATAACACTCTTGTTTAGGTTTTGAAATAAAAACCTAGGGTGTTTAGGCTTAATCCTTGGTTCTAATCACCTCATCATATTTACTTGTAAGCATATTTCTTCCATTTTCAAGTTTCCTTTCATTTTCATATGTTTCTTTTCATTTTTGGAGATAGTATGCATGTTATGTGATTTATACCATTTTATTTCATGATTTTTGAGTTATATATACATATTGGTCATCCTATAATTATTCCCATGGTATTCTTTGGTCTTGATGGTGATTAGGAACCCATGACACCCTAAGAAGGTGTATGGTAGGATTAGATTAGTTTTGGAGTTGATTTGAAGGGATTAGATTAGGTTTTGTCCGAGAAAAACTATTTTCGATATGTATATTTATATGTTCTGTCCTTATTTCGGATTTCTGGAAAAACCTACTGTTGGTACGAAACTTTGGCCTTGATATTTAGAAAATATACTTTAAAACGAATCTGTGGCCTTTTGAACGGATAAAAACGGACTTATAACGAAAAAGTTATGGATTTTTAAAGTTTGACGACGAAACGTATATTTTTCTGAAATTTCAGCATGCAGTTTTTACTTTGTTCGGGTCAAAAACGAGCCTTAAGCTTCACAAATTATTTCGACTTGTCAAAAATATATTAGTTTACATCGATACGAAGCTAAGGACGTATTATACGTAGAAAACGGATTTAAAACGACAAAGATATGCACGTTTTTATAAAGTTGCCGTAACTATTATTTTCTGAAAAATTATATTATTTTTACGTTACAAGTGTTACATTAGCTGTAACGACCATGTTTGCGGCAGTTTTTAACCATGATGTGAAACTTTTTAGAACGAAATGTCTTCTAGTAAAATCAAGTTCATCGGCCATATTTTTCAAAACAAAAAGCCGTTTGTAAAGCGGAGTTATAATAAATTATTTACGGATGTTCAAACTTGGCCGAAACTCATTTTCTGCACACAATTAGCCAAAACCACCATCTTTAGCCCTTGATATCTTTATGATCGAGACCTTTTGAACGAAAACTCCTGAACTGAAACTTTTAGATATCGATACAAACTTTCCAAAACCGTCGAGTTCGTTCTCTAACGATCGACGTACACCGTTTTACGACTAGTTTTCCGGAGCCATTTTTGTTGATTTCATGATTTTTCCGACGACATTGTTTTGCGACGAAAAGTGTTAATTTCACCAAAAATCATTATAAAACCATTGTAGGATGACATTTTGACGTAAAAACATGTAAGGTCATTTTTGAAGGGTCAAGACGTCAAAAGAGTATTTTTCGTCGATGAGTGATATTTTCAAAACCCGCAAATGGTATAAATAACATACGAAATGCATGCATATCATAACACCATAACTCATTACATATCATAACTCAAGTCATAACATTCATTTTAGGTTGCGGATAGTTTCCGAGCCTTATTTTCGTGCACATCATTTTGTTAGCATATTAATCACACCAGGTGAGTTCATACCCCACTTTTACTCGTTTAAATTCTTATAAACTATTTGGGGCGAGATACATGATTATTTATCAAAACATTTAAACTCTATTGCTAAACAATATTACTTATACTTTAGACTTGGTGCGTGTTGCGACTAGACTTAAACAAACATCCCAATATTTATATGTTGGAAGGCCATTAATTTGGATACAGCCCAACGTGAGTCGTTGGAGGAACATCCCAGCATTCATATGTTGGAAGGCCATTTTTATGGATACATCCCAACGTGAGCGTTGGAGGAACATCCCAACACGAGTTTTTGGAAGACCCTTGTGGTGACATTTATACTTTTAACTACTTTAATGCGTATATTCATGATTGTTATTCTATTTTAGGCAGTGGGTTGTGAACACACAGGTTGCAAGTTTTGTATGGGCGAAACTTGGAACTGAGTGGATTTACAATGCCTTTGCTGTGTGAACATTTCTCAAAGTATTTTTAGATCATGCAATTACAAACTTATGAACTCACCAACCTTTGTGTTGACACTTTTTAGCATGTTTATCTCAGGTCTTAAGATGATAGCACTTCATGGAGCTTTTGGGTCGCATGGCATACATTGAAGTCTTGTGCTTTTAACAATTACCATTCGACATGTTTTGTAAACTTTTTATGTATTATCAAACCTTGTGATTTCTTGTGGTGTAAACTTTAACTTATTTATCGAATGGTAAACTTTTCAAAACGTCTCATTATAGATGTCGTTTTCTGTATCCATACTTTGTGCTATGACGTTATACCCCAATGACACTATCGTTCCGCTGCGATATTTTGGGGGTGTGACAGATTGGTATCAGAGCCTTGGTTATAGAGAACTAGGTTGCATTTTAGTTCCTAGACTATAACCGCTCTCACGTCGATCCTTTCGTTTCCTATTGCCTTACACACTTTTCGTGCGCATATGTTTTCTTAAGTATTTCTTCTAGAACCACCTCATTAGATAACGTAGTTTCCTTGTACCAATAGGGGAGTCCCAAAATCTAGTTGGGTCATCAAAGATATGGAGCTCAGTAATGAGCACTTATCTAACTTGATCTCGTGACAGTTCTTGTTTGATGAGATGCGAGATCGAGCTAAATAAGTGTTACTATAAAGCTGGATAGATTTGATGATTTTGCCCGAGGATGGGAGTTCTCTTGAGGATACTTTGGGAACTGCTGGTGACCAAACCTCATAGTGACTTTAGCACCTAACGGAATTTCCTATACACCAAGTGCGACTCTTCCTAGATACCTACCCCTCCACCGTTTAGAATCGGATGATAGATTGGCTACCTATTTAAGTAACAACAATCGCCGAGACATGTGTGCTTGGTGGTATGTACACGTGTGGAATGAAGCAATTATAATTATGGTGGCCAACATAATTATAAATGCGTCACAACTCACGTGGACATATGCGACCACGCATACGTAGATCGGTGTGGACACCTTAGGAACCAATTTGTGGCGTGGTATTATGTTTGAGGACGTTAAGCATAGACATTGGGAATTCAACGGTTCTTTCCCTTGCAGAGATAATGGCACCAAAGAGAGTAACACGCAGTACTGGCCGAGGTGGTGCGGCACCAAGAGGTGGAATGACAGGTGGACGTGGAGGTAGAGGAGGTGGTAGTGACATGGGTAACAATGACAACAACACTGGCGGAAACCCTGATTTCGCCGCCATCATCGCTCAACAACTTCAAATCTTGCTTCCCACTATTGTCACGCAAGTTGGGAATCATATGAATAACTCGGGAAACCACGGGAACGGGAACGGTACTGGAGACACCAACAATGTAGCTGGTAGTAACAACAACAACAACACCACCAACAACAACAACAGAATTGGATGCACATATAAGGAATTTTCGGCATGCAAACCTGTGGAGTTTGATGGTATAGGAGGTGCTTTGGCGTATACACGATGGGTAGAAAAGACAGAGGCAGTGATCGACATCAGCAATTGTGCCACACATCAGAGAGTGAAGTATGCTGCTTGCTTGTTATCAGGAAAGGCATTGACATGGTGGAACACACAGCTACAGGCTAGGGGCAGAGAAGCAGCTATAGGCATGACATGGGACGAATTTAAGGCGTTATTGAAAGAGGAGTACTGCCCGGACAATGAAATGCAGAAACTAGAGGATGAATTTTATCACCACTCTATGATAGGGGCTGGTCACGCAGCCTACACTGACCGATTTCATGAGTTAGCTAGACTAGTTCCTCATATGGTTACCCCTGAATCCAAGAGAATCTCGAGGTACATATATGGTCTTGTCCCCGAAATCCGTGGAACTGTGAAAACAACTGAGCCGTCTACAATACAAAGTGCGATACTGAGGGCAGGAACCCTGACAGACGAGATGGTTAGAAATGGTACGTTGAAGAGCAGTGATAAGAGGAAGGAAGCAAGTGGGTCGAATAAGCAGATAGACGTGGTAACAGACAACAAAAGGGCGAGAGTTTTTGTGGCAACTAGTACTGAACAAAGAGAGTATGCGGGTACACATCCCAAATGTGCTAAATGTGCTTATCATCACCCGAAGACCAAGCCCTGCCGCTTATGTACAATATGCAATCAGTCGAATCATTTTTCAAGCCAGTGTAGAGAGCGTGCAAGACCAACAACAACGGTTAACACGGGCAACATGAGGAATAATCAAAAGACTTGCTTTGAATGTAACAGCCCGAATCACTTCCGGAATAATTGTCCTCAGTTGAATAAGCCGCCGATACAAGCTCATCTAGCTATGGCAATTGAAGGAAATAACCCGAACCCTGTACTCAATATCAGTCCACCTCGAGGTCGAGCATTCTATATAGGGACCGAGGAAGCCCGCAATGCGTAACTGGTACGTTTTCCTAGACCATTAAGTGATCCACCGTATTATTCAGATTCAGCGAGTTTCATTAGATAAGAAGCCTAGACGCGTAAGTTTTGGCATAAGCACTTTGACCATACACTTGATTTTGTGAAACCTTAGGGTAGAACCTTATGTATCGACGATTGAATCGCGAGGACGCGATTCTTCTATCAGGGGAAGAATGTCACAATTCTCATTTTCCGGTCATTCTCATACTCCATATTCATCATTTCATAACGGTTCATTCATGATTTTTGCATTTCACATTAAACGTATTTTCATATTAAATAAACGCTATCGCGTAAGTTATTAATTTAAACATTTAATCCGATACTTCCAAAAATTATTCCGATATACTTTTATACTTATATTAAGTTTATAAAAATGATAATTTGAGTTTACCCAATGTTTTAAATTTATTTTGTATATAAATCGTTAAATTTATATTAGTACGACGTTTTTCTTAAAAACTACGCGAAAATTTTTATATCACTCAAATTTCACAAGGAATGTATTTTTACAATTTTTATAATATCATTATACTCTATTTTGATCTATTAAAATTTTACTTGTACCTAAAAGTACCATCTACCTTACAAGTTATTAATATTTACACATTTTACTTATAAACTTTGTCAAATTTTACACAATATATACAAGTAATAATAAAAAAAAAATATATATATATTTTGGTGGACAAAAATCCCAAAAATCCGGCCCCTATGGGGTTGAAATTAATATTGTTGGTGACTTTCTTTACTTGATAGTATATGTTTACACTCCTCATCAAATTCATTCACTTCTTCACTCAAATAATTCACCTAGTAGCAAAATATTTCTTCTCTTGTTTCTCATCACAAAACCGGCCATAGAGGGTTTCAAGTAGAGATTCATAAATTTTTGCAAGCTCAAGTTCTTCACAATCTAGATAACACTCTTGTTTAGGTTTTGAAATAAAAACCTAGGGTGTTTAGGCTTAATCCTTGGTTCTAATCACCTCATCATATTTACTTGTAAGCATATTTCTTCCATTTTCAAGTTTCCTTTCATTTTCATATGTTTCTTTTCATTTTTGGAGATAGTATGCATGTTATGTGATTTATACCATTTTATTTCATGATTTTTGAGTTATATATACATATTGGTCATCCTATAATTATTCCCATGGTATTCTTTGGTCTTGATGGTGATTAGGAACCCATGACACCCTAAGAAGGTGTATGGTAGGATTAGATTAGTTTTGGAGTTGATTTGAAGGGATTAGATTAGGTTTTGTCCGAGAAAAACTATTTTCGATATGTATATTTATATGTTCTGTCCTTATTTCGGATTTCTGGAAAAACCTACTGTTGGTACGAAACTTTGGCCTTGATATTTAGAAAATATACTTTAAAACGAATCCGTGGCCTTTTGAACGGATAAAAACGGACTTATAACGAAAAAGTTATGGATTTTTAAAGTTTGACGACGAAACGTATATTTTTCTGAAATTTCAGCATGCAGTTTTTACTTTGTTCGGGTCAAAAACGAGCCTTAAGCTTCACAAATTATTTCGACTTGTCAAAAATATATTAGTTTACATCGATACGAAGCTAAGGACGTATTATACGTAGAAAACGGATTTAAAACGACAAAGATATGCACGTTTTTATAAAGTTGCCGTAACTATTATTTTCTGAAAAATTATATTATTTTTACGTTACAAGTGTTACATTAGCTGTAACGACCATGTTTGCGGCAGTTTTTAACCATGATGTGAAACTTTTTAGAACGAAATGTCTTCTAGTAAAATCAAGTTCATCGGCCATATTTTTCAAAACAAAAAGCCGTTTGTAAAGCGGAGTTATAATAAATTATTTACGGATGTTCAAACTTGGCCGAAACTCATTTTCTGCACACAATTAGCCAAAACCACCATCTTTAGCCCTTGATATCTTTATGATCGAGACCTTTTGAACGAAAACTCCTGAACTGAAACTTTTAGATATCGATACAAACTTTCCAAAACCGTCGAGTTCGTTCTCTAACGATCGACGTACACCGTTTTACGACTAGTTTTCCGGAGCCATTTTTGTTGATTTCATGATTTTTCCGACGACATTGTTTTGCGACGAAAAGTGTTAATTTCACCAAAAATCATTATAAAACCATTGTAGGATGACATTTTGACGTAAAAACATGTAAGGTCATTTTTGAAGGGTCAAGACGTCAAAAGAGTATTTTTCGTCGATGAGTGATATTTTCAAAACCCGCAAATGGTATAAATAACATACGAAATGCATGCATATCATAACACCATAACTCATTACATATCATAACTCAAGTCATAACATTCATTTTAGGTTGCGGATAGTTTCCGAGCCTTATTTTCGTGCACATCATTTTGTTAGCATATTAATCACACCAGGTGAGTTCATACCCCACTTTTACTCGTTTAAATTCTTATAAACTATTTGGGGCGAGATACATGATTATTTATCAAAACATTTAAACTCTATTGCTAAACAATATTACTTATACTTTAGACTTGGTGCGTGTTGCGACTAGACTTAAACAAACATCCCAATATTTATATGTTGGAAGGCCATTAATTTGGATACAGCCCAACGTGAGTCGTTGGAGGAACATCCCAGCATTCATATGTTGGAAGGCCATTTTTATGGATACATCCCAACGTGAGCGTTGGAGGAACATCCCAACACGAGTTGTTGGAAGACCCTTGTGGTGACATTTATACTTTTAACTACTTTAATGCGTATATTCATGATTGTTATTCTATTTTAGGCAGTGGGTTGTGAACACACAGGTTGCAAGTTTTGTATGGGCGGAACTTGGAACTGAGTGGATTTACAATGCCTTTGCTGTGTGAACATTTCTCAAAGTATTTTTAGATCATGCAATTACAAACTTATGAACTCACCAACCTTTGTGTTGACACTTTTTAGCATGTTTATCTCAGGTCTTAAGATGATAGCACTTCATGGAGCTTTTGGGTCGCATGGCATACATTGAAGTCTTGTGCTTTTAACAATTACCATTCGACATGTTTTGTAAACTTTTTATGTATTATCAAACCTTGTGATTTCTTGTGGTGTAAACTTTAACTTATTTATCGAATGGTAAACTTTTCAAAACGTCTCATTATAGATGTCGTTTTCTGTATCCATACTTTGTGCTATGACGTTATACCCCAATGACACTATCGTTCCGCTGCGATATTTTGGGGGTGTGACAAAATCAACGTCCAATTTCTTGGTGTGTGCCATTGGTGTGGCATAGGTATCACAGTTTTGCATTCCATGTTTGTTTAAAGTTTCAAGAGCATATTTGGACTGACTCAGGAAAATACCACGGGGTGATTGATGAACTTGCAGTCCTAGAAAGAACATAAGTTCACCCATCATGGACATTTCAAAAAGTTTTTTCATAAGTTTTGAAAAAGCGTTTGAGTACTTTAGATGTGTTGACCCAAAAATGATGTCATCCACATAAATTTGAACGATTAAAATGTGTTCCCCGTGATATTGTATGAATAGTGTTGGGTCGACCGATCCTTTGACAAAATTATGAGAGATGACAAAGGATGACAACTTATCATACCACGCCCGAGGGGATTGTTTAAGACCGTAGAGAGCCTTGTTCAGTTTGTAGACATGATTAGGGAACTCTGGATCAACAAATCCTTCTGGCTGACTAACATAGACCGTTTCCTTCAGTTTACCATTCAGAAATGCGGTTTTGACATCCATATGAAAGACCGTGATGTTCATGTGAGCCGCGAATGCCAGAAAAATTCGAACAGCCTCAAGTCTAGCAACTGGTGCGAATGATTCCTCGTAGTCAATCCCCTCTTCTTGTCTATAACCCTTAGCCACCAGATGTGACTTATTTTTTATAACCGTACCTTCAGCATCCAACTTGTTTTTCCAAATCCATTTTAGACCAATAACATAGACCCCTGTTGGTTTTGCAACCAATTCCCATACTTCAAGACATTTAAACTGATTAAGTTCTTCTTGCATGGATTCGATCCAGTTGTCATATGTCATGGCTTCTTTAATATTTTTTGGGTTCAGCTTGGCAGACGGTAAGTGCATAAATGCAATGTTCACCGTCTATCTGAAGGCGTTGTATAGTTACGACTGGTTTATTCGGGTTTCCAATAATGTTCACAATAGGATGGTCTTTAGTCCAACGATGTGTAGAGGGTTGATGTTGATATACATTGTGCAGATTAGGTGGATTCAAATGGCTTGAGGATGATTCTGCAACATCAGAAGTGGCAGTTTCATTAGCAAAAGGATTGAAGAACGCATTTGGATCATAATCTGTAGGTGTGGGTACTTCATGGTTCAGAAGATCATCAGTTGGTTCAGCGTCATTGGATGCGGTTTGTTCGGCTGTTGTTGTAGAATCAATCGGAGGTGCTTCTTCAACAGTTGTTGTTGTTTCAAGTGTATCAGGTATTGGATTATTATCAGGTTGAGCAGCGGAAACAGTTGATACATCTGGAGCACGTTGATCAATATCATCACTAAACAGAGGAGCAAATAGCTGTTCCATTTGACGTCTAGTAAGTTGTAAGCTTGGTTTAGCTGTTTGGGGGAAGTTTAGACGGTTATGTCCGGGTTCTAAGCTGTTTTGCTCAGAAGCCATTTCAGTAAGCTCATCGAAATTTGCATGAATCATTTCAATTTCCCTTGTACGACGATTCTAGATCCGGTATCCTTTAGAATTCTCACCGTATCCATCGAAGACTCCTATGTCAGCTTTAGCTTTGAGCTTACCACAGTCATCACGATCATTATTTGGGTAACGAAGGTGTTAGCCTCGCTTTTTTATAAAGATAACGTCACTTACGTGAATTGGACTAGATGCGTAGTATACTTTGACCATAGGGACTAGTATTGTTTAAGTGGCAAAGTAAGGGTTTGTTGAGCCTATAAATACCCCTCATGACTCTCCATGAGGGGTGAGGTGAATCATCAGGTTAGTGTATTGTGTGTTTTATCAATAAACTCTTCTTGTGTTTTCTCCTCCCTCTCTCTACTTTCTCTCACTAAATGGATGAAGATCTTCATCTTCTTCCACCAACATAGACCTCCAAACCACATAAATCTTAAGTTTTTTGGTCCTACAATTGGCATCGGAGCTAGGTTGTGTATCTTTATCGATTTATGTTGGTTTTGAATCTTGTTTAGACTGTTTTTAGTACTATTTTGTGGTCGGAAATTTTTTTTCCGATTACTGTGGTTAACAGTTTATTCATGTTTTTTGTATCCTTTCTTGGTTAAAAAGTCGCATGGTCTAATACTTGTTTCACATGTGTTTTGTGTCAAATTTTTTGTCCAAACAAGTCATGTATCTAATTTTTTGTGGCTTTACCAATCTGTGAAAAAGTGGTAGTATTGGTCAGATTCTTTTGTGGTCAAACGTGGTCATACGGGCAAATATTATCCTTTAGCAGTTTTTTCTGGGTTTATATGAAGATGGTCGGAATTTTGGTCGGAATATCTCGCCGGAAAAAAGTCAAAGGGTCAAAACCCTAGTTTTACGCCTAAGGATCCTTCTTCAGAGTTATTTACGCATAACTGTGAAGTTATGCGTAAGAAAAGTTACGCGTATGACTTGTTTACGCATAAGAAACATGGTCTACGCATAAGAAATCTAGGTTTACTTATAAGAAAAGTGGTTTACGCCTAACCTAGACCATGTTTACGCATAAGCAGCAAACTTACGCATAAGGTAAGAAAGTTACGCGTATGATCTTCTACGCTTAAAGTTTCAAATGAAAAAGTTACGCATAAGGTTTTGAAAGAGTAAGAAAATGTTATGCGTAAACTGCAATGACCTCGACCACAACATACCATTTACCAATCTACACTCGACCTCTGCCTCAATATTAAACATCATCAGTTCTTTTCAGGACCCAAATCAGATTCGACCAAAAACTTAACCTACAATCTTGTAACACTCCCAAGACCCTCACATCTCTCCCCAACTCTAATCATTGAAACAATAAACATTTTAACAAGAACTGATCTCAGATTCCTTTCAATTGTTTTTGAAATCTTTTTCAAGATTGTTTCAATTGAATTATTATCATCATTGATCTATAACTATTTAACTATCCGAACATAAAGAAATGAAAGAAACAATTATGTTACTTCACTTTCTTGGTTCGGTTGAATCTAAACAAGACTCGAAAACATAAACAAATCACAAAAACCTTACCCGAGACCCCAAGAAGGATCTTGACGAGCTACTCATGAAAAAAGAAGTTGGGTATGGTTATAGTTTTTGTGGGATTCGATTTTGAGGTTTAAATGATAATAGTTTGAGTATGTTGGATCTGAGTTGGGAGATAAGAGTTTGATGCGTGCTAAGTTAGGTGGTAGGCGCTTATCTTAACTGAGTGTGAGATTAGGTCAATGTGAAAAGTTATAAAGTGTGTAAATGTTATATATCTGAATGGTAGGTATAAGGCTTGGTGGATCGGGGTCAACAAGTGCGTGGGCTTTTTCTTTGGAATTTGGGCTCATGCAATTTGGATTGGGATGAAGGATTATTCACATGAACTGATTTCGTGGGCCGTTTTATTGTACAACTCAAATTTGGTATCCTTATGAATTTTTGTTATAAAAATTATAGGATACATTATTGAGCTCTTAGAGTGGTATTTTGGTCGGATATATTTTCACGGAGGGATACAATATTCACAGCTTGAGCAAAAAATTTGAAAAAAATGACTACGGGGTTTTTGTACGGTATTGCTTACGCGAAATTGAAGTGACGTTTCACGGGTGAACTTCTTTATCTTTGAGAAGTTGGTTGGTTGGTTGCATGTCTCAAGATAACTTGTTGGGGCATTACTGTCACTTTAAGTGATTATGAATTTGACAATCTGGTTATAACTGATGTAAGGAGTTACGTTGTAGTGCTCACAGTGTGTAACCATCACTTTAAGGAGTTATGTTGTAGTACTCAGTGTCACACGGCGTTGTGGATTGTTCAAAAATATAGAACAAGCAGTAAGTCACAAAGATGGGATGTTTACTTCCTTTTCAAGTTGGTCGTATCGGGTTTTCTCCATATGTGGTCATTACTATTAGCCGATGAATTCAAAGGACGTTCGTTTTCAGGTTGGTTTGAGAAAATTATTGAGAGTATTTTTGCGACATATTCTCACAGAATTTTGATCGCTATGATGTTAATATTGCATCAAGAGAAAGGTAATACGGCATGTACGCAACATTATGATGATTCCGATAGATCGCAACCATCAGGAGGGAGAAGTTGGTATTTCATCTTCCGTGATTGGATTACGAAGAATTGTGCTTAAGACTGAAGAAGGAGAAGTAGTGTATGTACATCGGGGCTTTTTACCAACTTGGATGCAATACTAAGTAAGTTATGTTGTTACGATGTTCCCAGAACGACAACCATTGTGCTACAATGAAGAGTCTACTTTCTCCGCTGCATATTGGAAGAGTGTTGTCGGTTCAGGAGAGAGAAGAAAAAGAAAAAAGGCTCACTAGTTAGGAGGAAGTAATAACCTAACTAGACCGTTACAGTTAAAGTTCAGAGCTACAAGGATTTGTGCCGTCAACGCCAAAGATCAAATGCCGAGATCGTCAGAAGGGAGAACTTCAAGTTTGCCTCAGTATCTAGACTACAGAGACTCTGCGCTTCAACAAAGTCAACATTGTTCATTACTATTGCAATTTACTTTGTTTTGTATTTATAGGTCTCATTGTAACCATTCACTTGTGACGATATCTTGGAGGGAGATTGTTAGCATCACTTTTTTATAAAGATAACGCCACTTACGTGAATTGGACTAGATGCATAGTATACTTTGCCCATAGGGACTAGTATTGTTTAAGTGGCAAAGTAAGGGTTTTTTGAGCCTATAAATACCCCTCATGACTCTCCATGAGGGGTGAGGTGAATCATTAGGTTAGCGTATTGTGTGTTTTATCAATAAACTCTTCTTGTGTTTTCTCCTCCCTCTCTCTACTTTCTCTCACTAAAAGGATGAAGATCTTCATCTTCTTCCACTTCCACCAACATAGACCTCCAAACCACATAAATCTTAAGTTTTTCGGTCCTAACAAAAGGGATCCAAATACATGAAAGTATTTGAGATTCGGTTTACGATTGTGGATAAGCTCATAAGGTGTTTTGTTGTGGCGTTTGGTAATCATTGAACGGTTCTGAGTGTAGCATGCAGTTGACACGGCTTCAGCCCACAAGTAATCTGGTAGTTTTGCATTTATCAACATCATTCTTGCAGCTTCCACTAACGTACGGTTTCGTCTTTCAACCACTCCATTTTGTTCTGGTGTTCGTGCAATGGATGCTTGATGCTCAATTCCTACTTTCTCATAGTATACACGAAGAGTTTGATTAACAAATTCAGTCCCTTTATCTGTTCTAATTTGTCTGACTGTATTCCGGAGCAGAACTTGAATTTTCGTGAGAAAGGTGATGATCATTTATGGAGCTGGATCTTTACTTCAAAGAAAATAAACCCAAGTCCATCTTGAGTAGTCATCCACAATTACCAAGATGTAGCGTTTGCCGTTAATCGTCTGCACACGCATCGGACCACACAAGTCCATGTGAAGGAGATGAAGCACATGCTATGAGCTGTGTTCCACCTTTGAAGGAAAGTGAGCACGAGTGCTTTTCCTTTGTTCACAAGCTGAGCATAGATGATCTTTAGAATACCAAAATCTTGGGAGACCTTCAACAAGTTTGAAACGTGCAAGGTTGGTTATGGTTTGAAAGTTTAGATGTGAGAGACGACGGTGCCATAGCCAGGATTTTATAGATGTTGCCTTTGAAAGTAGACAGATGGGAGATGAAGCAATCATGTCTTGCATTGAGATTGTGTAAAGACTTGATGTACGTTGGCAAGACATAAGATCGTTTCCTTGTAGATCATGAATGAAACAAGTTTTCTTTCTAAAAGCATCCAAATCTCCATCACAAAATTGACCGACTGAAAAACGATTGTGTCCGAGACCTTCCACATAATACACTCTGCTAATTTTGATGTTTCCATTGATGTAATCTCCGAAGCCCATGATAGCCGCGAAGTGATCATTCTCGAATCTGACAGTGCCAATGAACTTTGAAACAAAGTTTGATAACAATTTAAGATTGCCTGTCATGTGTCGGGAACATCCGCTATCAACAACCCAGAGGATGATCTGTATCACCTTCATTACACAAAGACAACACAGATGGAATAGAAGTAGATGTGGAACTCGAAGAGTTAGAGGGTTCCGATGCAGTTATAGTTGAAACACACATGTTTATGATTTTAGGTATCCATTTAAAGCCAAGTGTATTATGTAACCATTTCTGCCATCTCCAACTAGTCTTAGCTTTGGTCTTAGTGAATGCACTAGGTGATAAGTTCTTCCTAGGAGGTGAAGGGGTTTTTATGGGTACATCAATGATCGTATCAGGAACACGAGAGGGTGGTTTACCTAGCACGGACTTAGAAGCATTAGTGGGCCTAGGGGTATTCCGTTTTCTATTATTCCGCTTACGAGATAAGATAGCATTAGCAACACATTTATCATGACAACCAAAGAACATGCTTTTATGACAACCAACACAAGAAGCTTCAAACATAACATTTAAAGTACTTAACGGTTCAGCATTCGTTACATCACTTTTTCCATTACATTTGTCAGACGCAATATCTAAAGTGGGAGTAATATGAGTTTTATTCAAAGTCCTAAGGTGTTCTTCTACTTCAGAGGTCTTTATTGTTCTTTTCTTACGTCGCAACTTCCTATTCTTCCTTGTGGTCCTCTTAAGCTGTGAAGTGCTAGCGTTGGGAAAAGAGGCAACTATTCCTGTTTCAGTAGAGGGAAGCACATTAGTTTCTTGTGACGTGTCATTAGGCAGTCTAAGAATTCCTGGTGCAATTATGTTTGTGTTACTATTCCTATCTTGCTTAAGTTTCACCAACTCTGCTTTTAGATCATGGATAGTGTGTAACAAATCTTGATTTTCAGAACGAGTGTTTCCATTTTGTCGTAAAACATCTTTGGTATATGCAAGATGATCATCAACATCTTTTGACGCTTGAGCACGAGTCTTTTTGAGTAAATCAAATATGACACCATATTCCGTTTTAACTTTTGAAACTTCTTGTTCGTATTTTGAAATTCGACACTTTAAAGACATGTTTTCATCATCCAGTTGCTCAAGTTTTGGATTAAGAGTTTTGGTATGCAACTGGTTGATTTTGTTTTGCAAAGCGAGTTCTCGATTTTGACAATCTTTTTGACACCATTGAAGACGACGTTTTGCATTTGAAAGCTCATTTAACAATCGCTCATTTTCAACTTTTAAAGACTTGATTTGTGACACATTATCTGTATTCTCAACATTTTCAACAGAATCAACAGAATCAACAGTGATATAATCAAATGCATATGCAACAGTATGTAGTAACACAACATTTATGGTATCAGCACAGATAACATCTTCCAAGAGTCAATCAACATCTTTTCTTAACATTTTCTTTTTACGTTTAGTATTTGAAATCGATGTTTCTGTTTTCTCGAAAATTGTTTTCATAAGTCCAAGCTCCTTGTGAAAATCCCTTTCCTAATATATTGCACACAATTTCAAATTTCGGACATGAGGTAAAATTCTTTTCTGAAAAATATATCTTTGTTCTCACGCATGAGGCGATTGAAAATGTTCAACTTTTATTTCAGAATTGATTTCAATTTCACGTTCCAAAAGTTTGATGTCCGATGTGAATGTTTCAAAGTATTTAAGAATTTGACAACGTTCGGGTAATGTTTTTACTTCACTGAGTGAAGGTAAAAGACCATTAATCTGTGCAGTATTGGGTTGGGGACCATCCTTAGAAGACTCAGAAGTAGGCGTGATAACCCATGGTGTGTTAGAATTATCCTGTTGTGTGACGAAAGTTATGGCTTTTGAATAGTTAAATGGTTTGTTATAAACAACATTTTCCATTTTTGACCGACTCTCGGCATCTGCATCTAATTCCTCCATACGATTATATTCAACAACACTCATAATGGAATCATCAATTATGTGTTCTGGACTGTAGACTTGAGGATTTGGTTTGAATGCTCTATGTGAAAACGTGGTTTGTAATCAGCAAGATTCGGTCCATATCCATTTGGATTTGGTTTAAAAGTAAACTTTTGAATAGTTGTGATTGATTCAACATGTTTGTAAACAACATTTCGAAACTCTTTGATTTTGTTTTGTAAGTCGACAATTTCTTCAAGATAGTCATCTATTTATTTCCTTGAATGCTTTTTGTACTCACAAAACTGTTTTTGACAAGTTAACAACTCAGACTTGGCTTTTTGAGTTTTCGAAGTGAGAGCGTTAAGTTGTTGTTTATGATCATATTTCAGTTGTTCTATTTGAGACAACAAAGCATTCTTGGATGCAACTAGATCACATATCTGTTTTTCCAAAGATTTTTCATTTTGGTATGATTTAGCAAAAGCGACTTCAAAACCTTTTTCACGTTTCTCTTTAGTTTGAAAAATGTTGAGTTGGAACTTATAGCATTCATTATCCTTAGTCAACAGTGCAATTTTATCTTGTAATTTCTTATTGATGTCTTGGCACTTTTCCATTCGAGATTTTTGGGTCTTAATTAAATTGGTCATGAGCTCAAGATCTGGATTAGACAAAGGTTCAGCTTGTTCAACGTGAGTCTCTACATGATCATTATTTAGATCCTCAAATATAACCACGGAGTCAACTTGATTATCAATTTTAACCATAAGGTCATCTTGATCGTCAAATATAACTACGGGATCCAATTGATTATCGTCGGAATGAGATGTAGAAGGTTCATGTTGGCGGTGATATCAGATCAGTAATGAATATAGTTTGATCCGATACCTGAGACAAGCCGTCAGTGTCATACACTGGGCCTGTGTCACTCATGTGGAGTTCGTGCATGTTTGCCATTAACATCACTGCTGCATTAGCCTGCAAGTCCTCCATGGCATCATGAGAATCTACATTTGCCATGAAGCTTTGTTCCTTGTTGGTAAGAGTTCCACCAGCTTCATCCTTGAGAGCCAAGAGTAAAGCCACTTTGTGGTAAGCGCTGCCTCTTTTCCTCGGCTTAGGGCATGCATTAGCCAGATGATCCTTCTCATTACAGTTATAACAACGAAGACCATTGACCCCAGTCTGAGCATTTCCCTGATCAACCAATTGAGCCCGTTGTTGTGGAGCACCCATGTTATTCCTTCCCTTAGCATTAAACCCTTGACCACTACCCATCTGACGAACATTACCACGATTCTGAACTTCAATACGTCCATTGTTAACAACATCTTGATTCCTTATGTTTGATGAGGTACGAATGCGATTGTTGGATTTGTTAGAGTATCGACCGAAGGATCTAGCAATCATGACAAACCCTTGTTGCAATGCATCGAAAGCTTCTGCATCCTCATTAGATTTACTGTAAAGTGCTTGATCATTGGAACCAATTGAGTTTCTTGGGATTGTTGCTGTGATGGATCATATGGTGTAATTTGAGCAGTTGGTTGTGGAGGATTTGTGAAGACAGTTTGTAAGGTCGGGAATTGAGGATAACATGCTTGAGCCCACAAAGCAAGTGTTTGATTATCCGGAAGTGAAGGCGAAGCAGGGACTCCACGGATGATCCTTTCTCTGTCAACTTCCTTTTGGTGGGGCTTCAAATAGTCATACAACAGTTTGTATGTAGCATGATGAAGATTCTTCGCTTGACGGATGAAAATAACATACTTTTCCCAATCAGGACCAAGACTGCTCAGGAACTTTGTGTTGACTGCAATCCTTGGCATAATGCTATTATGTTTTCCAAGTCATTGATGATGTCTGAAAACTGATGATGATATGACTCTAATGTCTCCCCTGGTTCAATCATGAAGTGTTCATATGCTAAGTAGATTTTTTATTCCATATCCTCTTGATTGAGTTTTGTGCCTTCCATGAGAAGATGAACATGCTCCCACATTGCTTTAACAGTCTTCTGAGCATCAACACTAGAAGTATCGGATTGGGTAATCCCAAAAGGATATATTGCATTGCAAGTTCATCGGCTTCTAAGTGTAGAAGTTGGTCAGTAGTAAGTTGATCAAGACCGACAACGTTGGTGATATCATCTCTTGGTGGAACAGCATTCGGATCTCCGGGTACAGTGAGAGTAGGCATCTGAAATGGACCTTCAAGGATCACCTTCTTCAAGAACTTTCAATGTGGCTTCTTTAGATCACAAAACCTAAAGAACCTTATCACCCATTGATCGTCGTTTCCGGGAGTGAGCATTGGAGGTCTATCAAGTGATCCAGCTTCATGAATGGATTGTTGGCTACTTAAAGCTTCACACATCTTTGCAAACCATGAGGGTTCCTTCGGAGTTGTAACATTCATAGCATACTTGGTTGGATACTGATTTTGAAAGTATGTGTAATGTTGTACTTGTTGACTAGGGTTTGGTGGAACCATTTGTGGTGGAAGAGGAATTGCTCCTTGTTGTTGAAATTGTTGCACTTGTTGTGGCGATGGTGGAGGATATTGTTGATAGAATTGTTGTTGTTGTTGTTGTTGAGGATACATATGAGGAAAATAGCTAGAGTATGGTGGTTGAGACATCTTGAAACTTGTGTTGATGATGGATCTTTGTTGTCGAATGAAACAATGTTGATGAAGTAACCTTATGTGTAGAAACCAGCTTAAGCGTAGAAAGCACCTTATGCGTAAAAAACCAACTTACGTGTAGAAGTGAGCTTACGTGTAGGAATAGCTTACGCGTAGACTTGAGGAAAAGCTTAGCTTAGGCGTAAACCAAAGGCTTAGTAGTAGAATCCTTATGCGTAATATTTGCTTATGCGTAAGACAGGCTTATGCGTAAGAAAATACTTAGGCAAAGAGAATTCTAAGCATAAGATTTTAGCTTAGGCGTAAAACTAGGGTTTTGCCCAAAAATCCTTTACACTTATACCAGTGTAAGAGATATCCAAAGTCGAAGTGTTTTCAGGCTTATCCAAGCAAGAAAACACTGAGTAAACCAACAGCACTGAAGATCAAATGATGAGCAGCTTAGGCGTAGACTTTAGAGCTTACGAGTAAAACTAGGATTTGCTTACGAGTAGAAAGTACATACTATCACCAAAGACTGATTTTATGCCCAAAAGTGTTTAGAAACCTGATTTTAATGATGAAAAATCTTCAATATCACCAAAATAACCCAAAATTTTGAAACTTGATGATCAAGAAAACTTTTACACCTTACGCGTAGACAGAATACTACGCACAAAATCAAGCCCAAAAAACAATGCTACACACGTAAAGTTTCAAACTTGATGATAAAAACTTAAACTTTAACACAAAAATAACCTTAAACCACAAAAATCTTGAGTTTTAACGTGTAAAATTTGAAGCTTTTAAGCATATGAAAGTTTAGTACAACGAAACTCACGCGTATGAAACACAACTTCAAAAACAAATATGTTTCACCCAATTAGATGGCGATTGATACCACTGTTAGGTCACCATATTGTAACACAAGCATCAATATGTAAGAAATAGATAAAGAAGTGATCGGTTGAACAAGAACAAGCAATACACGAATGAGTATGTGAAATGTTATGCGTAGATATTGAAAGTAAATGAACAACCAACCTTCAAATGAAGGTTTACAACATAATTTATAGGGGAAGGGACTAGGGCAACACTACAAGTTCCCTTCCTTCCTTATGGGCTTGGGTCAAGGCTTATGGGCTTTCTACATAAGCCTTGCCATTAATACAAACATAAAAGCCTAATTAAGCAACCTATTACATATTGATTACAAACACTTGAAATATAGTTTAGGAGTGATTCCAACATGGTTCTAAATGGATTCAACGTACGTCGTCGGAATAACTCGACGAGTATCAACTTTCTTGCCATGATGAATGAAAAAGAAAAAAAATTGGGAATGAATAGTAAAATTCAAAAATGAATAATAACCTGAAAATGCGAATTGTTACACTATCAACAAAGCTTCCTACCCGACGTTAAAGGCCTACCCTTTGGGGAGTCGAGGGTCTCAAGCAACCTAAGCCAAGTCATTAAGTACCCTACATGCAAGATTCGAAACAATGTGTGCCCGGACGCTAACATCTTAGACACACATCCCTAACTTCTTAAGTTCATCCTTGCGAACGGTGATCCTTTGGTCAATTCGCACAAGAGAGATTTGATAGTCTTTTGGTCAATTCTTACCAAGCCTCTCTACATACTTACTTAGGGTCAGCTCGTCAATTCTCCTAATCAATTAGATACGACCGCAATTCAAAACTACCGAAGATAGGGTAACTATCATCGAACTATGCATGCATACACTAGAAACAATTATAGAAGCATGAAAACATACATAATACAATCAAGGAATCATAACTAGGCTAGCACCAAGGGTGCTTAGCCGATCATATTAAAAGACACATTAAATTCAATGTTTAACATGATTAAAGACACGAATTAAAGTGTAAATTAGTAGTAATCGCTAAAGCTTATCGATATGGTGTGATTCCTCCCTTTGAGATGGCTCCGTATGCTTTGTATGATCTGCCATTGGAACCCTCTTCACGTTCTCTGACTTTGTGTTGTGAATGAATGATGTCAAATACATATTTTAGGGTTTGTATTTATAGGTCTGATCATAGTTACGACGTAACTTGAGTTGAGATTTACACCGTAACTTAATTATCTTCTAAACAAAAAGCTTGTAGTCATGATTACGGCGTAACCTAAGGAATAGTTACGCTGTAATGGTAGCTCCGCCATAAATTTGTAGAGAGTTACACCGTAACTTGGATACCTTCTAAACAGAAGTTGGTTACGTCGTAATGCATGTGAGGAGGTTACGGCGTAGTTAACGGAGGCGCGAAATTCTTCATGACCTAGATGGTTACGGCGTTACTTAAGTTGAGCGTTACGCCGTAACTGCAGTTGAGTTGGTCTCTGTAGCGAAATCCCAGCTACGGCGTAATTGAGAATATGAGTTACGCTGTAGCTTCTTCAATGATAACATACTAAGGTAAAATCGTTGAGAAAATCTCCAAATCCGCGTCTCTAAGCTACAATGCGCATATTTTACCTGGAAACGAAATATAAAGGAATAAGAGTATATATCCATATAAATGACATAAAATATGAGCATAAACGGGGGAAATTGACACTTAAAAGTCAGGATTATTTGATGTTATTAAATTTTCCCCCACTTGAACTCTACTTGTCCTCAAGTAGACCTTATTAGAATAATTTCTAAAAAAATATCCCCCAAATACCTGGAAGATATGAGTTTAAAAATTCTTTATGCTAGAATAAATCAAAGCCGAACACCTCACGAAATGGGAACAAACATTTATATTCTCTCTTCTAATCTAAGTGTCAATTTCGGGGTGATCACTCAAAGCATAGTCATAGCATGTATTCTATCATAAGCTTGGCAGTTACACAAATCTCCACCACTAGAGTTAAGGACTAAACAATCTTTGAAGGCAACATGGGTGAACACAATATGAGGTTAAGGGTGAAATGTCATTACTAATGTGTCACGACAAAGTTGACAAAATCAAGGATACATGACCAAATCTATGGCCAAGACACCAAAGATTGCTCGCTTCGTCACCTAGACACGCTTCATGACTAAAGGGTAGGATAAGACACATGGAATAAATGGTGAAAAATAAAAAAAAAATAACAAAACAAATAGTCAAAACCTATAACCAAGTTGTCACCGCCCACCGTCCATCCAAATTTCAAGCTTCAAGATGAAGAAACCGGATCATGATGTATCAAGTAAATGTGTCATTAGTGGACGTCATGATAGGCATATCACATGTTCTTCAAACTGTTGGTGTAATAACGTCACCAACTCAAATCTTCAAATGTGACCGAGATGGCCTCCTCGATGCTAATATCTACTAAGCTCATAATATAGTGCTTATACATTGCACATTTTTTTAATAACATAAATAATAAACAATAATAATTTTTTTTGAAGGAATCATAACTATTACAAATAAAAAGATAAACATCCCCCACTTGAGATGAACATATGGAGAATATGGGGGGTCTTTAATGATCTTCAGATGTAAGTCTTTGACAAAAGCGTGATTCCCGAACCTCTCTACTCAAAACTCGAACTTGGGCAAACAGTGACTTCCCGACCATAAATTAAGACTACACGGTAGGCTAAGGCGAATGGGTGTAATGATATAAACATAATAAGGGTATGAAATGAAAAGAATGGCTCTGACGGGTGTATCTAGGGGTATCTTGCACTAAAGGTGAGTGCAACAAAAGGGTTTAACATGGGGGTCGAATAGTCGAGGTGACTAATCGATAAACACACATATATAGGCTATTTGGGTGATAATCCTAAAATATTACCTTCTCAAATTGATTATTCCATATATATCAAGCTAACTCGACATACCTCATTTATGGTCTCGAAATGATGCAAAGGCCAAGTTCTAAAGTTTACAAGCTACCGACACACTCATAATTTGGTGGATTTGGGTAAATAAGTGGAAACGGATAAGACTAATCTCACCATGGAATATCAAAGGTTATAGTGTGCTCGGCTAAGGTCTAATCTAGTTAGGTTAAGAAAAACATGTCAAAATTTAAAAATGGTATAATTTTTCAAAATAAACTAGAAAAACGAGGGCAAATAAGTTCAAGTAATAATTCTACTCCCGTCCCCCCACTTGAGATGTACAAAGTCCCTTTTGTACTAAACATTAAATAAAGGTGAAGAGAAAGTTGAATTGGAGCGAGAACTTCCCTGAAATTTGCTCCTAAAAAGAGAAGGCTGACGAAGAAAATCGTGCATTCGTTAAGAATCCATGAGCAAACTTCAATCCCTGAAATCACAACCAACCAACAAGCATAATTCTAAAAATAAAAAGGAAAAAAAAACAAATAAAATCTAACTCACTTTCGTAGGAATCACGGTTGCATTTAGCATATGAAACAAGCCTTTTAAACCACTTGGTGTCCCAAGTGGATGAGTGTAGTCTCTTGAGGGCTTACAGCGAACATACCCACAAAGTTAATTTAATATTAATACAAGGTTATTGTGCTAATATTTGAAAAATAAATACGAACTGCAGGATGAATTACGGCGTAACCGCAAGAATGAGTTACGCCATAATTGGTTTGAAGCTGGAAATCGTCTACAGAATACTGTTGTAATGAAGGATGGAAGATATGCCGCAACTGGTTGAAACCTGGAATGTACTGCTACAGTAGAGTGGTTACGGCGTAACCACTGATAAAGTTACGTCGTAACTTGCTAATCGGGACATAATCCAACTTCCTGTTAAAGGCCGATCATTTAACTCCAATTCCTGCAAAAATGTTAAAAGCACAAAACCTAACAATAAAAATGAAAATAAAACAGAAAAAGAAAAGGGATAATTCGGATTATCTCCCGAAAGAGCACTTTTCTTTATTAACGAGTCTTTAAGTTAGACTCAAAGCCATGGGGCTTTATGGAGGCCTTCGGACTTTACCGGCCTTAATCATTTTCTTATCGGAGGAAGGCTGGTCCCAAACAGTTGGAGGTATGAACGAAGTCATGCAATACTGATTTTCTCGCAGAAAGTTAGACTTGGACCATTCATAACGAAATTTAGCTTCGGCTTCCCATTTTAATTTAATCTTTCCAAATTTTACTTTAATCCAATTCTCAAACGAAATCCCATGGTAGCCGAATTTTTCTCTCTTTTCTTCATTAAAACATGTCCATTCATTATGTGTGCTCGCTACCAGGCTAAGCTTACGAAAAAACACCTTGAAGCGGTTAAACGGGTCTTTCGGTATCTCCAAAGAACCATTAACATAGGACTTTGGTATCCGAAGGACACCACCATGTGACTAACAGCCTATGCAGATGCTGACCATGCAGGGTGTCAACATACTCGTCGAAGTACGTCTGGAGGTGCTCAGTTTTTGGGTGATAAATTAGTGAGCTGGTCTTCAAAGAAGCAAATTAGTACTTCCATATCCTCTATAGAGGATTAATACATTGCCATGTCATCATGTTGTGCTCAAATCTTATGGATGAGATCCCAACTATCTGACTATGGCTTTGTAGTCAACAAAATTCCTCTGTACTGTGATAACAGAAGTGTCATCGCTCTCTGCTGCAACAATGTCCAACACTCAAGATCAAAGCACATCGACATTCGACATTATTTCATCAAGGAACAAGTAGAAAAAGGCGTGGTTGAGCTCTACTTTGTAAGGACTGAGTATCAGTTGGCAGACATCTTCACGAACTTCAGATTGTAACCCGCGCTTAAATATATGGCTTACTATCATTTGAGACAGTAAACCGGGCTTAAAATCATGGTTTGCAGTTATTTCAGACTGTAACTCGCTTTTAAAGAAAGGAAAGTGCTGTGCAAAATCTTTTTTTTTTCAAATATCACGCTCTGATCCTAAAAACAAAAATAACCAGGAAAATTTGTCGCCAAAAAGACAAATGTTCCTTTACAAATGTTTTTCATTTTAAAGATTCTTCTGAAAAATATTTATTTTCAAATGGTTATAACATTGTTTGAAAATAACTCGGTCTTAATTTTTGAAAATCAACTGGATTTAATTTTTTTCAAAAATTCGTCACTCAATCAACAACTAAGGTCATTAATTGCGGGGGAGAGTGATTTCAAGCATTTCAAAAAGGATATTTTCAAACAATTGATACAAAAAAGAGCATGTTATAAACTTTTCATTACAAACATTTGGTAAAAGAGCATGTTATTTTGTTTTTTAAAACATTTGGTACATGAGCATGTTAATTTGTACTTTGTAAAGTGGTGATTAAAGGTTTGATGTTATGTGTCAAGGTATAATCTTTTTTTAACCCATTAAAACGGAGTTTCGGTTCAAAACTTATGATTTTTCAAGACTCCAAAAAAAATCTTTTCGATCCCTCACACTGACAAGCTTCAAATTCCAAAATCTGATCCGGATCAGTTAAATGTTTTAAAACAAAGTTACATCTCTCCTAAGAAAGTTTTTCTAAATAATTTAAATCACTTGGGATCCCAAATCTCAAAGGGTTTGAAATTTTTGATCGAGGGAGAGTTTGTGATTTAAATCTGAAAATAATCTGATAAATTGGTGAGTGTTTTAGAATATAAATAAAAGGTACTCCTTTCTACATGTGCCAAACGATTTCAAAATTTGTATGCACATTTTGAGGAGAAGCATTTATCTAGAACCAAGAAAGAAGACTTAAGCCCGAACACGTGAACACGTTGTGCATTTTTCTAAGCTCGTTCTTTAATGCAACAATTGTGTTTAGATATAAAGTGATCGTTTTGACTCAAAGTGCAGATTCTCTCTAATATGTGCTAAACTCTTTCAAATATCGATGCACATATTAAGGGGAGCGATTAAATGTTCCTTATTAGAAAAGGATTAAAAGAAAACCACATCTTTCCCCAAAAAGCTTTCTAAAGAATTTAAATATTAGATGCAATCGGGGGAGAGATTGTGATTTTAGATATCAAATTTGATAAAAGGGTGATTGTTTAACTAATCAAACAAGCATTCATTCCTTCATGTGCTAAATGATTTCAAAAACCAACGCACATGTTGAGGGGGAGCATTTATGAAAAATCAAAACAATTAAGGTACAAAATGCTTTGATTTTATATCACAAGTACGTTGATTGATTTTCAAAATGATTTTCATTTGGTTTAAAGGCGGAAAGAACTGTACCACAAGACCGAATATTTTACTTTATGTATTGGAGGATGGTAAGGTTAGGTATTAGTCCCCACGATCCCGCCAGAGCCGGAGGGATCTACCCAGGGACAATCAACTAGTTAGTGTAGAAGTCCTTAGGAATGATGACAAAAGGAGAAAAGTGAGAATGAGGGAATAGTGCCGACTGAGATAGAACTAGGATTGGAACAAACCCAACAAGGTTCTAGTAATGAAGTCTCGATAAGCACTGAAGGGGTTGAAGAATGAAAAAGAAATGAAAAGAGAAAAGGGTGAAAAAAAATAGCCCTCCGATAATTCAACCTTAAGGCAGAAACCGAGTTCAATACATATGGTACTGGTGGTTACTAAGGTAACGCCGGTATTGAAGACAAGATGTCATGGTCCCAGTGATGCATTGCACTAAAATTCCCAAGCCACTCAAGTTCTCTTAAAAGGACTTGTTTCATTCTCACGGGGAACCTACATAATATATCGACTTTCTCTTAGAGATAGTTGATATTGAAGAAGGAGACCTTCTCCCTAGTCTCCGCTCAGGAAACCAAAGTGCACAATTGAGTCTAGAGCCAAAAGATCATCAATAAATCTCATTAGGACACACAATTCATGAAGACTTGTTGTTTCACACAATGTGGAAAGTAAGATAATGTATTGAGAGTCCTACGCACTATCCTTGTGGTATTGCCAGAACATCTAAGTGATATGTTAAATATTCACGATGAAGATGAAAATCCTTCTAGAGCCAACATCTAACAAGCTCTTGGTGGGTGACATGTGAGATTCTTCAAGAATCTAACATGTGACAACTGGATAGAAACGATGGGGCGATTCACTCATGAATCAACCTTGGTCCAGGAAATGGATTGACGAATACTTTTGAAAAACCTCTCGATGTGCACTACAATTCTTTTCTCTAGCAGATCGACTGTATATTAATATTTCAAATAAAAGGGTATTTATGATTGAAACTTGATTTTCTCATAAAACTTTCGTGTTATTGCAAACTCTCTTTCTTCAGCAATACGCGATTGTTTTTCAAATCAAATTTTCATCAATCAGTGAATCTTAATTCGCTGGTTCACTCACTATCTGTTGTCTACTTTTGGACGCTCCGGTTTGAGAACGGTTAGATCAAGCTGCGAAACCCTGTCAAGGAGATTCTTAGGAATTCTACCTGATCACAAGCAGTATTTATACTGATAACATCAAATTATCCTGAATATTAAGTGTCAATTTTGTATTTTATATCATTTATATGGATTTACGCTTGTTTTCCATTATATTTCACTTTTAGGTAAATTACAAGCATTGGAGCTAAAGAGACGCGGATTTGGAGAGTTTATTAAAGATTTATCATAGTATGCTCACTTTGAAGAAGTTGCGGCGTAACTCATCTCTCACATTACACCGTAACTAAAGTGTGGCTCAGAAAACCAACTCAACAGAAGATTACGGCGTAACTCTATCCAAGATTACGACGTAACCATATTAGGTCAAATGAGGTTCCGCGCCGCTACTAATTACGCTGTAACTCATGCAACAACTATGGCGTAACCATGATTTATTGAAGATACGGCGTAACTCCTTCCAGAGGTTATGCCGTAACCAACATTATTAGTGCAAATTACGAAGAATTGTATGTTACGGTGTAACTCTTTTAATAGTTACGCCGTAACCATATCTGGCCTATAAATACTCCACAATTTCTAGCATTTCAAATCATCCCATTTCACACACAACAATCAGAGAATGTGAGAAAAAGTCGAAGGCAGATCTAGAGGACCATACAGAGCTATCTCCAAGGGAGAAATCACTCCTCTACGATAAGCATTAGCTTTTTATCTTTTCTTTACTTGCAATTCATGTATTTCATAACATTAAACATTGAATTGATTGTTATGGTTAGTATAAGCGGCTAAGCACCTCTTGGTGCTAGCCTAGTTATGATTCCTTAATTGTTTTGTTTGCGTTTACATTGCTTCCGTATAATTATTTCTAAGTGTATGCATGCATAGTTTATTGGTAGCTACCCTTGTTTCGGTAGTTTTGAATAGCGGTAGAGGCTAGTTGCTTAGGAGATATGACCAACTGATCCTAAGTGAGTAGACTGAGACGGGAAGGGTAAGATATGACCAACTGACGGCCCTTTCTACTTGTGCGATTTGACCAACTGATCACCTACCGTTTGGATGAACTTAAGAAGTAAGGGGTGAGTGTTTAAGATGTTAGCGCCCGGGAACTCACTATTATAAATCTAGCATGTAGCGGTACTTAATGACTTGGCTTAGGGGACCAGGAACAGCTGGACTTATGAGGGGACACCTGACTTCTCCAGTGGGACCCTTTGCTGATAGGTTAGGACGAACTGACCAAATGATGTCCTAGCGACTTTGACCCCACCTGAAGTAATTGGAAGTAATTAGACGTAAACATTACTAGTTAGGATGATTAGCTAGGTTAGCACCACTCTCCTCTATTGATCACAACCTTTGCCTTTATCTGCTTTAGTAGTTAATTAATTAATTCCTTATCGAAATCTTATTAAAATCTGTGACACCTAGACTTAGTATTAAACCACACACATAGCTCTTGGGACGACCTCAGTTTTACCAATTACTACACTACACACGACCGGGTACACTGCCCCGTTAGTGCATTAGGGTAGACCATAGGTATAACGAGTAATTATAAATATTAAAACATGGTCAGTAAAACCTGCATCAATTACCTATTAGGGCAATTGTTACTATTGTATCAATTTTTATTAACAAGTTGTTAACGTTTAGGTATCATGAGCTTAGTGCAATAATATTTGTTTTGTTTTCCTAAACTATGAATGTGAGACTAATTACCTCACGTTACGAATATTGTGTTCAACTGATTTCCTAAACTCTGTGAATTTCACTCAACCTTTGTGTTGGCAGTTTTAAGCATGTATTTTAGGTCCATATTGTACGAGGCTGGCACAGAGGAGCACGAATACTCAAGAAGGCTATAAATTTTATTATCATTCGAAAACCAATTTAATGTATTTTGTAAACATGGAACCATTTGGGACCTCATCTTTGTAAACTCTGATATTTATATAATTCGAATGATAAATGTTTTAAAACGACTCCATTAGAGTTCGTTTTCTATTGTTATGACTGTTGTGTCATGAAGTAACACCCAGTTTGAATTCCGCTGCGTATCACGAAATTGGGGGTGTTACAGATGGGTATCAGAGCCTTAATTATAGAGAAACGGGTCAAATTGTGACCTAAACTATAACTACTTTTACAAACAAAAACATTTTATAGCCTTCCGTTCTTCGTGCCTTCCATCCTCCAGACGATTATGTGACTTCTAGATAGTTTATGCTACACAAACATACTAGTATATTGATATATATACTCGACATATTTGCAATCATTTTAGCTAAACAATGTACTAAACATATCTGCGTATGCCTATTCTAAGGCATTACGGCACAATCATATTTTCCCAATCTCCCAATCATGCATCTACTCGTGCATTTTAGGATTACGAAACTTTATCTAAGACATTGTAACTGATTACAATGGTCTTTCCTACTTTCCAGACATTGTGAGATACAATGGTCTCATTCATTTTTCAAGACGCTGTGAGATACAGTGGTCTCTATTACAATCTCAGACACTGTAAATCCTACAGTGGTCTCTATTTCATCCTCAGACACTGTGAGTGAAATAGTGGTCTTATTTACTTCCCAGACATTGTGAGATACAATGGTCTCAATCATTTTTCAAGACGCTGTGAGATACAGTGGTCTCTATTACATTCTCAGACATTGTAAATCCTACAGTGGTCTCTCTTATATCCTCAGACACTGTGAGTGAAACAATGGTCTCATTTACTTTCTCAGACATTGTGAGTTACACAATGGTCTCAACTATTTCTTAGACATTGTGAGTTGCACAATGGCACAATGGTCTCTATTATTTCCTAGATATTGTGAGTTACACAATGGTCTAATTTACTTCACAGACATTGTAAGTTATACAATGTCTCTAAGAAATTATCTTATAAACCTTATGTGATATTGTTATACATAAAACCAATCACAATCTATCAATTTCCCTAATGAAAATACAAGAAATGGGATTTCTAAAAGACAAACTAATTCATCATCTACAAAAGCTGAAGTTTAGCAACTTTCTCTACATTCATCAAAATTCTCTTCTGAAACCTTCATTGTTAAAGGTCCGTGATGCTAGCCAAGTATGGACTATTTTAGAATTACTTAAAACTTTCTTTCCACACGTATCTACCCATACTATCTCTGTTAGCCTTAATAATAATTAATAGAAGTGATGGTCATTCACGTTTAGGAACTTTGTATCGTGTGTTAGATATTGTAATAGAATAGTCAACGGGCTCGTGGATTGGGCTAAACTAAATGGCTATTAGTTAAGTTAAGCTAGCCTTTTATCATTTGTAATCCAATCCAAGTCCAATCCATATCCACGAGGCCCATGGTAAGCCCATTAGGGTTTTTGTATCTAAGTATAAATACCCCTCAAATGTGTCATTTGAGGGGTGTGCTTGAGTGTGTATGTGTGTGTGTTTTTCCTTATGAAATATAGTTTCATGTTCTTTCCTTTATCTCTCTAAAACATACATATCATCATTCAAGTCACCACTTTTCTTTGCTTCATCTTTCTTGTTATATTTTGTGTTATTACGCATAAGGTTGTTATTGTGTGATAAGGTTGATAGAAAAACAAGGTCCTACAATTGGTATCAATCGCCTAACAATGGTTTAGGAGTGTTGTGTTACGTTTTTTTGTTAAAACTTAGCATAAAGTTGCGTTTTTTCCTATAAACATGGGCTTTTTGTCTTACAGTTTTGATTTTTACATGTTTTTAAGCTTAAAGTTGTAGTTTTTATTGATCATTAATTGTTTTGGAAGAAGTTTGGGCAAAAGAAATCATTTGGAATCGTGTTTTTGGGTGAAAATTAGTGTTTTGCAAAAATATGGGCATTCTACTCGTAAGGAAAAGTCAAAACCCTATTTCTACTCGTAAGGAAAAGTCAAAACCCTAGTTCTACTCGTAAGGATTTCTACTCGTAAAAACCAAATCCTACTCGTAAGCAGTTGGTGACGAATCTTCGTGCAACAACGGTTACTCAGTGTTTTCCTTGCTTGGATAAGCCTGAAAAACACTTCGACTTGTGGATATCTCTCACGCTTGGACAAGTGTGAAGGATTTTGGTTTATAACCTAATCTTACTCGTAAGGAAATCCTACTCTACTCGCAAGGAAATCCTACTCGTAAGGAAACCCTACTTGTAAGCAAATCCTACGCCTAAGCACCAAATCCTACGCCTAAGCTCAAGGTTACGAGTAAGATCTTCAGCAAAACTTCAAACGGCCATAACTTTTGAACCGTAACTCCGTTTCCAGCGTTCTACCCATCAAAAAGACCGTGAGAACGAGGAGAATAGCACGCCGAATAAACTTAGGTCATCCTTCAAGTCCTAAAAACGCGCCGAACAGAAGTTATTGAGGTTTTTAAGTTTTTAGACCAAATTTTGACTACAACAACCGAGCTTAATCTTCATCAAACACAACTCCTTTATCGTTGAATCGATCCTGCATCAACTTTATCATACATACCTTCATAAATGGCAACTCAGGAAGATCGTTTCAAAACTGCTTTCACAAATGTTATTGCTTCATTCTCCAATACATGGATTTCAGCGTTCAATACGCAGTTTGCTCAACCAAGTATACATATGAGTCAAGAAGGAAAAATGGTTGATGTTATTGGGAGTCAGCAAGGATTTGCTACGGGTATACCAATGGGGAATTAGATGCAATATGCAGGGTAGTATGTTGGACATCAGGGGGTCAGATTGTGCATCAGAATATGGTATATCAAAATGGAGATAACTGTTTTATGACTTCGGTTCAGAATGCTACCTCCGAACCTCAAAGCCAAGATTCTGTATGCAGTGTCAAAACAATGATGAAGCTTGAAAGGATCAAGTACATGTTGATGTTAGCATTGAAAGAAGAATCAGGAATAAAGTTGACTGCTGAGGAATACGACTTCAGGAATTCAGGATGGGTAGATAAAGCAAACGATAATGCAAATTCCAGTAATACAGTCATTCAGCATGACACAACATCAAGCAGTACTTTTGACACACCTCCTGTCTACGACACAGATCCACTCAATGAGGTACCAAATTATAGTAATGTTGCTAATCTGTTTACTCATGAGAAGCCACATTCTGTGTCTACGACACAGATCCACTCAATGAAGTTAAGGCCGCGAATGAGAAATTGACCGCTGATCTTGCGAGGTACAAGGAAAATGCAAAAGCTTTTGAATTTCACAAAAATAAAGAGTCAGAATTAGAAATTAGATATCGAAATTCCGTTTTAAGAGAAAAACAATTGCAAATCAAGTATGACACAGTTGATGTGAAGTTGTGCTTGAAAATAAAAACTTTAAACGAGGAAATTTCTGATCTTAAAAACCAACTTTTAAAACAAAAAGCAACTTATTCTGATCTTGAAAAAGAGAAGAAACAGTTGATTGCTGATTTTTTTAAAACGAGAAGATTCTCTTCTTGATGAAATTCTTGATAAAGATGAAAAATCAAAAAATTGGAAAATTTGCTTGTTACAACGGGTCATTCAGCTAAAACAACAACTATGCTAATTAATCAAACAAATCCGTATTATCATAGGACACAAAAAATGGCTCTTGGTAACAACCTCCTTGTGCACTCAAGAAAGCTCAGAAAGCACAGAATGTGTTGAATAATGGAAAACCTTTGCATGAACCCATAAATGTTCGTGATTCTTATGAAACGTTAGAACTATCTGACGAGAGTAGATCAAAAATGAAACAAAAGAACCCAGAAATCAAACCAATTGATTACAAGAAACTTAACAAAATTTCTGGAATCACTTTTGTTCCTCAAAAAGAAAAGTCAAAGTTTTCCATCACACCCAGTGTTTCAAACAAAGAGTCAAAACCGGTTTCAAAACAAGTTTCGAAACCAGTAGTTGTCTCAAAATCATTGTCGAATTTGGAACAAATGTCTTCAAACAATCCTTTTAACACAAGTGATGCTAGAAACATTTTAGATGATGTTAAAACTAGAATTGGGAGACTTCAAGAGACTGTTAAATCTAAAACCAATATTACTACTAACATATGGTTTTCTAGTTTTGATGATGAAATGAAAAAGTTTTTTGAACCTCAAATTGCCCCTCCGCTAAATCATGTCAGTGTGAGGGTAATTCATTTTGAACAAGCATTTTTGAAAGAAACAGGTGACTTTGTCAAGGATCACAAATCCCTGGTAAAACAAGCTAATGAATGTTTTGACCACATCAAAGTTTTGGAAAATTTGAATGATTCTCTCTTCGAAGATGTTATGACTACCGATATCATGTCCATTATCCTACAAACATATTCTATTGAAGACCATGAAAGACTCCAGTCTGAGACCTCCGCAATCATTTCAAAATATGAAAAAGCTCTTGAAAAACTTGAAAAAGAAAACGTGTCCTATTTTAAACAACTTGATCGAAAATCTGAGGAATGCAAGTATGACAAACTGTCGTATGAGCATGCCTAAAAGGACATGAAAGAGAAAAATAATCTTTTGAGAGCTCAGCTGGGATGTCAAAAAGGAAAGGCTGTGGATACTAAGTTTGCAAAACCAATGACTGAGGAGAAATCAAATGTTTCCAAACCAAAAATGTCTATTTCTCAGTCTCCTCCAAAAGTCAATGAGAAAAATGATTTGTCAAAAACAGTCACTCCACACACTTTGCCTATTAAAAAGAGAATTATCAAAGTTTTTGAAAAAGAAAAAGCAGTTGCTGAAACACCAAAAGTGATTACACCTGACATTTCTAAGACTAGTACACGGAATGTGACCAAAAATCCCGTTAAAGAATCTGTTGGTTCTTACGACATGGTCAACAATCACTATCTAGAAGAAGCTAGGAAAAAGGCACAGACTCAAAAAGACAGAATTTTAGGTGCAACATCTAGGGTGATGAATTCTACAAGATTTCAAGGCAATACTAGTAGTTGTAAACCATTACCTAGGAACACTCTACACAAGACTAGGGATTGGCTTGCATCTAAGAGTAGTTATGGGAAGCAGAATGCTATGCATGTAGAAAAAAACACTAGGAATTCTGAGTCTTTTTCGAACAAGAAACAATTTCCAAATGACTGTAGTGACAATGTTAAGGTAGCTGTCCTAAACAAGAATATTGACAAGAATGTCTGTCCTACATGTAAAAAATGTGTCTTTTCAGCTAATCATGATGCCAAGGTACAATCCACTAAGACACCAAAAAGAAACAAACCCGTTGACAAAATGAACATGGAAAGGAAACCTAATAGGTGGATCTCTTCAGGACGTAGTTTTTCTAAAAACAATTTTTCCGCTGCATCTAAAAAGAACACTACTCCTAGATCTTACCTTAGGTGGATACCCACGGGAAAAGTTTTCAAAAAAGTAGGTCTTAGATGGATTCCCACTGGAAAGATTTTTGATACTTGCACCAACACAGATAATAGTGACAATCATCAGGAGAAGGAAGTAGAAACCATTACAACCATTGACAGTGAACACCCTCAGAGTGAGGAAACATATACTTCTAACACTGTTATTTGTGAAATCTCTTCGTCTTTGATTGCAGGTGAATCAAATATCTCAGAACCCAGTTCATCAAAGGGTTCCAATTCTGTAAACTCTTTCTCTTCATTCTTTCAAACTTCTATCTTTGATTTTCCATTTCTTTTATAAAACCAACAAAAGCAAAATATAAAAATATAAAATCTTTCAAAAAATACAAGAACAATATAAAATCAAAAATCCAAAAATATTCTTCCCACGACATGTCTCTCGTATAATCGATATTCTGTACGTTTCTAGAAATGTCATTCAACAATGATACGGACATGTACAAATGCTTGAGATAAAGTTCTTTAAATGTTTTTCTAAAACATGTCGTTTCTCAAAATTTCTTTAACAATGGCTTTCGTATACTTCAGTACGAAACCCGAACTTCAAAATAATGGCTTTCTTATACTTCAGTACGAAACCCGAACTTCAAAATAATGGCTTTCGTATACTTTAGTACGAAACCCTGACTTCAAAATAATGGCTTCTGGACACATCAGTTCAGGACCCGCGCTTCAAAGAAAGGAAAGTGCTTAACCAAAACAAAGGTTTTAAATATTTTTCAAGCACTATTCCTAAAAACACGATGGCTTGCAGTTACTTTAGACTGTAACCCGATCTTTAAAGAAAGGAAAGTGATAGCAAAATCGATTTTCATAAATATCGAGCACTTATCGTAAAACAAATGCAGATACTTCTTCTCTAATATCTTCAAAAGATTTTCAAAATCTTCATCATCTTGCGTACCATTGATTCGAAATTTTTCAAAAAGGTTTTTCAAAATCTCTCACATTTGGTACCAGGATATCTCCCTCATAAAAATTTCAAAATTATGCTTTCTTTAAGGGGGAGTAAAACCAAAATTGTTCCAAAATTCATGCTATATCAGTTTCTCTCCAAATGCTTTTCGAAAAAAACATATCTTTTAATCATTTTGTTTCAAAAACATCATGGATATGCTATTTTTTAGGGGGAGAAACATGATTAAAATGTGATCAAAATGTTTTATGATCGTTGTTTGAATCTCAAAAGAGCTCGACTCAGACGCAACCAATGAATTGACGAGTAATCAAAGTCAGTAAATGTTCCATTTCGAGAAACTCGTAATAGACATGAACTTACATGGGTCTAACCTTCTTTTCAAGAAGTGTTTACAACTTCAAGTTAGTTATTAGAGCTAGTTGTCACCTATAAACTGACAATGGAACTCTTTAACTAAGCAACGTAACCGTGTCTCATGGGGAATTGTCTATCATGAGCCGATCAATTCAAAAGTGCGAACTCTACCCTCACTGTGTAGATTTAAGTTAAAACAATATAAGCACATGTGAGGGGGGAGTGTTTCTGAAAATATAAAACTCTCAAGGTGTTATCAAAACATGTTTTATAATCATAAACACTTTGAGAGATTTTCAAGAAAAAGGTTTTATGGCAACATAGGATAGTCATGGAGTTATAAGGTGACTAAGGATAGGAATATTCGTCCTATGATCCACCAGAGCCGGAGGGATCTACCCAAGGACAATACCCATTGTTAGTATTAGAAGTCCTTAGGTATGATTGAAAAAAGGAGTAATGTGAGAAAGGAGAAAGAAGGGGTTGAAGAATTAAAAAGAAAAGCAAAAGAAAGGGTGAAAAGAAATAGCCCTCCATCACTAAGAGGACACTGGTATTGAAGACAAAGACGTCATGGACCCAGTGACGAACTGCACTAAACCTTCTAGCCACTCAATTCCTCTTAAAAGGGATTTGTTTCATTTTCACTGGAAACCCTACATAATCTATCGACTTTCTCTTAGAGATCATTGGTATTGAAGAAGGAGACCCTCTCCCTAGTATTCGCTCAGGAAAACCAAAATGCACTAATTGAGTCTAGAGCCACGAGATTCATTATAAGATCTCTTAGGAACACTTGACATTTCATCTCTTGTTGTTAAACAATAAGGACACAAGTGATATATTCTAGAGTCCTACACATATCTTAGCAATCTGCTAGAACATTTATGAGAGGATTTACAATTGTGATCCTCAGTGATTGAATGGAAATTCCTACCAGGGTCAACATCAAACAGCCGTGACAGCATGTCACTTTGGTAATTCTTTATGGATTACACCTAGTGTTGTCTCAATTGGTCTACAGTCGTGAAGTAATGCTTCGGTGTACTTCAGCGACTCACCTGAATTGTAGATATACTTCGGTATATCGTGTTAGCCTACTTAAGGGCCTCCAGATCAGGAACAGCCTTTGTAAGAATTAGAGATGTGTTTTCACACTATGTTGTTAACACCCTCGACATTCGAACTTATAAGTGCTGGAAATCCCGCTAAGGAGATTCCTTTCACGAATTAAATCCTGAAGACGTGGGTCGTTACTTGAATCTATTCATAGTAATGATAATTGTCCCTCAACGGGATTCAGACGGCTAATTCGCCCAACCAAAGTGAATGGAATCAAGACATTCATCAGTAAAACAATCGTAGTGGTTAATGTGGAAAACTAGAAGGGGGGGTTGAATAGTATTGCCAATTTTAAGTTGATTTCAAAAACTTTAGATTCGATATTATGTGAAATCGTATGGATGTTGAGAACGTATAGATCTAATGATAATGCAAGCAAATAAATAAAGATAAGGGATAGAAATGACACAACCGATTTATAGTGGTTCGACTACAAGGACACCTTCCTTGCCCTACTCCACTCCCCGAGTCACCTACTCGAGAGTTCAAGCACTATGTCAACAAACTCCTTCACTTGGCGGAGAAGCCTTCACAACGTTGCTTACACTTTTTCCGGTACAAAGCTAGATACCGAGTCCGTAGCACGGTGGGCCAACCCAACACAACTATTACACAACAAATATGTGAAATATCAAATACAAGATCTTCGCTACAGAAATCTTGCGGAGTGACAAATCAATCAAGGACCCCTTGCTTGGATGACTTGTAGAATGCTCGTGATCTCACCTTAGAGAAGGACCTATATGAGGATCACAAATAGAAAGAAAGAAGAACAACTCTCTAGATCAAGTGATCTATATGTTAGAAGAGAATGAGAGTATATGAGAGATTTAGTAAGAAGAGGGGTGAGTTAGAATGAAGAAATGGCTCTCTATTTATAGGCAAATTTCTTCACTGTTCCCACGGATCCCACGGATCCCTTCCACAAGGGATCCGTCTAGTGTAATCCTAGGGATCCGTGGAACGCTCCTCTTTGCCCATGGGTTTTTTGGTTATGGGTCATGGGTTGGTCCATGGGTTATATCTAGATTCAATGTATCTAAGTATACATTGTATCAAGTCTCTTTGGGTATGGATTAAGATCCATGGGTTATGATATTTACCCATCCTAATAAACTATTACAACAAATGCTTAATTACTACATTTTTGTATTTAAATGGCTATATGTAAATGCTTTACAAAACTAACATGTATCCTTTATAATTGTACTTAAGATAACATTATATTTGTTATCAACAAAACACAAAGAGATCGCAAAATATTAATAAACGGTTTTACGGTTTATTTATATTAACAATCTCCCCCTTTTGTTGATGACAAAACATAATGTTATGATGAGTAAAACTTAAGAATAGATGTAAGTTTTGAAAGCCCTAAGTTTTACTTCTTCTCCCCCTTTTTGTCGAAACAAAAAGTTAACCCTTGGAAGAAATAAACAAACTTCTAACTCCCCCTTGACGGTAGCTCCCCCTTGTTTGGGGCGTCAAGTGAAGAAAAATAAAAATCCTACAAAAAGAAAGGTTAGTAACATGCTTATATAATCTTGTGGTTGCCGAGAATCAAGATTGGGAGCCAAGGTATGTAAACAAGGCCTTGTAATAAAACAACAAATTGTAGTGGTATGTATGCCACTTACAAGCATGTAAAAATAAGAACAAGACTTGTTCTTGAAAAATGACTTCAAAAATAATACTTAAAAGTAGAAAAGTAGTAGTAGTGATTCCTTCCATGCTTGCATAAGTTTATGGATGGAGGTTTTGATGAGTAATGGTATTGATGCGATCAAGGATGAGGTTGAGTATGAAACGCATTTCTTCCCTAACTTCTATTGCAATTTCCCTAGTGGATTGGCAATGTTCACAATGTAAATGATGTGGGTGATGAGTGCGGAAGTTTTCCGGGTTGATTTGATTTGAGTTATGTGGAAGTTGTGGTGGAAAAATAGGAAAATATGGATCAATATCCGGAATGTTAGTAAATGGTGGTGGAAAAGAACCTAGATGTTCTTGTGATGAGATAGGAACTAATGGTGGTGATGTTTCAAGATCTTGAAATAAAGTATTTGGAGATGTGGGGGGTGTTGAAAAGACTAATTCTTTTTCTTTAGGTTGATTAGATCTTGTTGGAGTCTTAAGGAGTTCCAAAAGAGTTATTTTAGGTGGTGATGAAGTTGGTGTACTTGTTGGTGATGAGGGTGGTGCTATAATGGAAGCATCTTGTGGTGAGTTATTTGTTGAGGATGAATCATTTGAGGTTGGTTTCGCTAAACAACAAGATCGGATACTAATCCGTGCGGATATCCTAGCATTTGATTGTGGTATTTTGGATGGTGGAAGTACAAAGGTTTGGATATCATGATTGTTTGTACTAGATGATTCTCCTAAAAGGTTTTTGGATGACATGATGAAGTGTGTTTGTGAGAAGGAGATGGAGTATGCAAGCATTTTGGGAGTTATATATATAGAAAAACAAAATGGATGCTTGACCCAAAATGTGGATTAAAATCTAATGATTATATATGAATTCAAGGCATGTGATCATGAGAACACAAGCATTAAAGAGCATACTCCCAAAAATGAAGCAAATGTGGATTTTTCATCCAAAGTGACAAAAATAGAAGTTGAAAACAGCTTTTGTTTACACGGATCCTTCCCTTGAGGGATCCGTCCAGCATGAAGGCTGGGATCCGTGGGTCTGGTGATTCAGGCAGCACAAAATTTTCTTTATGGAAACATTTTTGCCTATTGTGTGCCTATATGCAAACTATTTGGAGTTGCGGTTTTCTCGACCTCTAAAAAGAAAAGGAAAATAACTAGAGAAAAATAAATCCTAATTGAGATAACCCGAAAACACACATTTGGTACATAAGTACGTAATATTGTGTTATCAATGCTCCTAATTCATTTTTGCTTAAATGAATGTACCCGAAAACACATATTAGTTATATGTTCCCTTTAGCATTCAAAAGACATGAGATGCAATGAAAACGGGTTTTTACTTTGTATTAATAATAAAAAAGTGATTTGTCCTAGGCGTGAGAAATTGCTTTTGTGAAATTGATACGGGAAGGTATCATTCTTTTTAGAAAACATTTTGAAAGGAGATTTTCTTTAAAAATGTGTATGTAGTTATGTGAAAGAAAAAAAATTATAAATGGAAGACTTATCTTGGGTTTTGAAAATTCCCGTATTGTTTGTGAGTTGTGCGTGAAATAGAAATCCTAGACTCAGAAAGAAGAAGGCTAGTGTTTACATACCTTGTAGAGTCAATTAAGTTATGACGTTTGTTCCATTAGGCCAAGACCAAGACGAAGTAGGTTGAATTGTTCCCGCTTCAACGGTTTAGTGAGGACGTCGGCTATGTTGTCTTCGGATGCAACCTTCTCAATAGAGATGTTCCCCTTTTGAACATTGTCTCTTAGGAAGTGATGACGAATCTCTATATGCTTTGTGCGAGAATGTAATACCGGATTCTTGCTTAAGTCGATTGCACCTTTGTTGTCACATAGGATAGCTATGTCGCTTAGATGGATGTCGTAGTCTACTAACGCTTGTTTCATCCATAGTGCTTGTTGGCATGCTTTGCCGGCGGAGACGTACTCGGCTTCGGTTGTTGATATTGCAAGTGCCGTTTGTTTCTTAGAAAACCATGATGTTAAAAAACATCCCATAAAATTACATACCCCACTTGTACTTTTTCTATCAACGTAATCACCTGCATGGTCAGAATCTGCATATACAATTGTTTCTACTCCCGTGCCCTTAGGATACCATAATCCTAATTGTGTTGTACCCTTAATATATCTAAATATTCTTTTTACGGCTTCTAGGTGTGATATTTTAGGGTCTTCTTGAAACCTAGCACATAAGCAAACACTAAACATGATATCCGGCCTACTTGCCGTGAGGTAGAGAAGGCTACCTATCATGCCACTATATTTAGTATTATCAACGGATTCTCCGTCCTCATCTTTTGTGAGTTTGGTGTCGGATGACATTGGAGTCCTAATTGGTTTTGTCTCTTCTAGACCGAATTTCTTTAACATCTCCTTGATGTATTTAGATTGATTAAAGAAGATACCATCTTCTACTTGTTTTATTTGTAGACCAAGAAAGAAACTAAGTTCTCCCATCATACTCATCTCGAACTCGTCATGCATGATTTTAGAGAAATCATCACACATGTCTTGACAAGTGGATCCGAATATAATATCATCTACATATATTTGTACAATGATTATATGTGACTCTCTTTTCTTAGTAAAAAGTGTGTTGTCAACTAACCCCATGATGTAGTTGTGTTTAACTAGAAATGACTTGAGTCTATCATACCAAGCTTTTGGAGCTTGTTTAAGACCGTAAAGGGCTTTCTTTAATTTATACACATGTTTGGGTTTTTCAAAATCAATGAAGCCCGGAGGTTGAGCTACATATACTTCTTCATTTATGACACCATTTAGAAAAGCGCTTTTGACATCCATTTGATAAAGCTTTAGATCATTAGCACAAGCATACGCAAGAAGTATTCTTATAGACTCTAATCTAGCCACGGGGGCATAGGTCTCATCAAAGTCTATTCCCTCTTGTTGGTTATACCCTTGAGCAACGAGTCTAGCCTTGTTCCTAGATACTACTCCGTTTGCATCTAATTTGTTTTTATAAACCCATTTGGTTCCTATTATGGTTTGATTACTAGGTGGAGGGACAAGTGTCCAAACATCATTAGAAACAAATTGATTTAGTTCTTCTTGCATAGCCATTACCCAACTTTCATCTTTTATGGCTTCTTGTGTATTCTTAGGTTCTAAGGTTGAGACGAAACAAAATAAGCTACTTTGGTTTTGAACTTGAGACCTTAATGTTCGTTCGTTCAGTTTTCCTATGACTTTATCTACGGGGTGATCTTTGGACTCTTTGATGTTTACTATTTTATCACTTAGAGTTTCTTCTTCTTCACTTATCTTTTTCTTTATTACTATGGCTTCACTTTCTATAATCTCGTTTTCGACAAGAGGTGGAGAGGGTTTGGGTGGACTTTCATCAAATTTTATATTTAATGACTCTTCTACCTTCATTGATTCTTTGTTTAATATGACGTAAGCCTTGCTATTTGGCGAATAACCTAAAAAGATACCTTCGGTTGATTTAGGATCAAATTTTGTAAGGTAATCTTTAGTGTTAAGAATAAAACATTTACTACCAAAGACTCTAAGGTGATTTAACGTAGGCTTTTTGCCTCGAAATAACTCATATGGAGTTTTTCCTAAGATTGGTCTAATCAAGACTCGATTGAGTATATACGTTGAAGTATCAACGGCATTACACCAAAACTTTTGAGGTATGGATTGTTCATTAAGCATGGTTCGACTCATTTCTTGTAGAGTTCTATTCTTTCTTTCTACTACCCCATTCGATTGTGAAGTGCGTGGAGCCGAGAAGTTGTGAGTAATACCATTAGCGTCACAAAAAGCTCCGAATTGCACTTCATTATCGAATTCCCTACCATGATCCGTCTTAATAGACACTATGGGTCTTCCTAGTTGTCTTTGGATCTTTTTGCTTAATATTTCAAAATAGTTAAAGGTTTCCGTTTTGTTCTTTAAAAATTTTGTCCAAGTATACCTAGAGTAGTCATCCACTATTACCAAAGTATAGTAGTTGCCTCCATAACTTTGGATAGCGGATGGACCAAATAAATCCATATGTAGTAATTCTAGACACTTAGTTGTGGACACCAAGTTTTTAGCTTTATGACTCGAATGAGCTTGTTTTCCTATATTACAAGCATCACAAAAATGATGTTCATATTTTAACTTAGGTAGATCTCTTACTAGATCTTTGGATGATAGCGATTGAAGAAGTCGCATGTTGGCGTGACCCAATCTTCGATGCCATAGGGTCGAAGTATCATCCATAGAGGTAAGACATAGTTTGTCTTTAGGTTCATTACCGATTTTAATGACATAGACTCCATGTTTCCTAATTCCTCTTCCTATGGTTATGCCATTTTTAAGTATCTTACTACCGGTTTCGGTAAAAAGTACATTGCACTTTTTTATCACATATTTGTCCTATACTTAAGAGATTAAAGTTTATGTTTTCTACGTGACACACATCGTTAATGGTTAGAGATTTGTTAGAGATCGTACCTTTATCGATGATTCTACTTTTGCTATTTCCAAACACCACATTACCTCCATTGCAGGATTCGTACGTGGAGAATAGATCCCTATTGCCGGTCATGTGCCTCGTGGACCCGCTATCCTTGACCCATTCATCGGGGTCTAGGTCGACCTTTAAGCACACCTAAAATAATAATAAACTCAAAAGTTTGGTCCCCATTTGTTCATGGGTCCATTAGTGTTAAACATTCCATTCATGTTAGACATGTATGGATAAGATGAGTATGCATTCCATGGAGCAAACTTTTGAAAAGGAAAACCGTTTTGCATGTTTGGATTCCATCCCATTTGATGGTTACTTTTTGGGTAAACGTTATTAGGTCTCCTAAATGAATTAGGTTTTGAAAAAGATGAAGCTTTGTTTCTTGCAAAAGTAGGATTATATTTTGGAGGTGGTTGTCTAGTGGTGACATGAGTTGGTTTCTTCCTATTAACTATAACAAACTCAGTTCTAGGTAAGGAAGCTACGTTATTGCTACTGTTTGCTACAGCAGATCTACGGATCCCTTTCTGTACACTAGCCGGTTCCCTTTTTAGGGGATCCGTGGGATCCGCCACAACAGTGGCTGGTTTTTCTAGTTCCTTAACGAATTTTGTTTCTTTACTTTCACTAGTTGTTGGATCAAGTTGTTGACTACCTAGACCTTTTTGATTATTACCGGTTTTAACACCTTCGAGTATTGTATCTAAAGTGTTCGTACTCATTCTAGCAATTTTAGAATCTAAGTTATCCACTAGTGTTTGAAGTTGAACGCAAAGTTCACATTCACCACTTGCTATTTTACCTTTTTCTAAACGTTTTAGTTTTGCTTTTAATTCTATGACTTCTTTATCTAAACGTTGATTTTGACTCTTTAAAAACTTATTTTTGTTAACTAATTTTAAGCTAATATTGCATAGTTTATCATATTCATTATGCAATGAGTCGTCATCAAGTGATGAGCTACTATAGTATTCGTGACATACCTCGTCATTTGCCATGAGGCAAATTTCTTCGTCTTCCTCGTCGCTCATTCCCCATGTTCCGCTCACGAACGCCTTTTGATCATCCCGTTTGGGACACTTACTAATAAAGTGGTTTGGGTCCCCACATTTAAAGCAAGTACGATCATCCTTTGGCTTCTCGTCCTCTTTGCTTTTTCGAAAGCCTTTCTTATCGTCATACGGTTGTTTGACGTATCTACCCTTTCTTCTAAAGAACTTTTTAAAGTCTCTTACCGCCATAGCGTACTCTTCGTCGTCACTACTCGAAGATGAGTTCTCCTCATCGCTCGAAGCCTTTTTGGCTTTAAGGGCAAGAGATTTGTGTTTCTCTTTCACCTTTGAGGCTTCAGAATCTTTAGCAAGGACAAGCTCGTAGACTTTTAGGTTGCCTATGAGTTCATCGAGGGTGAGGATTGTCAAATCTTTTGACTCTTCGATTGCCGTCACCTTGGATCTCCACTTCGATGGAAGTGCTCTTAGATATCTCCTAACATGGTTACGGCTAGAAAAGGATTCATCAAGTGCTTGTAAAGATGTAATAATAGTATTAAAGTTAGCAAATGAATGATCTATAGTTTCCTCATCCGATATTGAAAATTGTTCATATTGTTGAACAAATAAATCAATTTTATTATTTTTAACTTGTTGGTTGCCTTGATGAGTTACAACTAAAGAATTCCAAATTTCTTTAGAGGTTTTAAGCATAGAAATTCTTTCGAATTCCTTTTTCGGTAAAGCATTATATAAAACCATTTTTGCTTCACTATTTTTAGAAAGATTTTTCTTCATTTCATCATTTAGTTTATCATGAGGTATGTGAACTAAATTTCTTTTATCATCATTTGAGGTAGCCTCAAAATCACCTTCAACAATAATGTACCAAAGATCAATATCTTTAGACTTCACATATGTTTCGAATCTATTTTTCCAATATATAAAACCATTAGTTTCAAGTAGTGGTGGTCGTTGCATAGATTGCCCTTCCTTATAATTTTCAGAACCCATAGTGATCGAAAAGTTTTTTTAAAATACAATTTTATTTTAAAACTTTTGTAAACTTAGCTCTTGATGCCAATTGTGGAAAACTAAAAGGGGGGGTTGAATAGTTTTGCCGATTTTAAGTTGATTTCAAAAACTTTAGATTCGATATTATGTGAAATCGTATGGATGTTGAGAACGTATAGATCTAATGATAATGCAAGCAAATAAATAAAGATAAGGGATAGAAATGACACAACCGATTTATAGTGGTTCGGCTACAAGGACACCTTCCTTGCCCTACTCCACTCCCCGAGTCACCTACTCGAGAGTTCAAGCACTATGTCAACAAACTCCTTCACTTGGCGGAGAAGCCTTCACAACGTTGCTTACACTTTTTCCGGTACAAAGCTAGATACCGAGTCCGTAGCACGATGGACCAACCCAACACAACTATTACACAACAAATATGTGAAATATCAAATACAAGATCTTCGCTACAGAAATCTTGCGGAGTGACAAATCAATCAAGGACCCCTTGCTTGGATGACTTGTAGAATGCTCGTGATCTCGCCTTAGAGAAGGACCTATATGAGGATCACAAATAGAAAGAAAGAAGAACAACTCTCTAGATCAAGTTATCTATATGTTAGAAGAGAATGAGAGTGTATGAGAGATTTAGTAAGAAGAGGGGTGAGTTAGAATGAATAAATGGCTCTCTATTTATAGGCAAATTTCTTCATTGTTCCCACGGATCCTACGGATCCCTTCCACAAGGGATCCGTCTAGTGTAATCCTAGGGATCCGTGGAACGCTCCTCTTTGCCCATGGGTTTTTTGGTTATGGGTCATGGGTTGGTCCATGGGTTATATCTAGATTCAATGTATCTAACTATACATTGTATCAAGTCTCTTTGGGTATGGATTAAGATCCATGGGTTATGATATTTACCCATCCTAATAAACTATTACAACAAATGCTTAATTACTACATTTTTGTATTTAAATGGCTATATATAAATGCTTTAAAAAACTAACATGTATCCTTTATAATTGTACTTAAGATAACATTATATTTGTTATCAACAAAACACAAAGAGATCGCAAAATATTAATAAACGGTTTTACGGTTTATTTGTATTAACAGTTAATTCTTTAAGAAAAGTCCACAATGATCGATTGGTATTTTTCAACTAACATAAACATGCAGGTACTGATGATTGTTCCTTGGAGGAAAGACCGCACCATCTTCTCATGCTCATACCAACAACATCATATGAAAGTTCTCCTCAAAATCAAAGGCAACTCAAAGTTAAAGATGATTCTTCGTCAATGTCAAAGAATCTACAAAGTTTAAAGACTAGAGAACTTCACAACATTGGACATTCAAAGTCAAAAAGAAGTGTGAGCATGGTGGAGAAAGACGTGGAGACACCTATCCCATAGAAGTTGACAAATGGCAGACAACTCCATTAACTGATCACAAAGCATTAAGGAACGAAAATCAAGACTATTCTATATCGACACACAAAGTTCAAGCTCAAGGAGAGTAAAGACCTAATTAAGTGGAGCATCTTTTGAATGACCACCCCTTAGGGGGAGATTGTTAGCCTTAATAATAATTAATAGAAGTGATGGTCATTCACGTTTAGAAACTTTGTAACGTGTGTTAGATATCGTAATAGAATAGTCAACGGGCTCGTGGATTGGGCTAAACTAAATGGCTATTAGTTAAGTTAAGCTAGCCTTTTATCATTTGTAATCCAATCCAAGTCCAATCCATATCCACGAGGCCTATGGTAAGCCCATTAGGGCGAGTTGTATCTAAGTATAAATACCCCTCAAATGTGTCATTTGAGGGGTGTGCTTGAGTGTATAAGTGTGTGTTTTCATTATGAAATATAGTTTCATGTTCTTTCCTTTATCTCTCTAAAACATACATATCATCATTCAAGTCACCACCTTTCTTTGCTTCATCTTTCTTCTTTCTTTACGCATAACGTGTTTGGTTTACGTGTATCTTGTGTGTTAAAGTGGTATACGTGATAAGGTTGAAAGAAAAACAAGGTCTAACAATCTCCTATGCGATGGAATGTGAAACATAGGTTACAAGTCTTTTATGGCCGGGACTTGCAACTGAATGGTTTGATATCGCCTTTGCCTTGTGGATATTTTCTCAAAAACTATGGACATATCACGAGTATACCTAATTTAGGTATTTGAAAAATATATCGAACCTCGGCTAAATATAGTCTAGTCACCTATATTTAACCCAGGGACAGTGGAACATAGTCTGACTAACTATGTTCGACTTAACTTTTCAAACACTGAGAATAGTTGTACTAGGATTATGATCAGGTTAATTTCCTACTTGAACTCGATAAACCACCATAATTCATTAAAAAGATCTAGAGACACGATAGAGTCTTATCACTCAGCAAGATCTTAACACTTATTTATACTACCTAATTTCATTCTTGAAAGTTTTCATTTATAAAATAATCCTAACCACTATCTTGGGATAGTCATAAAATCTTATTGTCATTTCTTAGAAGTACTAGCCTGATTTGGTTTCAAGGTTATCATTATGATTTTAAAAGCAAACTTGACATCTCTACCTAAGAATAATGGTAAACATACACTACATTCTTCTAATCATCAACATATCACTTCATTATCTGAACCCCATTGTAAGTCAGTATATAAAACTTCACAGTATCACGTTTCTTTCAAACACTAGTTGACATAAACACTATAAGATATGACCTTCATCTCGAAACCACCTAAGGCATGATCAACTTTGGAAATGGTTTAGATAACCACTTGCCCACTAGCAAGACCTTCCTACAACGACAATTATCACATCATTACAAACCATTTCACATCAACAATATCTTACACCTTTGATTAACAACAGTTACCCTAACAACAACAAAACCATTCCATTTGAGACACTATATAGACGAAAGTGTCAGTCAACCATTTGCTGGACTAAGGTGTTCAGAGATCACACACGAAACAACTAATGAAACCATACAAACACAAATTAGGTTGCATGCCGCACACTATCGCCAGAAATGAAAATTTCATAGATGTAAGGCGTTAAAATTTAACAAAAACTCCATGTTAGAAATTAAGGTTTTGTTGAAAGCCTCGATACAATAACATATGATTCGTTTTGAGAATCGGGAAAAGCCAAACTTGAGGTATATTGGACTCTATAAGATTTTAACAAAACCCTTTAGATTATCAACTTAAGCCACCACTAAAAACTTAGAATGGTACATAACACATTCTATGACCAGAAACTTGAGAATGCAAAGATTAAAATTCGGCCCATACACTCACATTTTCCTAGAACACTTCAATATCGGATAACACAAACTATATTCCGGGACGGAATTCCCTTAAGGGGTAGAGACTGTAGCAACCCGTAATTTTTCATAAGGTAAAATGACTATTTTACCCTTTGACTTTTTAAAGTTAACTTTTGACTATTTGACTTTTACCGTAACGTAAAAGCAAATACGATAACCGGTAGTAACTGGTAATTTTCCTTGAGACCAACACAAGACTACGATAAGTCTATATGTTTAAAATACTTTATTTTCACCAATAATCATAATTTATATGAACTATTACTACTTTATTATTTTTAAGTAGATATGTTACTTTTTACGTAAGACGCGTACTCAAACCTACGTTATTAGGTTTTAACAACATAAAAGCACCCTATTAGACTTATCATACTTTTAGTATACCTAGTTGGAGTATATTGATAAGTTTTAACATTTTTGGAAGTATTACATTTTTACGTTGCCCGGTTTTAAGTTTCGTGACTTAAGGGCTTAACATTAGTAATTACCGGGACCATAATACACCTCATAAACTAAATATTATCACAAATAACACACACTACCACCTCATATGAGAGGTGGCATGTAAATGGCTTCATCAAAAGGCCACATGGCCTTGTCTAGTGATGTGCTCCGGTTGGTGCAAGTTTTAAAAATTTATAATCACGAATTAACCGTATAACCTTTTAACACATACGAGCAAGTATACTCGTCCGAAATAGCAAAGTTTGGTAAGTCGAGATCGTCCCAAGGGATTTTTGTTTTGAAATAGATTTTATTAAAAAAGTTTCTAACAAGAAAGCTTGTCAAGGCTCCCTCAAATAAGTGCTAATATTTAAAAATTTTGAACGTGGTTGGCCTCGTGTAGTGATCTGTTCCGGTACACCGGAAAACTACTTCGGTAAATGTACGGTGGAGAGTATACTCCACCATCACACACAATAAACACTATTATAAATCAAATACTCCACATAATACCAGGGCCATTAATGATTACAATTCGGGAATTCAGTGCTTTGAATTTTGGCCCGTTGCATTTTTACATTATGAAGGTTTTTACAATTTTGAATAGTTATATGAGGTTGATCCATATGATTTTCATACTATTCAGATTATCCCACGAAAATACAACAATTTTGGATTATTGCATCCAAACTCATGCGCAGAATGCATTTTTCATTGTATAGATGAATTTTTATTATTTCATCATTATCAAGTATATTTAATACTAATAACCACTTTTATTTCATAAAATTTGTATATCTGAATAGCATCAGAACACAACCAGAGTTCCTTTTAATGGTCAATGATGGCCAATAGCATAAACGAAAATGCAATGCCATTTTCAGTTTATCAGTTTTCAATTGAAATTTTTCAGTTTCCCATTTTA